>QEPC01008647.1:670444-690472 GCA_003113815.1 Sphenodon punctatus | reverse complement strand
AATAATAATAATAATAATAATAAAGTGTTGTACCAGCAGGCAGCACCACATAGTTTTATTGGGCTCTCGTCCACTGTGGTGTTGGAAATTCCTCTACTTGGGAAAAAAACCCCACTTGTCAAACATATACCTCTTGTACCCCCTCTCTATCATCTTCTGCATTATCATACAGTTGTAGTGGAAAACATCCCCACTCACGAGGGCACTCTGCACTTCTCCTAGCATCCAAACCTCGTTTATGGCAAAAAGCTCTCCGTCAGTCCCATTAACATTCCCTGTATGCCGAGTCACCCGTTTTCCCCAAGATATTCATCTCTGCCATCTGATCGAGGTGCTCCCAGTGGCCCCACGGGTATTTGCTCGCTGTTGTCAGGGCAGCGCTAAGAAAAAAACAGCAGGGAAGGTCCAGCCTCTGTTAGTTACTGCCCTACATCTGGCAGCGCACACACATCCAGAGGACTCATGATCTCGTTTGCATCCCACTCTCTCATCAATACAATTATTACGCTCCAGACCTTCCTTTCTGCTGCAGAGCAGAACCTGCGAGCGATGAAAGCCTTCTGCTATCACTGGCACAATGTGATGTCAAGGACCAAGTGGTGCAGTTGGTTGCCCCTGCAGAGGTAATGGAGGGCTTTCAGCAAGAAGGGTTCCTGAACTGTATAGGGACAATGGATGGGAGCCATATCGCCATCATCTGCCCACCCCATAGCAAAAGGGGACTACCTGAACTGGAAAGGGTTTTTCTCCAGGCCATAATGGACCACCATGTCCAAATCATGGACCTAGACATTCCTCAATATTGGGGCTTCAGCAGTCCCCTGTTTATAATGGAGAGTAGTTCTGCCTTTAAACGTTGCAGTAGCTGGAAGAAAATGCTCTTCCATGTTTATGCTGCCACTATATGGACTCAGGCCACCGGGGGAGCCTTGCAGCTTGGGATGGGACTCCAGAACCAATTCTGGTTTTGTTTTTCCAGTTTCGGTTATTGTTCCGGTTTCAGATTTTTTGCGTTGAAGAAAAAAATGCAAACAAATTCAGTGCAAAAAACCCTGAAAAAACCCCAACAAAATGAGGACCAAAATTTGGGATAGAACCAAAACGGCCATTTTTGGGTCGTTTCGGTTCTCTCCGAAACCAAAATTCTCATTCCTAGTGGCATCATAAATAGGGATTAATAGCTTGCAAGCCCTTCCCAGTGAAATTGACATGCACCGAATCCCCCCTTCCCCATCTGTAAAGTTGACATGCACAAAGTGAAACTAGGAGTTGCATACGTCACTCCAGCGCTCTTGACTGGAAAAAGGTTGAGAACCCCTGAACTAGAGTGACATCTCAGAGTGCCTGTATCTCTAGAGTAGCCTGGCTGGCCAATGCCTAGTTGCAGTGGGTTGTCATGTTTTTGGATATTCCTGGAGTTTCCAGAAAATATTCTGGACCACAAACTGGAATTTTCTTTGTAGCAATACCAGTTTTTACACAGTATACTGCCATTCTCCATGGTGCCTCCCCCCCACCTTCTCCAGAAGTACGGAAAGCATGATTATTATTTATAATAAAATTTGTAGCCCCCCCGCTAAAAGCACATCAGGGTGGCTAACAACATGATAAAACAATTTAAAATAGCAAATACAATTAAAAATCCCACAGTAAAAGCAATTTAACCCCCTACCCTGCCCTAACCTAACCCACCCACCCTATCTCCCTCAGGGGAAACATGGCGGAACAGCCAGGTCTTACATTGTCTGTGGAAAGAGGGGAGGTCGGTGGTCAAGCGGACCTCGGACGGGAGGGAGTTCCGCATGCCCACAGAGAACGACCTCCGCAAGATCAACATCTGAGAAACCTGGGGGACCTCAAGGAGGGCGCCCCCGACCGACCACAGGGACCGATCCAGGACCCGGAGAGCGAGACTGTCCTGCAGGTAGGTGGGGCCCAGGCTGTTTAGGGCTTTAAAGGTCAGCACCAACACCTTGAATTGGGCCTGGAAGACTATTAGCAGCCAGTGCAGAGAGCAAAGCACTGGTGTAATGTGCTTGCGTTAGCCCGTCCCCATTAGGAGATGAGTCGCTGCGTTCTGCGCCAGCTGCAGTCTCCGAACCAGCACCAAGGGTAGCCCCACGTAGAGTACGTTACTGTAGTCCAGTCATGAGGTAATCAAAGCATGGATGATCGTGGCCAAATCAGAGTCTGAGACATATGGTCTAAGCCGACATACCACATGTCACTGGTGAAATGCCCCCTTCGCTACAGCCGCCACCTGGACATCCAGGCGGAGCTGCGGGTCTAGGAGCACCGCCAAACTCTGAACCTAAGATACCAGGGCAGGACGGACCCCATCAATTAAGGGGGCCACCACTCCCCCAGCCTTCCCCACAACCATCATCTCCATCTTGTCGGGATTTAACTTCAGGCGGCTCTCCCTCATCCAATCCTCCCCAGCCGCCAAACACCGCGTAAGCACCGAGACTGCTGGGCCTGAGTGTGATGAAAATGAGAGGTATAGCTGGGTGTCATCAGCATATTGATGACACCATACGCCAAACTCCCTGACAGCCTCCCCCAAAGGCTGCATATACACATTGAACAAGAGAGGATAAGATGGAACCCTAGGAGACCCCACACGTGAGACCCCAGGGAGAAGATGAAGAATCACCCAGGACCACACGCTGGGTTCTCCCAGCCAGGAAAGAGCGGAACCATTCAAGAACAGTCCCGCCAATCCCTGTCCCGTCCCACAGTCAAGTCACTAACAACTTGTGATCAATGGTATCAAATGCAGCCAAGAGATCTAACAGGATCAACGGGGTCAAACGACTCTGGTCCAAACTCACTTTTTAATAATTTTTTAATTTTTTTTAAAATGAAAAATAAAACTATTTCGTCTTGTGCCTGATCACTGGTTGTGGACCCGCAGGTCCTGGTTCCGCTGTGCACTTGTGACAGAGGATTCAGTCGGCACCCATTGCACTGGCAGACCTGTAGCAAGGNTCTTCCTGTCCCAGTATTTAAGCCCCCACCCACCCTTTCCACCCAAATATACCAACCACCCTTCCCACCCATTTTTAGTCTTCTGCCAGCCCAAAGAGAAGTGGGAATGCATACCTGGCCTATGTTGCTGCTGGGGCCGTTGCTGCGGTGGGATCTTGGCACCATGCAGTTCTCCTCCTGCGATCACTGTAGAGGAGTGAAGAACATGCAGAAATGAAGCACTGCTATTCACCTCCGCCACCACCTTTTGGGCTTCCCCCCCCCCCCCCCCCCCTCTTCCCCCCCCCCCCCCCCCCCCGGCCCCCATTTTTACTTCCATTCCTCTACCACTCTGCTGTTCTGACATGGTGCCTTCCCAGCCATTCCCTGTGAAGCAGTTTTCTGGCAATTTTCCTACTGCTCCTCTACGTTCTTCTGGCTGCCTGTCAACATTGTAAATAACAACAATAAAATTAGATAATAATAAACAGAAGTTTTTTTAGTCTGCAGCTGTGTAAATGCAAACACCCACATCCAGTGCATTAACATACCATTCTCCACAGCCTCCTCTACAAAGGTGGCATCTAGGTCCTCGGCCAGAACCTTGGGTGGCTTCTCGAACAAGGGCTGGCTCTCAAGCTTAAGGGGATACATCAGCGTGTACTGGCCATGTCTACCTGTGCTGGCTCCAGGCTGGGGAACGGGCATGGAAGGCTGCCCGCTGGCAGTCATGGCTTCTGTGGTGGGAGCAGGCAGTGGAGTAGTCATATCCACCCACTTCTAGCCTATTGTGAAGATGCAGCCATACAAGTGGGATGCACTGCTGACTTCTGTCACGGGGACTAGGGAGTCAAGGAACCCAGGAAAGGGAGCTCAGGGAAGAGCTTGTGAGAAAGAGGGACCTCTCAGTGCATCTCCGAATCCTCTGGGACTGCTCTCATCTTGAGGCCAGGGAACCTACTTCAGAGAGGGTCTGGCTCATCATCAAGGTCAGAGAGAAGAGAGACAGAGCCCCACACCAAATACACCAACTGGAAGAGCCAGGAATAGTATGGAAAACAGGGAGCTAGGCCAAGCCCACACTACACAAGTCCTCGTGCCTCCTTGAAGGATATCACATGTATCTTGGGAAGGTGTTTGACACACACGGCTTAGGAGGGGCCAGGGAGCTGGGCTGAGACACAAGCACAATACCCCTGAGAGGGGTTTAACATACAAGGGCTATAGGAGGGAGAAAGAGCGGGGCTAGGGTGCACACATAATACCTCAGAGAGGGGTTCAACATACAAAGGCTATAGGAGGGAGGAGAAGCAGGGCTAGGGCACATGCACAAGACCCTGGAGAGGGGTTCAATATACAAAGGCTATAGGAGGGCGGAGGAGGCGTGGGGCTAGGGTGCACACACAATATCCCAGAGAAGGGTTCAACATCCAAAGGCTATAGGAGGGAGCAGGAGGACTGGGGCTAGGGCACACACACAAGACCCCAGAGAGGGGTTCAACATCCAAAGGCTATAAGAAAGAGGAGGAGCAGGGCTAGGGTGCACACACAATAAACAAGGGCTATAGGAGGGAGGAGAAGCAGGGCTAGGGCACACACACAATACCCCTGAGAGGGGCTCCACACAGAAGAGCTATAGGAGGGAGGAGGGGCAGGGCTAAGACATACAAGGGAACACTTACTACATTCAGCAGCAACTGGACAAGGTTACAGCCATTCAAACCACAGGACTTTACCGGGGGGGAGGTGGTGGTGTAACAGACATTACTCCACCAGCTTCCTGAGGCCACACTAAGTCTTACATACTATCTGGTGGCCAATCAGGGAGCTGGGGCCAGAAGAACAAGCTACAACTTGGGAAGGGTGTGGACATGCACAATTGAGAAGACAGGGAAAGTCTAAGAAGGAGAACTATGGGCTGCTATCAGGTTGACAGGTGGCGCAGGCCCCAACTGCACCCTTCTTGTGCCCCAAAGGGCAGGGGTTCAAGGCCTGGATCTAACAGCTTCCAACTATGCAGAGGAACCAGTCAAGGAGCTTGTACTGGCCAGAGGTGAAGTTGTTGTCCCAGGTCTCTTTGTATCCTTGGCTCATTGCTGGCACTGGTTCATGTCCCAGGTATAGTGCTGCTCTACCATTTGAACCAAGATCTCTTGGAACACCACCTTGTTCCTGTAGCACTTCACATGAAGTGCTTTTGCTCCCCCCATAGAGTGAGGAAGGCCTTGGTCTCTTCCTCGATTTAGGGGATGCAGCATTGGCAGGTGGTTCAGTAGGCAGAGTGATTGAAATTGTGTGGTGATGGTAGTGGTGCTGGTTGTTACTTGGTTGTCAGTTTGAGCCCTGGTGCTGGTAATCCTCCACTAGTCGTTATGAAGGATGCAGTGGCTGTGAAAGAGCATGCATTGGGAGAACGCATGTTTGAAAATGGCACAGTGAGCTTTGAAGGCAGCTGTTATGTGCATGCCGGAGCAAGAACATAGAGGCCGGAAGGGTTGCTCCTTGGAACGCTCTAGACTCTTTGCCTGTGACTCTATGGTGCTGGTGGACCTGTACACAACCTAATTGATGGGATGCAGATACGCCCCCCCCCCCCCCCCCCCCGTTAGCCTGCATTTGCCTGAGGCTCTACATGCTCCAGGACCCCACCGTGAGTGGGAGCTGCATGTCTGGTGGGTGGTGACCATGTGTTCAGTGCAGGTGAACACCTAATCAATGGGCAGGTGGACATTCACCTAGTGCGTGCTCCCATCTTGTTTCTTAACACCCATAGTCCAGTAATGCTCCTTGAGGCTAGCAAACCCCAGCCTCCATGGCAAGCATTAGCACGAAGTTCCTTTCTCCAGGCACATAAGCCTATAGATGGGGCAGCTTGGGGCTAGTTCCAAGAAGTGTTGTTGGAGTGTGCCAGTAGGTGGCTCAGCTGCTACTTCAGCAGTATCTTTTCAAGCTACTGCTGTTATCTTTACTGGGGAGAAGGGAATAGTTCTCTCCCTACTGGGGGGAGTGGCATAGCTATAATAGGTGCAGCAGGTGCATATGGACAATGTTGTATGCCTTCATGAGCCAGGACTTCAGGGGGAAGGCAGGGTCCCTGAAAACAACAGGCCTCATGAGCACTGTGTCAATGCATGTTTCAGTGGAGGGTCCAAAGTCTCCTGTGTACATGTGGCCAAAGAAGGGGGACTGCCAGAGGATGCGGGCTCCGTAGTTCTTGTTGGACCACCTGGCCAGCACATCCACAAATAGCCTGGTGGTCTACTAGAGCCAGGTGAAAGAAACAGCTGCTGTGGTTTCTTCCCATGGTTTGCTGCAGCTGTGAGTCATGACAGCTGAGACTGGGGGCGTTGGTTGGCAGTGTGGGGTGGGGAAGAATGCCAGACCGTGTAATAGGCTCTACATGCTAAACAACATGTGAGCGGGGGCTGCATGGACCAAACTCGGACTCCAGAGGGCTATTGTCTTGCTTGTTAACACCCTACGCCAGTAGGTGGCCCTGCTGCTACTTCAACTATGTTGCTGCTGCCTAGCCTATCTCTGTGTATGAGTGCGTTAGTAATTGTGGCTGGCCACAGGTGAAAGAAAATGAAATTCTGTGAGTCTCTCTTTACAGATTTCTAGTGGGGCTTAACCCCACCCACTGCTGGTGGGATATAAATGTAAAGATGATGATTTTCCAGCTCTTCTCCCTCCAGAGATAGTCCCAGGCAGTGCTGCCAAAGTCCCAAGCCTATGTTACTATAGCTAGGGTCGGTTCTGCAGAAGATTCAGCAGTGGGGAATTTCCCTCCCATGGGCTATTTTGAAAATGAGTGCAGTCTCTGCAGGACAGATGGGTGGAGATGCAGGCTGTTTTCACATGCCCACGCAGTGCCCACGCAGTGGACGTGGGTGGGTGCATCCCGTTTGAAAGTGGCAGCGGGTGGGCGGGAATGCGTGTGTGTGTGTGTGTATGCTCTCGCGAAACATGCACCTCCACCCATCACCCGGCCACAGAGCAAGTGGTGAAAATGCAGGTTGCTCCGTGTAGGGGCATGGTTGGGGATGGGTGTGTGCCCATCTGCACCCCTCCCCCCCCTTTGGCAGGCCATTGAAGAAGGTACTCAGGATGACGGAAGCAGAGGAGAGCTGGTAGAATTTAGTTGATATGGTGTTGGAATTGGACTGGGGAGACCAAGGTCCAAATCTCATTTTAGCTATTAACTCACTGGGCAGACTTGAGCAAGACAGTGGCCCGGATCTTATCCACTGGGCTCCACCGGGAATAGGATCAGGGCCAGTGTCTCTTAGCCTCAGTTCCTCATATGTATAATGGGTTTTTGTCCAATTTCGATCTAGTATGTTTCCAAGAGACGTGGTTCTTGCAAGACATTTCCTTTCAGTTGGAAAGGTTCGATGAGGTTTTCCATAGTGGCCAAAAAAGGGCCCCAAGGGGCAGCCTTCAGGTGGTCTGGCACCGGGAATAGGATCGGGGCCAGTGTCTCTCAGCCTCAGTTCCTCATATGTAAAATGGGAAAAATAATGACCTCTCACAGGGTTGTGAGAGTGATGTAGATAAGGGTGGTAAAGGGCACTGAACACTGAAAGTCCTATATAAATAATAAGGGGAAGGGTGCAGATCATAAGTGCATCTCTGTTGCCCTTCCCCTGAACTCACTCTTTCAATACTTGATGGTGGGGCCAGATCTAGGAATTACAAAGAATCCTCCAAATAATAAATCACAGTCCCAAGTGCTTTCAAGCTCTCGGAGGCAGTAGTCCTGAGAATCACTTACTCTGGAGTAGACTCATTAATGTCGGGAATGTCATTAATGCCGGGAATGTTGCACTGTTTGAGAATCACTGCGAAGGCGCAAAGCTTAGCAGGACATAGCTCTGTCTTTGGAAAGCAGTGGAAAATGCTGCCTCTGCCTGTGCCATGCAGCGCTCATGCTTTCCCCAAACAAGTTAACAAAGAATCGCTTATTTACAACCAAATCCTCCAGGCTGGCACGAACTGGGGAGACATTCACACACCGGGAGAGCTGCCAGCCCCCCTCCCCCAGGGCAGGGAGGAGTAAAGACCCACGTGCGGGGGGCAGCGCTGGAGAACTCGCCTTGGGAGAGGGGGGCTGCTTTTTCTGCCAGGTACAGAGGGGGGGAGGGGGAAGGGAAGGAGGATGTTTGCATCTGGGCGATGTAATCCCACCCTTCCTTCCCTTCCCCAGCGATCAGGCGCTCTGAGCTGCCGCCGCCGCCGCGCAGTTAGTTTAGCGGGGAGCGTACTATTTAGCAGCGCTCGGGCAGATCCAGCTGTTATCAAGGTAAATCCAGCGGTGCCTCCAGCTGCTTCCCGCTCTGTCAAAGAGCGACCGGTCCAGCAGCGCGGGGCAGGCTCCAGCCTCTTGCCAGCGGTTTGCTCTGCGCGCGGCCGGGCGCGTCTCAATCTCCGGACCGGAGCCCTGCGGGGAGCTACGCCTTGCCTACCCCAGCCCGCACACAGGGAGGAGCCGCTGCCTGGCCAGAGAAGAGGAGGAAGCAGTGGCAATGATCGCGGATTGAGTGATCGAGCTTTCGCTTTCCTGCCCCCGGAGGACTCTCGCTCTCCCGGGTAATGCCCCAGCAGCAAGTCGCCCCAGCAGCAGCTTGGTGAGCGCAGGGGTGCCCCACGTGTCGGATCCAGGAAACGTTTGCGCCCCACACAGCCCGGAGCTGCAGAGCTGTAAGTACCCAGCTGGGGCGCTCGGGGGAGGCCGGATTTGAGCGTAGTACTTACCCCTCCCCGCTGCCTAGAGTCTGGGGCGCTGGCTCAGCTAGTCCAGCGGAAGCGGGTGGGTCTGCTCTCGGTTGCTCATTCCCCTGGGGCACTTTGGGCTCCCCAGCCCCTCCTCCCCCCTCGCACTCTAGGCAGACCGGGCTCCTGTTGCACTGAAGTTTCTCAGCCATGTGGCTCCGTTTGCTGGTTTACTTTTCTCCGGGAGGTGGGAGTTTAGCTCTGCCTTGACTTGCGCGCTTTCTGGCTTCCTTCATCCTAGGGGCAGCCTTGTCTGGCGTTGCCTTTGTGTGTGCTTAAGCACCAGGGCGGCGAGCCGCAAACGACTTACTCTAGAGTAACGGGCTTCAATGGGGCTGTTCCCGAGTAAGTGGTTTCTGGCTCGCGGCCCAGCTGACTGGTAACACTAGGGACCGTTGCAAAGTGTCGCCTCAGCCTTTCGCCCCCATAAAAGGCAGTAATAGGGAAAGCAGGATCTCCTTGCAACAGCTACAACTTAATCTGTGAGCAGCACATAAACCGCTGTTATCAGATCGGATGGATTCGGTTTGATGGCGGTCCGAGGATGTTGCAGTTTTGGGATGCGGTACAGGGAGCTGACCCTTTTTTCATATTCCCTTCCAGCCCCAGTTTCTTTCCACCTACTGTAGCCCGGCCCCCTCCTCACCTGTTGCAGACTCAGATGAGGAGAGACTAGGTCTGGGGTTGTATTCATTTTTGCCCATCCCTTGCCGTCTGGTGGCCAGGGCTGTAGCACCAGAAGCCCCTGTGTTAGTGCTGCCCTGGAGGATACCAGCAAACTACACGTTAAATATGATCTAGTGTCCGTTATTCCAATCTCCTTCCCCAAATGATCCATCCTCATGGGGAGCTGTTGTTCAGGCCAGTTAGCCACATTGCCTGACTAGGCCTTTGGCCCCATGTAGGCTGCATTGAGTGGGCAGTTCATCCATGTGCTGTTGGGGGGCTTACTTGGGGTCCTGATGACTTTGGGTCTTAAGCACATGTCTAGTTTGCTAAGTTGTGTTAATTTGGCTCTGTTCATGGGGAGAGTAAAGGGAGGACAGCTCTTCTTGATTCCCCCAAAGTCTCGGTCCCTGACTCTTTCCTACCCTCCCAGAAATAGCAGTGGCTCTCTGCCCACTTGTCCAGCTGCTGGAAATTCAAATTGTAGGGGGAAGCAGAGTGGCACAGGGCAGTTTTCTCTTGAATGCTGCCATTGTGGGAGTCACAGGAGGCTAAAATAAAGTGGTGGGGGTGAGGGACTGCCACCTGCTCCCCAGACGTAGGTGGTGGACACATCCCCTCCGTCCTCCCCGTTTCACACCATGAATGTTTATTTCTAGAGAGCCATGAACTCGCTTATACCAGACGTATTGGCCTTTTCCTGATGGCTCCTGGGTATTATTATTATTATTATTATTATTAATAACAAACATTTATATAGCGCCAGCAGTGTACCTGGCACTTTACAAAGTAATAAAATAGACACGGTCCCTGCCCCTAGGGCTTACAATCTGAGAGACAGGAGCTGGGGGAGAGATTTAGGAAGGGGAACAGAGGGAGAGACAAGGGGTCTAACATTCATGAAGATGCGAGGTCTCAAGTGCACGTACTTGGCTTGGTTATGATGAGAATGACAGCAGGCAGGTCCATGTTGCAAGGATAAGGGTAAACCGATCGTAGGTATAGGAATAGTGGCTCAGCAGGATAAAGAGTCAGACAGAGCAGAGCGAAAGAGGTGAGTTTTAAGGAGAGACCTGGGTACACCTTTCCTTCTCCTCCTACCCCTTCAGCTTTCTGCAGAAGGGAAGTGAGGTAAACCCCAGTGCACAGAGGTGCCTGGCTGCCTGTTTGACATAATTTTGTTAAGACACCTTTTTAATTGATGATTATTGCTCTTTTGAAAGACATTAAGTACGTTGTCCCATCTATGAGCCAGTGTAGCCTAGTGGATCTGGTGGTGTACTTAGACCTTGAGACTGAGAGAGCAGGTCCTGGCCATGAAAACACTAAGTGACTGTGGGCAAGTCACTGTCTCTCAGCCCCAGTTCCCCATCTGTAAAATGGGAATAATGATGATCTACCTCATTGGGTTGTTGTGAAGGTGAACTAGATATACTTGGTAAAGCACTTTGGATACTACAAGTACTATACAAATGATTAATAATAATAATTATTTGATTCCTTTGATGCCTGGGAGAGGCTTCTGTATTTTGTGTCCAAGGTGTTAAGACAGTCTGTCTTTCTAAGAGTAGCTTTCACGGTGTTATTTATAGTTTTGATCCATGGGTGAGTTTCAGAAGCTCCTGGTCCACCTATGGGATTATTTAGTGGATTGGAGACATCAGCTCCCAGCACGTGGATTGCTCATACTCTTTGGCTACTTCTGAATTTCTTAAACACTGGAAAGAAGGAATGAGTGGAAGGGAAATTATTTTTCTTAGGGCTTTCTCTTTCATTGTTGAAGTTAGGATTTGATCACATGATGCTTTCACGTGAGAAACCTTTATTTACACAAGCTTAGTCCCATGGAGGTTGCTGGGATCATGTGTGTCTCTAAGGATGACTAGACAAGCATGGCCACTGCTGCCAGTGGAGCTGGAATGGCAGGAAACTTAAATAAATACGTTATTTATTTTTTCACCTAGTGTGAATAAATTGTATGTCAAGGGTGGGGAATCTCTGGCCTGCAGCTGTTTTTTATTTGGTCCCTTCCAGTTCCTGGCCTCTGGATCTACTACCTACCTTAAAGCATTCAATGAGAGAGCTCAGGGACAGGGAGTAAAGATGAGGGCATAAGACATCCATGATCTGGACCCTCCTCATCCTAAGCACCCTCACCCCAACTCTATGTGGCATTTGGAGCTTGCGCTAATTTTCAGAGTGGCTCATGGGAGGGAAAAGATTCCGCACTTTAAAGGCTGGAACGTGGATGTTGATCTCGGCAACATCTTTGAAGGGACCTGATTCATGATGAGCAAGGTCCTGTGTGTTCTGCGGGCGGGACCCCAAACCTTCCAAATTCTGCAGCTAGGAAACCTAAATTCTGGGAGCAGAAACATCCACAATATGCAAATAATGCAATGCAAATGAGCTTCCCAGCATGTCATTCCATCAGCTTTAGCCCTGACCATGTTTAAAATAACAACAAAATGCCACAAAGACCTTTTGGCGGGTCTGTGAGGTAGTTTGTATTTCTTTTCTCCAATAGGAGTGATGACATGGTTTCTCTCCAGCAGCTGGGGCAGGCATCCCCCAAGACCCCAGAATATACAATGGCAGCTGGCCTTGGCTAGCATAAACTGCTCTCATTTTGGGTTGTAATGTCATGTGGTCAGAAGCAGTTTCTGTGCGAGTTTGTCCACGTGCCAGATTTGGTGAAAATAGCTCCGATTGCAGCTATGCAGAATTCACAGACTCTGGCAGCAGGTTGTCGATCAGGCCTTAAATCTGAAGTACAGCCATAGCATTCTCGAGAGCTGTATGTAGACTCAGAATCTAACCATAGGAGTTTGCCTAGAGCTCTGCTCACCAGTGTAGACTGGGATGTCGATACAGACTTCAGTTACTGATCACCATATTTGGGGTTAGGAGGAGTCCCCCAGCGTCCGCCCCCTGCCATATGAGCTGTTAACTCTGGAGATATATATATATTTTTTTACCTTTTCTTGAAGTACTGGACATGGCTCACTTGTTTGAGTCATCTGGAAATATCTTATAAAATTACCCCATGTCACTTCAGATATTGGTGTGCCCTGCTCACTCCTGCTTTTTGCTTGTGGCAGATTTTATTACAGGCTCCACTACTCTTGGTACAGAGTAAACTTTGGTACTGTTTGGGGTGTAACGAATCCTTGGTGCAGGGGGTTGAACTAGATGACCCTTAGGACCTTTCAGCCTATGATTCTTCTATCCTCCCTCTGCTTCTCATGTTGTTGAAAATTCCACTTTGCATAACCCCATGTTGGTGCTAAGGAAGTTTGTTCAGCTAGCACCTACATCCACCCATGTAGAAACTTCACAATGTTCTAAGTCAGAGCTACTTTTAAAGAAACATAAGAACTGTGTCCTTTGTGACAAAAGTGGCAGACATCTGACTTGTCTCGCCAGTGTGGACGTCAGTACTTCTTTTGTGCATCACAACAAGAGTGTTGTAGAAAAAAAGTCACAAATCAAATCCAAGGGAACGGTAAATAAACTGATGTAAGGAGAGTTCAGAGCAAAAGCCTTGGAATCTTAAAGGGCCAGGTCAGTAACTCAGTACATGGCAGCAACATTGGCTTCTGATCTGCAACAGATGGCCCATGATAGTTCCCCATGAGGATGGATCATTTGAGGGAGGGAGTGTCTAACGATACTAGATCATATTTAACATCTAGTTTGCTGGTATCCAGGCTAGCACCAGCACTAACATGAGCCATCTGTTGGGAACCAATTTACATTAGTGTTTTGTTTTTTTTATAAAACTTTTGAAGAATCTTCTTTTAACCCCAAAGTTAGCATTGTTGGATTTTCTAAAAAGTGGATCCATAAAGTTAGATTCTTTAATTCAGCAGTTCCCAAAGGGTCTGTCTGTGACCCTTTAGCCATTGACCACGTATGTGGCTTCACTAAACACCAATCTTCAGAATTCAGCTGTAGCTACAGCAACTGTGTTTGTGCATATAAGAACATAAGTAGTGCCATACTTGGTCAGATCAATGGCCCATTAAGCCCAGCATCCTGTCTCCGACAGTGGCTAATCTCTGTCTCTTGGGAGAAGTACCCAACAGGTCACAATGGGCCATTCCTGTTGTTCCAGCCCCCAACAGTAAAAGGTTATGACCCCAAAACCTAATTGACTAAGAGCCATTAATGGACCAATCCTCCAAGAACTTATCCAATAAGTTAATTGTTACTTGTTCCACACTAGTCATGATTTTATAAACTTCTATCATATCCCCTCTCAGTTGTCTCTTCTCCAAACTGAAGAACTCCAAACTATCAAGCCTCTCTTCATACAGTTGTTGTTTTATACCCTTGATCATTTTTGTTGCCCTACTCTGTACCTTTTCTATTTTTACTGTGTCTTTTTTGAGATGAGGCGACCAGAACTGCACACAATATTTCAGGTGCGATCGTACCATATATTTATATAGTGGCATTATGATATTTTCAGTTTTATTCTCTATCCCTTTCCAAATGATTCCTAACATTCTGTTTGCTTTTTTGATGGCCGCCGCACACTGAGCTGAGGATTTTAATGTATTGTCCACAGTGACTCTAAGGTCCTTTTCCTGAGTGGTAACTCCTAATTTAGAACCCAGTATTGTATACATATAGTTTGGGTTATTTGGGGTTAATTTTCCCTATGTGCAATGCATCATTTTGCACTTGTCAACATTAAATTCCATTATTTCATTATTTATTTATTTACTTTGATTTCTTGGCCACCTCCTCCTGCCATAGCAGCTCGCACCCATATATAAATCATTGAATCCAGAGGCTGTGATGCCCTCCTATTTAGTTAATCTGACAATTTATGAGATTATGAGGGCATTTACCCTCGGACGCTTTCACCAACTACCATCAGCTATTACTGAGGGACGAATTAAGGGCATTCCCCTTTATTATTATTATTATTATTATAAACATTTATATAGCACCAGTCATGTGGCCTGGTGCTGTACAGAACATAGAATTAGACGTGGTCCCTGCCTGTGACTTTCATTTAGATTTTGCAAATGTATAGTGCATGGAGTGGTTGAAACATTGCAGCATGTTTTATTGGAATGTGTACTATATAAGAAATTGTGAGCCAAGTATGTGTGCCTTATTAATTCAATGGGACAATGCTCAAAGGACTGTGTGATGACTTTTCTATTGCGGGCTGGTGACGCAGCTACCGCATGGCAAGTAGCTAATTTTTTTTATTCTGCAATGGAAATACGTAGGGGGCACTGGTGTAATGCCCCTTTTAAGTTTTGTGAGATACTTTGATTGTTTTATTTATTTTAACCGTGACCATATATTTGGCAGCCCAGATAATTTCTTGTACTATATTTTAGGTTATTTGTTTTATGGATATATGGATTTGTATAATTTTGTTGATGGCAATAGCTGAACAATAATTATTAATAAAGAAAGGATATATAAACATAAATACCACAATCAATAAATAAACAAAATACAATAACAATATAAAAACAACAATAAAAATATCCCAAAGCGGAGCTAAAATACCCCTTCCCACTCCGTACTCTTCCACCCATCACCTGCCCCCCTTGCGCATGGCTGAACAGCCAAGTCTTACACTATCTTAAGAAAGAGAGAAGGTCCGGGGCCAAGCGGGCCTCCATCGGGAGTTCCACAGCTTCAATGCAGCCACTGAGAACACCCTTCTCATCTTCACCAATGGAGAAACTCAGGGGACCCTGAGGAGGGCGTTCCCAGTCAACTGCAGGGGTTGATCCAGGACCCGGTGTGTGTTTGTGTGTGTGTGTGTGTGTGTGTGTGAGGTGATCCCGCAAATAGGCGGGGCCCAGGCTGTATAGGGCTTTATAGATCAAAACCAGCACCTTGAATTGGGTCCAGAAGACCATAGGCAGCCAGTGCAGAGATTGGAGCACTGGTGTAATGTGCTTGCAGCGACCTGTCCTCGTAAGGAGATGGGCTGCCACATTCTGCACCAGCTGTAGTCTCTGAACTGTCACCAAGGGTAGCCCCATGTAGAGCATGTTGCAGTAGTCCAGTCTTGAGGTGATGAAAGCATGGATGATGGTGGCTAGGTCAGAGTCCGAGATGCACCAGATGTAATTGGTGTAATGCGCCCCTTGCCACAGCCTCCACCTGGATATCCAGACGGAGTTGTGAATTGAGGAGCACCCCCAGACTATGAACCTGAGGGAACAATGGAGGTGGACCCCATCAATGATGGGTGTCACTGCTCCCTCAGTCCCTCCCACCAGCATCACCTCCATCTTGCCGGGATTCAGCTTCAGATGGCTCACCCTCATCCAGTCCCCCACAGCTACCAGACACCGGGTAAGCACCGAGACTGCCAGGCCTGGGTCAGTTGAAAAAGAGAGGTAAAGTTGAGTGTCATTAGCATACTGATGACACCGTACACACCAAACCCTCTGATAACCTTGCCCAAAGGCTGCATGTACATGTTGAACAGGAGAGGGGACAGAATGGAACCTTGCGGGACTCCACACGTGATGTCCCGGGGAGATGATGAGCAATCACCCAGCACCACACATGCCCGATCACCCAGTCTCACAAGATCTTCCTGCAAATCCTCACAGTCCTCTCGCGAGGAGAGAGATACACATCTCTAGGGAGGACTAGACCCTAATGCACATCTGGTGGCCATCCCACCCCCCATCCCCTAAGTTGGCCATGAATATGGCAGGAACTGAATGCGACCTGCCTTGTCCAGTCACAGATAACTTGAAATGAATGTGTCCTGTGCCACAGCCTGAATCACCAACCTTTTGGGGGCTGACAATGGCTCATTGGTCCTGAAGAGTTTGAACCAGCTGCCTTAATGTATAACTGGGCACTTCAACAAGAGCACATCTTGTTGGGATGCATTTGCCAATCATGTTAGTTTAACCTAGTTGAAAAACTCTATGGGTACTTGGTAGGATGCAGGCTACCTTATGAGATAGCACTGAGTTGGCAGCAGTTTCAGAGGAAATGAGCTTTCTTACTAGGGCTTTTAATCACTTAATGACCAAGCTAATATGATTAAAAAGCACATAACATAGCAGTTGTCAAAACCTTTAAGGATTTTAAATCTAAATCTGTTGCTTAATTTGGACACATGTATGCTCTCCCTCGCTCACCTTCATTACAAGAATGGTTTGAAATGGAGAAACAAGTGAATAGATACCCCTTCCCTTTATCTGCCTCTCTGCAACTTGTACCCCTGATTTATACCAGGCAAACAAGAACACTTTGCAGTAGCCACATCATTGCTTCTGTAACTCAGGATATTTTCAGACGTTACGAGATCACGCTCAACCACAGTGAACCACGGTCAATCCCACGGCGGGGCCAAAGCGCCCTTAACGTCTCTTTGGGTGGAAACAGACATGACACTAACCACCCTTTAACCACCCTTGGTGGTTATTTATGCATGTTGCAGGGCTGTATTGGTGCCCTATGCAGCCCTGAAACATGCATAAATGACCACCAAGGGTGGTTAAAGGGTGGTTAGCGTCATGTCTGTTTTCACCCTTTGGCGGCCGCCAGATGTTCACCACGGTCAATACCCACATGGGGTCAATTTCAACCACGCTTCCGGGGCTCCCCACCGGACAATCCCCAAAAGCGTGGTCAAAGAGATTCCCGATGGGAACCAACAAAAAGTAACGTCTGGCTGGCAACCACTGGCCGGAATCAAAGGAAATGATTCCCAACCGGGGACAAAGCACGCAGCGTTGCTGCCAGGCAACGAGTGACAACACAGGCTGGGGAGGGAGATTTAAAGGGCACACAGCAGCAGCCGGGACGAGCCGCCCCGGCGCCTTCCAGGTGCTTTGACCATGGCCCGGCCCGGGATCGGCGTAATATCTGTTGCGCTGCCCCGGGCTGTGATTTGGCGGCCCGATTCCCTGCTGTGGTCCCAGTCCCGTCATGTCTATTTGGGGCTTTTTTTGACCACGGGGGGTGGTTGTTCGGTTCACCCCCGCCAGGGATCCACTGTGGTGAATTGGGACTGCGTAACGTCTGAAGATACCCTCAGTCATAATCCTGCATTTGTTATCTGCATTTGCTTCATGGATATGTAGTCTCAATGCTGCATTCACTACCTGTGTGTGTGCATGAACATGTGCCCAAATACTTTAAGCTGCCTTCCACTTTAGAGTGAGCTAATAGAGCTGGGTTCATAGAAAGCCCCTGTTTGACAAGGAAATTGTGACATGCCATGTGAGTCACTTTGTTGCAAGGTGCTCGCACTGTGTGTGATGAGCAAGCTTCTTACCTCAGCCTCGTGCCTATTAAAGAGAAAACAAGATGGCCTAATCCCCGGTGATGCTAAATTATACGTGTTGGCTTGGAGCTGTGGCTTGTAATTTGAAGCCCTAGAATATGACTGTAGAGATTCCCTCCCTCAGTTCCTCTTTTCCCTGCAATCCTACAAGTGTTCTGATTTCGCAGTGCTACTGTTCACTGATTGCCAGGATGGGGTTAGCTAGCCAGAGATGGAACTGCACTGTCTTTTATTTTGTATGTAATCTCATTGTCTGTTCCTTTACAGACCGTATTTTCCCCCATTGCTTAGAAGTCTGTGAGATCTGTGAGAGTAGACTTTAAGCCATTAATAACACAGAGCCTTCTCCTACTGAGCACAACCTCCCCTCTTTGTATTTAAGTGTTTGCAATGTTAATGACCTTTCCCCCTAAAAGCTCCCTCCAAAGTGATTGCTTCCGTAGACTATTGAGGGTTTTGGTGGGGGGATGTTTGTATTCACCAATGTTACTCATATTTTTGATAGCCATCTTAAAACCCACAGCCGAAACAGATATTAACATATCCGCTCTTTTGGTCATCTTGGCTACTGTGCATGTACAGTAGAATTAATTTATTTATTTAAATTTCATACCCTGCTCTTCCCCTAAAGCTCAGGGCTAGCACAAAAATACATTAAAATCCCTTTAAAAAATCCACCTTAACCCTAAATAACCCTCACCCAACCCCAAACCCTGTCTGCCAAATGTGTTGGCAAAAAGAAAGGGTTGACACTGCCTCCAGAATATGCTCAGGCTCCGGTTCTGATGGGCCTCCAGGGGAAGGGAGTTCCCCAACACTGGGGCAGAAACCGAGAATGCCCCTCCACATGCCCTGGTTGTATGAACATGATTGGCAGGTTGTATCTGCAAGAGGGTGCTCCTAGCCAAATGATCGAGCATGATAGGAGAGGGGCTCTTTCAGATATGTGCCGAAATGACCAAAATACTGAAATGAAAACAGATATTCGACAGGGGAAATTGATAGAGATTTGTATTTGCTTTGGCAGAACCAAACTGAATGGGGAAATTTCATTGGGTATGAATTCGCACTGGGTATTGCAAAGGGCTCTGGGATAGAAGGGGAAGCATTAACAAACACACCTATGAAATTTCTAGCCAAAGGGTTAACTCTGGGTGCTTTTTAGACAAGCCCCTCCCTTCCTATTACCCACCCATCATGCATGTTGCAGGTTCGCATTGGTGCCCTATGAAGCCCTGCAACATGGATGATGGGTGGGGAGGTGCTTGTCTATAGCTGTTTTTGCACAAGACATTATCATGCAAGTTCACCCAGTGGGCATATGTGGTTCTGCCCATGTAAAAATGGTGGTGGGTGGACGCATGCTCCAATGACCCATGCACCTCTACCCATCTCCCCATATGGAGCAACCTGGAAAAAAACGGGTTGCTCCATGTGGGGCCACGGGTGGCCAGCAGGTGGAGAACACCAAGTGTACACCCATCTGCTGCTGTCTAAACCCTCCCCCACCCATCAGAAGTGTGTGTGCGCTCCACTGAGTGCACTTGGACCCGCCCCCTTCCCCTACAGCATCTGTTTTAAAATGGCCTATGGGTGTTTTTAGACAAGTGCCTCCCCACTCATTACCCACCAATCACCCACCCATGATGCATGTTGCAGGGCTCCATGCTGTGCTAGGGCATGCTGTGGCTGTCAGGGCAGTGAAAAAGGAGTTTTTCGCTACCCTGATAGCATCTGCAAAGTCTCATCCAGCGGAACTTTTCTGGGTGGTGAAAGGGGTGGTTAGTTCGGTCTCCCTCCGCCTGGAACTGGATGTTTGTTGAGTACTTTGAGAATAAAATTACTCGGATTCACCTTGACTTGGACTCTGTGCTTATGACAATAGGAGAACCAGAGGTTATGGAGGCTCCGCCTTGTCTGGTTTTCTGGGATCTGTTTCAGTGGGTGACACCTACCGCTGCAGCGCATGTTCTGGGGGATGTTGGAGCCACATTTTGTAAACTAGACCCATGCCCGTCCTGGCTGGTGAAGGCCAGCCAGGAGATGCAGGAGCTGTTGCTGGAAGGTGTTGTCAATGCCTCCATGCAGGAGGGTGTCAGCCGCAGTTGTGGCTGATGGCCCCCTCAAGGGGGACAGCAAACAATCCCCCATGCACCAAGCCCCGCAGCACCAAGCCAAGGGGCAGACACCCTCATCGCTGCGCCTCCTCCGGCAGCAGAACCAGCAACAACGCCACTTCGCATTGCCAGGGCAACCCCTGACAACGCGCCGCCGGCCGACCATGAGGCCCAGGAGACGTAGGAATCATCAGCCCCCCCCCCCCC
>QEPC01008647.1:629382-643374 GCA_003113815.1 Sphenodon punctatus | reverse complement strand
ACTACTGCCAGCGCCTTGCCTGCCCAGTAGTCTGGACTAAACCCCAGCTGTCGCAGGAAAGTCTCCACTGCCTGCAGCCACGAGCTCTTAAACGAGTCATTAATCCAGTAGTGTGTATGTATAGTTAGGATTATTTTTTCTATTGACTTGATAAAATTCCATTGAGGTTAGCTAGGGCAGGACTGGGCTATTGCATTGTACATGAAACTATTTTCCTTTCTCACAATGTTTCAACAACAATTCTTTTGCATTTGCTCCATGTCTTTAACCTAAGGGCCTCCAATTGCTTTGCAAATGCTCGCTAATCTGTATGACATCCAGGCAGAGCACTCTTGTCCCTGTTTTTATTTCTGTATCATTATGTTGTCCAAAGCTGGCCTATCCCCCTCACTTACCATCAGGATATTTACCTGCCAGTTTAAATCCAAGTCCTTTCAAAGATATCCAAGCATAACCCAAAGCATCTGAACGCATTCCCAGACCACTTTAAACAGCACACTCACACTCTACACCCCACACACGTGTGATACACTTGCCCAGATGAAGCTAGGTGGAATTTTAACAAGCTTTTTGTTTCATCTTTTGCAGCACAAAGTTTTATAAGCTGAACATAAAATTTCAGAGTTGAAGGATGGATGGCTTTGTGGTTAGCAATGCAAGAGAACAAATAGCCTGATTAGTTTAAAAGCAGAGTTGGATACATTTATGGCTTGTGGTTTGTGAGGAGTTTTCTGTTTGATACTACAGGAAGAAGTATTTTTAAACCCCCTCTCCTCCCTCCACCCCTTCTTAAGCATCAAAGATGTTGACAACTGGAAGTGAGGCTGATGGGGTGCTCTTTTGCTTTGGTATTAGAATTCTGTCTCAGATGCCTTACTGGTGGCTCCTGCACACATGCTCAGGGTCTAACCCATTGCGATATTTGGGGTTGGGAAGGAATTTTCAGGTCAGACTGGCAGTTGAAGGTTTGTTTTTTGCCTTCCCCTGTAGCATGGGTGTGGCTCCCTTGTTGAATTGAATTTGAATTTATTGCGTAGCTGAAGCCATAGCATAACAAATACACAAACAGTTGCAATGGAAACACATCAGTGACCAATGCTAAATATAATAAATACAAATGTATAAAAACATAATGATTTAAAAATAAGTATAGAGTGAAATTAGTCAGCTGTTCACAGAATTCAACCTGGGTTCTGCACATTTGAGCTTACTTTCAGAGATTGCAGCCTTTATAGCCTAAGAAATGTTTAATAGGCAATTCATCACTAGAATTTCTCAATTATCACCGTTAAATTTGTGGCTTCTTATCAGATTAAAGGGCAACAAGAGATTGGGTCAGAAAGCAGTATGTGTAACCCAGTAATAACAGATCTTGGCCTATTGGAAAGCTACGGCTAGAATTTAAGGGTCCAAAGGCAAGGCAATGTGTCCTACAAAGAGTCTCCTAAATTGAACTGCTTTCAGTAGGAACGTAGCTGATTCTTTTATCACATCTATTTTTGTGGTACCGAGTATAATGGCAAGCAGGGTATGATCTGATCTACCGAGGTATTCCTCAATAATGGCTCCTAGGTGTTCCTGTCTCAGGGCTCCCTTGTTTGAGATACCTGGGTTGTTTGTTTTTTTATAAGACTGTTCCCGGTAGAGCTTATGGTTGTGTAATGGTGGCAAAAAAGTTCAATACAGTTTTGGCAACAGGGTGGAAAGACCTCTAAATGTGATTGGAAATAGAAATTCAGCTGTTTGCGCAATTTACCACAATGGCCCACTATGGGCCTCAAAGGACCCCTAATAATTTTATTATGAAGGGGAAAAAAATTGAAGTACATATGGAAATAGTTTTATGATGGTCCAAATAACATAAACAAGTGTAAGCTGCTATTGAAATCACTGAAATTGTCTGTTTTGTAATTCTAGTCTTTTTTAAACAATCTTGTTCGGAATCCTCATGAGAAACAATGCTCCCAGTGTTGAAACACCTCATCCCCTGTCTCTTATACACATCTAGATGTGTATAAGAGACAGGCCCCTTCACACACACAGAGTTCAGTGTAGGGGAGCCCTTTTGACCTGCAAGAACATCTTCCTGATTAACACATTTGGGTAGACTCGGGGTTCTCTTTACCACAGTTACACCTCACTAACTGCACTATAGATGCTAGAGCTGGTGGTACCTTTGACACTTTAGGCAAAAACTTTCCATCAAACTGCTCCCATCCATTCTTCAAAGGGTCTGGAACTTTGGGATGAAGAATTAAGTCCTGAGACCAGACACTTGATTGCACATGAGCATGACGTATGTGTTTGTTCCAGACACCAGGGGTTGGTGGAAGCTTGTCAACACACCTTGGTCAGGATTGAGCTGTTTGAACATATGCCATCTCAACTTGTTTGCCTGTGTAATTACGGCCCTCCCCCTCTTTTTTCTTTCTTTCTTTTTTTTCTTTCTTTTTTTTTTTTACAGAAGAGACCACACAAGAATTCTTCACATCCCTTAAATATGTCCTCTGAAGGCTCATCTCCTTTGCCAAGTTGAGAGAGCGCTGAAAGAACATCTGGACTAACCTTCACGAATGCTGTGAAGCATCCGGGCCTCCCCTTGCCTTATATGTGGCCAGTGGTGTCACAGGATGCCATTGCATTAACGCAGCTGCGCTTGTTGGACTAAGCACATCAAAAATTGGTTGTAGAAATACTTGCCAGTGATGCTCACCTGTACCCATGATAAGAGCTGAATGCTGACCAAGCTCAGGTACTCTATGTACAGCGAACAGCAAGATGTCTGTGACCTGGGAGTAGATGTATACTGTAAAACCTGCTTTGGCAACCTCAACAGCATGCAATATCACCAATGTATCGGCTTCCTCTTGTGAACTTACACCACTTGTAGTGCAAGCCCTGTTGTTCATGACACTCCTGCGGGTCACTGGCACTACATGCACTGTGCAGTTGCTGATAAGCTGTTGTGTAAGGTGCAGCATGAGCGAGTCCTTGGTTGCACTGCTCAAGAGAAAGGTCTTTGAATCAATGATACGTGTTGCGTCTTCCATTTTGTAGGATCTGACAGAGGTTGCCTTGCCAGCACACTGCTCTTGTGTATTATCCTTGAGTGAAAACTCAATAGTATAGTTATCAAAAATCACATGAACCTGGTTATAACTGCAGCCCTTGGCATCAATATGCTTCACATAAGCTTCTGCAAGTTCCTTGCAGTCTTAGACTTGCTAACTGCCATCTGTTCCTGCACCAGAGCCATTCCATCAGTGATTAGGCAGGTGTGTGAGCCAGCAAAATCTTCCTGGATACATTGTGGTGGCAGTTCACGTCGTGTTGATTGGATTATGCCAGTCTTACCAAGATATTCTAGAAGATGAATCACATAACTCTTGTCCTTAGCTGGATGAAGGGAGCTGTCTGGTTTCATCAAGATAAGGTTAAGAGATGAAAACTCATGTGATCCAATTATTTCTTCAAAGTTCACTTCTTCCTGAGATGAGCGTACAATTGCAAGCAGTTGTGAAAAAAGAGACATTGTTGCCTTTAGGGTTAGGACTTCAGATTCAGACCTAACTTTAAAAAAACCCAAAAAACCAAAAAACTGTTGAGTTCCTCATTAGTACTTTTAACTTGGTCACTTTATTTCATGGGTTACCATCACAACATATGCGATCTTGAATAAATGTTCTGAATGCTACTTCACCTATGTGCTTGGTATTCAGGATACTTTCTTGTATTTATTGGGCAATGACCTCCTTGGACATTGTTTTGAACATGTGCCATGAGTCGTCTTCAGGAATCTTGAAAATGCCACATAGAGCAAGTACTGTCTTCAAGTGTTTAACTGCATGTTCTTGTCTAGCTCCCTTTTTGTTTTCTGAGCGCATGATGTATTTTTCTAGCCGAGCTTGACATAGGCACGCTAGCTCTGGGGCACTGAGACAGAATTTAAGGAATGTGCTTGGGCACAAAGTTATACCAGTGATACCAACATGACCCTTTGTGACCTTGTTGAGATGTTCCATAGCCTGGTCTATCCCGATACGAGTGAATAGGATTTGATTTGACATGTTGATGGTGAAGTCTCCTGAGACATACTATTCCCATATTTCTGGTTCTTTGGTCTCCAACTTGTACGTATGGGTTATGTTCTCTGGTATGTTTTGTGCATAATCTAGCAGATTATAAGCAAGGAAATATAAACCTAGCTTTTCTAGTGAAGCTAAATGTAGAAACCACTAGCCCTGCCGTGTGGCAGGCTGAAACTGCAGCAGCGTCGTGACTTGCTCCATGTACATGCGTGCCCATTTGAACATGGGATAATTGGTTTGCTTTCATCAAAGTCTTTCAGCTGTTTGAGGTTAATGGATTCCATCATGGCTAGGAATGCTGAGCGAGATTCACGAACGCCTGTTGAGACACACGTGCATCAGAAAGTTGATTGACGCTCATGTTTAGTGCTTCACGACTGCTGGTTGCTCTTCCAGAAATTCCTCCATCCACAGATCGAACATAACTTGGAGTGTGATCTGGTGAGCTCTTACTGCCGGGTTATGATTGCCATTGATTTGCATTACTGTCTCCGAGCATAGATATCCACTTCAGCCCAGGCTTCATCAAGACCACTGCCCTCAGTGGCTTTGCATAAACATCTGAGGGCGCAAATAACAGTGTGTAATGAGCCAGGATGGAAGATCTATTTGTCTACCAGACAGACCAACTGAAATGGGCAATTCGTGTTTAGTAGGGTCTAAAACGTGTATTTCTATCAAACTCTGAGTTGATCTTTTTCATGAAAACAATACTTTCTCGTTATTTATATGCAAAAGTTAAAAAATGGTATTACGCATATGGATTTAGCTATTTTTGGGAACCCCTGATATTGGGGGCCCAAAATTGGTACATAGGGTAAAATTTGAAAATGGCAACATGTGGATTTGAGTTTTTTAATTGATTTAACCCACGTTGCCAAAATTGTACTAGAAGTTTTGGGACTCAATAAAATGTATACACAACCCACTGCACTACTGTTGTTTCAGGCATTGGTGAGCTCTGGCCACGCCTGATCTGTACTTGTGGCCGACTTTTATTTTAGGCTCTGTTTCTCGGTGGATTTTTCAGTGTGGGCAGTCTTGAGTATGGTATATATGAACTTCAAGGTCTTTTCCAGTCTGACGAGTAGAGACCTGTATTCATTGTTTTCTCTTCAATGAGGGAAGCCCAGTGAACATGGGTCCCTGCCTATGACTGTCTGGGGTTCAGTTTCTGCATCTGTCAACTCTCTGTGACTTTGGGCAAGTTGCTACCACAAAGGTTTCTGTCAGAGCTTGTCGTACTGGGTAATTTTGGGAGATGAACTCTTCTGGAAAATGTGTTCCTTTTGGGTGCAATCTTTACTCCTCAGTAAATGGTTTGAACAGTGCAGCCTTTATCTCTTTGCCTCAAGTCCCCCCTCCCCAAGAAAATCTGGAAAACAGGGATAATAACCTTTTCCTACCTCAAAGGGATGTTGAGAATCTGTTAATGTGTGACATGCTAGGGTATGAGAGGAATGAGAATAAAAAGTGCTTCCTTAGCCCTAATTGCTTTGTACAGCTAATTGTACTGGGTTGCTGTAACACAGAGAAACTGGAAAGGGTAGAGGAGAGAGAGCAACAAAAATGATACAGTATAGAATGACTTCCATATGGAGCAGGACTTAATAGGTTCGAGCGTGTTATAGCTTAGAAAGGAGTGGACAATGGCCATAATCCCAAGCGGGATCCGTGTGGGATCCATGCGGATCCCACGCAGGTTCCGTGCATCACAGCGCGCTCTCAGTGGACTTGTGCACGGTTTGCATGTACGTGTGTGAGTTGCGCACAGTGAACGCAGGGCATAGGATCGGCCCCAACGGAGGGAATAAAATAGATGTCTATTAGATCATGAATGGTGTTGAGAAAGTGCATGGGGAATTATTTATTTTCCATTCTCATCCTGTTGGAACCAGGGGCACCTGATAAATGTGAGCAGGCACCAGGTTTAATCCTTCACTGGTGGGGTTGTATGGTACCCTGGAAACTGTACCAAAACTGCTAAAACTTTCTTAGCATAAGAACATAAGAAGTGCCATACTGGGTCAGACCAATGGTCCATCTAGCCCAGCATCCTGTCTCCGACAGTGGCCAATCACTGTGGCTTGGGAAAAGCACCCAACAGGTCACAATGAGGGATCCATTCCCTGTTGTTTTCCCCCAGCTCCCAACATGTTCCCTGATTCTGTCTGGCTAATAGCTGCTAATGGACCTATCTTCCAGAAACTTGTCCAAACTTCTTTTAAACTCAGCTATAGTACTGGCCCTTGCCACAGCCTCTGGCTGAGAGGGTAAATAACTGCTCCCTGTTTATTAGTTCCACCCCAACTCATGATTTTATAGACCTCTATCATATCTCCTCTCAGTCGTCTCTTCTTCAAACTGAAGAGCCCCAACCTACCAAGACTCTCCTCATACGGGAGCCCTTCCATGCCCGTGATCATTTTTGTTGCCCTTCTCTGTACCTTTTCTAGTTCAGCTATGCCTTTTTTGAGATGGGGCGACCAGAACTGCACACAATATTCGAGGTGCGGTTGCACCATTGATTTGTATAGAGGCATTATGCCCTCCTCAGTTTTATTCTCTATCCCCTTCCGAATAATTCCTAACATTCTGTTTGCTTTTTTGACTGCTGCTGCAGACTGCGCTGTGGATTTCATTGTGTTGTCCACAACCACCCCCAGTTCCTTTTCCTGAGTGGTAACTCCTAGCTTAGTACCCAGCATTGTGTACGCATAGTTTGGATTATTTTTCCCTATGTGCATCACTTTGCACTTGTCCACATTAAATCTCATTTGCCATTTAGATGCCCAGGCACCCAGTGTTGTAAGATCCCACTGCAGTTCCTCACAGTCTGCTTGTGTTTTAACTACCTGGAATATAACTTGGTGTCGTCTACAAATCACCTCACTCTTAACACCCTTTTCTAAATCATTAATGAATACATTAAACAGCACCGTTCCCAATACAGATCCCTGGGGCACACCACTTTTTACATCTCTTACATCTGTGAAAACTGACCATTTAGTCCTACTCTTTGCTTTCTATCTTTCAACCAGTTTCTGATCCATAGTAAGGCACTACCTCCTATCCCATGACTTTTTAATTTTCTCAAGAGTCTCTCATGAGGGATCTTATCAAATGCTTTCTGGAAATCCAGGTACACTATATCTACTTGTCCACATGCTTATTTACACCCTCAAAGAATTCCAATGGATTAGTGAGGCATGACTTACCTTTACTAAATCCATGTTGACTCTTCCCCATTAAGCCATGTTTGTCAACATGCCCTTTAATTCTGCCCTTAATGATGGTTTCCACCATTTTGCCCAGCACAGACATCAAGCTTACTGGTATGTAGTTTCAAGGATCGCCTCTGGATCCCTTTTTAAATATCTGAGTTACATTTGCCACCCTCCATTTCTTAAAGGATGCCTTTTTGGCTCTAATAGCCTCCTTCATCTCCCCATTTAATCACAGTGGAAGACGTTTGGTCTTCCTGCTTCCTTTTTTTAACTTGCGGGATGCATTTAATCTGGGCTTCCAGAGGGGTTGCTTTTAAACAGCCTCCACGCCTCTTGCAAACTTGTAGCCCTTGCAACTGTGCTTTTTAGTTTCTTTTTAACTAATTTCCTTATTTTGTCATAGTCTCCCTTTTTAAAGTTAAATGCTACTGCTCTATTTTTCTTTATCTTTCTACCTACAGAAAGTATGTCAAATGTGATCATATTATGATCGCTATTGCCTAGCAGTTCTGCCATAGTTACTCCTTGCACCAGGTCCTGCGTGCCACTCAGGGCTAGATCTATAATAGCTCCTCCTCTCGTTGGTTCCAGAACCAGGTGTTCTAGTAAGGACATTGCAGAGAAGCTGAATGAGTTCTTTGTGTCGGTCTTCACTGTGGAGGATTTTGGGGAGGTACCACTTCATATTCCATGTATTCCTCAAGGATAATGGGGTATGTTGTGTCCCACTGGTTCATGCCTCCCAGTTGTAGTTTTTTAAAATATTTTTTGGGGTGAGTACTAGAACATTATTGGGGTACAACTGACTCCCATTGGAATGAATAGGAAAATTAAAGCCCTATATACCCAGGGTTGTGGGGTAACATTTGGTCCAAACAACGTAGATTTTTTTTTCCAGTTTTAAAATGTTTTTATTTATTCATGGTTGTTGACAATATTGTTTCCATGCAAGGAAAAAACTAATAGTTATACATTGATGATTTGTTGCACCCCACTCTCCTGATTCCACCCCCATTCACCGTGAGAGAAAAGGGGGAGGGGGGGAAGCTTTCCAAACTGTAGTCGCATCACACACTTTTTTTCATGTACATAGTGAACCTTTGCCTTCGTGTCACACTCTTCTTGCAGTTTATCCCATATGGGGAACCATTTAATATAAAAGTCCATATATTTTTCATTGACTTTCACTGTCAGTTTTTCCATAGACCTAGAAAACCAAAGCCGTCTGATTCAGGTTGTTTCGTTGAGCTGCATCCCGTTTTTCCAGTTGCACATTAAGACGTAGAGTGTTTTCAGACGTTACGGGGCCACTTGGCCCCGTACTGAAAACAACCAAATCATCCCCCGTCGGGATGACCCCGTCACGCCGTATCAGACGTGCCGGGGGATCCCAGCGGGGAATCTGGGAGGGGCGGGGCCGCGCGGTACAAAGTGCAGCCGCATGGCCCGCCCCCTCCACGCTCCCTGCCGCCCGCCTTCTGGGGAGACAGGCGGGCGGCGGGGCCAATGCGGCTGCAGCGTCTGGCCGAAATCGCCACGGCCCAGGATCCTGCCGGTGATCCCGGGCTGTGACGCCCGACCAGATGTGATTTTTTTTTGGTCCCTGCCGGGGATCACTTTCACCACGCTTCCTGGGAAATTCCCATGGCTAGCCCAGGAAGCGTGGTTGAAAATGACCCCTTGTGGGTATTGACCGTGGCGAACATCTGGCAGCCGCCAAACAGACATTCGAGGCACAGTGCCCACAGGTGGGTATTCACCGTGGTTCACTGTGATCTCGTAACATCTGAAAATACCCGTTAAGAGCTGCTGCCAAGAATGCATTGCAGGTGTCTCTGTAATGGTTCATTAGTGGAGTCTTCAGGAAGATACCTAGTAATGTGCTACTTCAGCTGTAAATGGTATGGTGAGGTTCGTGACCTCATTAATATATTTCCAAACTAGTAGCTAAAATGGTTGTATTTTGGGACACTGCCAGCTGCAGTGTAGTAGAGTTCCCTTTTCTCCGCATCTGTTCCAGAAATTGGAGGAGCATCCCCTACTATACTTTGTTAGTCTGTTTGGTGTCAGGTGGAATCTCATGCCCATTTTTATTTGCAGTTCTCTGATTTCTAGACAAGAGCATTTATACATTCTTTCTAGTGTTTGCTTAGTTTGTGCATCAGACCACTCCTTGTTTAGCTCCTGCGTCCATTTATGTAAGTGTTTTGCTTTTTCCTTGTACCACAGGGCTATTAAACCCTTATACACAAGGTAGAATTTTGTCTGTTTTCATAATATGCCATTTTCTGTGTACAGAAAAATTTCAATACAAGTGCATTGGTGGAGCCTACACCCCAAGTGGAAAACTCCAGTTACCAGCTTAAAGCAAAGTTGTATCTTTAGATTCTTTTTACAGCAGTTAACCCTTTCATAGTGTTAAGCTTCAGTGAAGCTTCAGTGATGTTTGCTTTTACTTGCAGGGTTATATTGAAAAAATAAATAACCCGTTAGGCTGAAGAGGTCATTTCAACCCTTCCCTTGGCTACTCTGGCAGCCAGCTATTGAAATACAGATGAACTCCTGATGGCTCGGGCTCTTGAAATGCAGACAAGCTGTCTGCATGGCAGGTTATCACCAGGGTTCCTGGTTTTCCGTTTACCATGGAAAAATAACAGAAAAATGCAGAATTCTATGTTTTTCAGAGAAAAACTTGGAATTCCATTTTTTCCTGGAGAAAAACACTGATTTCCAGTTTTCATGGAGAAACCATGGAATTTCTTGGTTTTGTCTGATATTCTCCACCGCTAAAACTCACCAGTTGGTCTCTTTAATCAGCTGTGTTTTCCAGCGGCACACCCAGAAGTTCTCCTTGCCTCTTCAGGAGCTCGGCACACTACAGAGAGCAGTGGAGAGACGAGGGCACAGCAGCCCTTTGCTGCTTTTGGTGCTCTGGTGACTCTGCTAGCTGGTGTGAAGGAGGACACCCCCTCCCCCCTTTTGCTGATTGTGTTGCTCTGATGGTTCGGGCAGCTGCCATGAAGGGACAATTCTCCCCCCCCCCCCCTTTGTTTGCTGCCCTTTTGCTGGCACCATTGTTGAAAGCAGCAGAGACACCGTGGGGGGTGGAGAAGGGGTAAGAGTCGTCACAAACCTCAGGGAAGAGAGAGACACACGCAGGGAAGAGGGGAATCCCAAGGGGAGGGGGGGACACTCTGGGACATGGGGGGGGAATACATCTTTTTATACACACGAGGGGGTGATGGGTAAGAGTAACGCACAGGGGCAGAAGGAAAAGACATCAGAAAAGTTATGGATTGCACTAAAAAGAAACTGAAAATGAATTTTAAAGCACTCTGCCATAGAGCAGACACTAAGTGTCTTTTTAAGTGAATATCTAGATGTGTATAAGAGACAGCAAGTGTATTGGGGGAAGGTGGTGGAGCCTACACCCCAAGTGGAAAACTCCAGTTACCAGCTTAAAGCAAAGTTGTATCTTTAGATTCTTTTTACAGCAGTTAACCCTTTCATAGTGTTAAGCTTCAGTGAAGCTTCAGTGATGTTTGCTTTTACTTGCAGGGTTATATTGAAAAAATAAATAACCCGTTAGGCTGAAGAGGTCATTTCAACCCTTCCCTTGGCTACTCTGGCAGCCAGCTATTGAAATACAGATGAACTCCTGATGGCTCGGGCTCTTGAAATGCAGACAAGCTGTCTGCATGGCAGGTTATCACCAGGGTTCCTGGTTTTCCGTTTACCATGGAAAAATAACAGAAAAATGCAGAATTCTATGTTTTTCAGAGAAAAACTTGGAATTCCATTTTTTCCTGGAGAAAAACACTGATTTCCAGTTTTCATGGAGAAACCATGGAATTTCTTGGTTTTGTCTGATATTCTCCACCGCTAAAACTCACCAGTGGGTCTCTTTAATCAGCTGTGTTTTCCAGCGGCACACCCAGAAGTTCTCCTTGCCTCTTCAGGAGCTCGGCACACTACAGAGAGCAGTGGAGAGACGAGGGCACAGCAGCCCTTTGCTGCTTTTGGTGCTCTGGTGACTCTGCTAGCTGATGTGAAGGAGGACACCCCCTCCCCCCTTTTGCTGACTGTGTTGCTCNATCTATATTTTTCAACTGCGATTTAATTGGGGGTGTATGTTACTCCATAAGCAGATTAATTCAGAAGGTTTTTAGGGTGGAGCAGGATAAAGCAAGCCACATTTTTGCATAATGAAAACTTGCAGAACTCATTCTCATAGGGATATTGTGAAGTCAAATAGTACAACTGTGTTCAAACAAGGTTTGGACACACTCATGGAGGATAGGACCATCATTGGCCAGTAGCTAGGGTCGTCCCCTAAACTGCTAGAAGTGAATGTTGGGATGGCTCAACCCATCATTGCCCTCAAGATTATTTTTATCTAGTGCTTTCAGTGTTCAAAGCATTTCACGGTCCGTATCTAGTTCAGCCTCGCATCAACCTTGTGTGGTGGTGGTGGTCATTATTGCTCCCATTTTTACAGATGGGACTGGAGGATGAAAAATAGTGACTTGCCCAAGGCGACCCAGTGAGTTCATGGTTAAATGAGATTTGAACCTTGGTCTCAGAGGTCCAATTCCACTATCTTATCCACCATTCTACACTGGTTCACTTGTACACTGCCTTTGAATAATCTGTTGCTGGTTTCTGTTGAAGACAGGAAACTGGGCTAGCTAGAACATTGGATTGACCCAATATGGCAGCTCTTGTTCTTAATAATAATAACAACGGCATACCTCCCAACATTTTGAGTGGCAAAAGACAGGATTTGTCCCTCCCCTTGGCCAGTAAGCTCCACCCCTCAGCAGATAATCTCTGCCTCTCATGCACCTACACCCACACATACTTCCCAAGTGCATAAAGAGTGACATAGGCAGACGCTCTCCTGCTTGTCGTTCTGCTTAGTTTCTTTTCATTCCATCTTCCCATTGTCTGCTCCAGTGCTTTTCCTGGGAGGAAAGCAGTGCCTGGGACAGAACACAGGTCTCTCTCTTTTCCCTAAAAGAGGGACAGTGGAATTCAGCATCCAAAGACTGTCCTTTCTAAATAGGGACTGTTGGGAGGTGTGATAATAGCACGAAAATAGTGTGTGAGGTGCTGAAATCTGCATGTTTTGTATTGCCCAATTTCTCTGTTTTGAGATTACACTCTGTGGGGTGAGATTTTGCCAGTTTCAGTTCATACTGAGAAGTACCTTTTACTCTTTAGGGATTACTTGATCTGAAATGCGCTATTACCGACATGAGTAAGTACAACGGGGGAGTGGGGTTCCATACGTGCAGCACAGAACTAAATTTTAACAAGAATGCTCTGGGGTTTAAGACTTTATCCAAGACCACCATTTGTTTTTCTTGATTAAGAGGTGAAGATGAAACTTAAACTCATAAATGTTATGGGGCAAATACAAACCTGGTGGAAGCACCTTTTTAACGTTGGAGGCTGCAATCTTGAACCCATTGAAGTCAAGGGCAAAACTCACATTGATTTTAATAGGTGCGGTTTGAACTAATGGAGTTGTATTGGCAATCAATATGGCCCAACAGCTTTTAGAAATGTTCAAAACTTTAAAAAGCCTGTGGAGCTGTGACATGAAGTGCGTCTCAGCCAATCATTCTCCACACAATGGAGGCTAATTTGCATATTGATTTTCATACTCATGTCTTACTGTTTAAATGCTCAATTGTGTTTGGAGGGTTTCACTCTGAATTCAATGCTGAGCTGTCACTGCTTTTAAATTGAGCCTTCTGGTGACAATCCAGCTATTGTATGATGTAATTACTTCTGTCGGCTTGGATTTTGCTGTATATTAATGCTTTGCCTAGTACTGACAGTTTGTTTGAGGCATTTTAAAGAGAGAAGACCATGCCAGTGCCCCTAAGGAGCTTACAGTCATAGTGAAAAGATCTCTTAAAGAAGAGAGATGAATATACCAGGGGTGGGGAACCTTGGGGCCAAATGCAGCCTGCAGCTAGCTTTTGTTTGGCCCTTTTCAAGTTCCTGTGTCAGGCCCCTGAATCCAGCTTCCATCCCCAAGCACTGAAGGACTGAGCTCAGAGTAAGTGAGCAGAGATGATGCGGCATGCATGCAAGAACAAGGGATGGATCAGTGGCCAGATTCATGATCTGGACCCTCATCTTCCTGACCCAGATCTCTTCAGCACCCCAACATCTATGTGGCCCACAGAACTTGAACTAGTTTTCAAAGTGGCCCCTGAGAGGGAAAAGGTTCCACACCCCTGAGATACACAAATAGTATCTACATTGGGAGCATCTGCAGCCTTGTCTACTATTGGCTAGTACTCCGTTCCTTCAACACCTGTGAAACTGCAAAGGTTTCAGTTGAACTACTCACCTGAGTAAGGCTAAGCATGTGTACAAACGTTTGCAGGACTGGCACCTAACCATGGAGCTCTGCAAGTTATGATTATTATTTTTTATCTTTAAAAATGAGGCAAAGGTGCAAAAATGGCACGTAGGTGCTTAACTTTCACTATTATTATTATTATTATTATTATTATAAACATTTATATAGCGCCAGACGTGTGACCTGGTGCTGTACAAAACATAGAAATAGATGCGGTCCCTGCCTGTGGCTTACAATCTAAAAGACAAGGAGGGGGAGACAGGGAGGGGACAGTGGGAGAGACAGGGGAGAAGACAAA
>QEPC01008647.1:587798-602452 GCA_003113815.1 Sphenodon punctatus | reverse complement strand
TGTGTTCGAAATGCTGGAAATGGGATGTGTGTGGTAAAATTGAGGCTTGGAAATCCTGAGATGTCACTGCAAGTCATGCGATTTTAGTGGTGTTCAAATGCTGGAAATAAAATGTGCGTGGTAAAATTGGACTCAAGCTGTGACTGTGGTGCTTTACAAGGATGGGTCCCTGTGTTTTGGGTTTATAAATTATTTATTTTAAGCTTGATGTGCATGTAGACTGTGTTTTTTTCCATCCAGTGTTAACCCTGGGAACTCCTTGCTGCTGGGTTATGCCATGCCACTGACCTACCGTCCCCCTGGCTCCGCCTATCATCCCCCTGGCTCCGCCCCTAGGTTAAGCTCCGCCCCTAGGTCTTCCGGCCCGCCCTTACTGCCCCAGTGCCCCTCCAACATCAAAACCCACCAGTCGCCCCTGTTGCATCCCTTGTCTCTCCCTCTGTTCTCCCTTCCCTGTCTCCCCTCCCCCTGTTTTTAGATTGTAAGCTCTCGGACGGGGACCGTGTCTGTCTTATTCTCTGTAAAGCGCCAGGTACATCGCTGGCGCTATATAAATGCTAATAATAATAATAATAATAATAATAATAATAATAATAATAATAATAATAATTAATTAATATAATTAATAATAAAAAGTTACCTCCCTGGTTTTTACCCCCTTTTCCCAGTTCGTTCACACAACATTTTGGGTGTTAATACTGGCTACTAGATTTTGACTGTAAACACAGATGTGTTACATTTGTAAATGCCTGCTACATGACAAGCCACATGTTCAACACAGCTTGACTCCCGAAAAGTCATGTGGAGAAATACAGCATGAGATTCCTACTGGTACTTGGCTGCCATTATGTCTAGATATGAACAGCGCTCCACTTCCAGTCTGTGGGCATCTGAAGACTAGAGGCAGGGTTTTGAAGAAGTGTTGCACTTTATGGGACTGATGAAGGAAACAAAATTCCTGCACCAACGGCTAAATCAGTGTTCTTTCTTGTGAGCATTTTATGGTGAGATGGGAGGGCAGTGACTTCCTGAGCTAATTTCCAGTCCATCTGAGGCCTGACACATTGCCCCTGGGAGAAGGTTCTTGGAGCAGCTCTGCCTTGAGAAATTAATGATGTGATCACTCCAGTTAAGCTTCTCAACACTGGACCATCAAAGCCCTTTGATGGATATGGATGATCCTTGTTTATGGTCCTCTTCATTTGTGTGGGGGAGGGGGTTGAGGGTGGGTAATGTAGGAATACCTTCTCGGGAAATTGGTGGGAGGGAGGAAAAAGAGGTGGTATCAGAGGAGAGGCAGATGGTGACAGCATCTCAGCTAGAGCCTCATGCCCCTTCTTGTAATGAGACTAGGGGGGCTATGGGGAGGGTTCCGTTGATGCTTATGGAAGATGGGGGTTTGCCCTTTGGTTGTGTACCCTGGTTGGGGTTGGAGATGGAGGCAAGAGACCAGAAGGAGGTGGGTGAGCTGTGCGTGACCACTGATGTAGGGTTGGTGGGGCCACCTCCCCCTGGTGAGAGAAGGGTGGAGGTGGTAAGGTTTTCCTTGGTGGCAGCAGGGGACGGTGTGACTGTAGATGGGATCTACCCTGTTGTTGTGGAGGAGATCATGGAATGGGACGTCAGTTGAGCCATGGGGTGTGTGTGTCTCTTTGAAAATTTTCTGTGGGTATAAATTGTATATTATGTTAGATTTTGTTGTATTGACTTGGGTCCCCTGTGTGGAAAAACCCGGAACGTAATATATTATTATTGCCGTATTGTTGTGTTGTAAGCCGCCTCGAGTCCTTTGGGAGAGAGGCGGGGTATAAATAAAAAGTGAATGAATGAATGAATTTCATTGCCAGTGATGGTGGTTTCCTCTGCCTGCTCCATGGGAGATACATCTTTCCATCCCAGCTAAGGAGCTAAAAGGAATTCTCACAGCGAATGCAGCTTCTAGTGAATTTGCCTATTTTGATTTGGTTCCGACAAGGCAGACGGCTTCTCCGCGGACTGATCATACTCAGCCAGGTCTAGGGCAGCGTAGAGAACGGGAAAGGCACATACTTGGTGGCCTGTGGTGGCTTCATTGGATCAACAACCATCACCCCCTTCTAGACCGGAAACACCCTTTGACCCGGAGGTCTTGCCCACAAAAAAGTCAACAACCACTGAGCTGAGGAACTGGGTCACAGAGGCATCAATGCTAATTTGGATCTCTTCAAGAGACAAAGCACTGGGGGAAATCAGATTTTCACCCTTTCTTCACCCAGCAGCAGGAAATACTGGTGGTCGACCCGAGCCCAGAGAAGTCGGAGGGAGTCAGCACGGCAGCGGCGCAGAGGCGCAGACAGGCCCGAGGAGGAGCCCGGTGGTGGCGGTGGAGGCGGCAGCGGCGCAAATATTGGCTTGCGTTCTCTCTCACACACACAATGGCACTGAAACGCATCAACACGAGTAAAGCCTGCCTTGGGTCACCTGGGAGCCCCTGAGAGACTGGAACATTGTAGCAGCTGAGCGAGCACCTCAGCGAGCACCTGAGTGAGAACAGCCCCAAGTGTGCCTGCACCCCGAGCAGGGAATCCCTGGCGGCTTGATCAAAGCTTTTGTGGACCCCGGTGGTGCCGGAGCAGGCGCAGCCTTTAGGCGCCGGCGTGGGGCGCGGGCAGTTTCTCTTTGCTCTTTGTTCATGTACTGGGACTGTGGCTTAGTAGGGACTGGGATCAGTTGTTTTGTTTTTTTCCCCCTCTCTCTCTCTCTTGAGGCTTTTTGTGTGTGCACTCCTTTCCACCCATATGCTAACAAGGAAGTGCACAGGCGAGGGCCCTCTTGTGGTGCGGTCTAAGCAGAGGGTCCTGGAGGACTTTGTCTCAGTGGGGCGTGACACCACTAAGGGGAAGGGGAAGAAAATGTCTTCCGGCCCCTTGCCAATCTCATTGCAGGGGGTCGGGCCTCCCTCCCCGGCCTCATCTCCAGTTTCTCCCCCCAGTATTGATATGCAAGAGTCTGGCCTAGTTAGTGCATCATTAAATCAAAGAGACCTCCCCCAGCCAGGGTCAGTAACCCAACAAGATCCCCTGTCTACTGTCCTGATTAAGGAAGTGGCTACCCAGTTGGCTAACGTCATTAATATGCTTAAGGAGCAAGAGTTACAGTGGGAGATGGTAAACGAACTTGCTCGGGAAATGAAAACTTAAATGAAAACTTTAAATTCGAAACTGGAATCCTGCCAGATGGTGGAGAAAACTGAGGGTAGAACAGAATTAACGGACTGATAACAGCTTGTGGAAGACTATTGGGTTGCTGGTCCAATAGGCAACAGCAGTGATGTTTGTATAACGAGCTGCATGATCATGATGACTTCACTGGATTCAATACAGAATGGCTTTGCAACATATTTTTTGTTGCATCTGGCAACACCAGGATGGGTTCCAGTGAGGAATAGGCACATGCTTGGGTTGGGAAATAGGCACGAACAGGATGGGAGAACTCAAGCTCGAATGAAGGTGGGAACATGATCAGATGCAGGCTCAGACTTCTTTCTCATGTTACTGGAGGGGGATGGGGACTTCCATGAGGGCAATCGCGACTCTATTCTCATAGAAATTGGCGCATATAAGAATGTGGTATTCCACTTTTCTCCCGTGAGAATACTTGCGCATGACCGATGTAGCTCTTTACAAATTTACAATCATGGGTATTTTTGCAGAAGAAAAGCAGAATAGCGCATTCCTACGTACACTAATTCCTGTGAGAATAGAGCCCTCATGGAAGTCCCCCTGTCCTTCTCTCCCCCTCCCTCCGGTAACATGAGAAAGGGCTTCTCATTCAGACACGAATAGAATTGGGTTGAGCACAGAAACAGGAAGTAGTGACATTGTCCCACTCATCTACCCGAAGGCAGTTGGGGGGGAGCGGGGGGGGAGTGTGTAGCATGTGAGGAAGAGAGGCCTTAGAATGAACCAGGGTCCAGGTGTGGCAGTGACTCTGTGAAGCTGGCCATTCAAAGGCTGTTGCTTCAAGGCTCCACTCCTCACATTGGCTTGGCCAAGGTCACACACGCACTCGGAGAGCCCTGTTTGGACTCAAAAATTGGGCCTGAGCCCAGTCCTGACATGACTGGGCCCTCTGTAATGGTGGTTTCCCTGTCCTCAGAGTGCCATGACATCACAGCATTCTGTGGGGGCATGTTGAGAAAAGGGTGGTGCTAAGGTGGTCCCTTGCCTCTTTCCTGACATAGCCGTACCCCCCCAGAGTGCTTTTGACATCACAGCAGCCTGCAGGAATGGGGTTCTCTTATCCACAGGGGAAACCCAGTCCAAATCTAGGGAGGGCATGGTCCAGGAAAGCTCATGAATCGAACCGAGCGTGCTCAGACCTGAGTCTGCTCAGACTGGCACGCGGGGCTGTTGTCTGAGCTAGCATTGGAACTGAGCCCAAAGTCCCAGAGCCTGTTACTCGGGGAAATGGTTTCTTTTCTTCTCCCGCTTCTCTTGGGATTGGGGGAGTGGATTTAACAGTTGGTGATAGTTTCATCTGTGTGGGAAAAGCTGTTTTTAAGGGTGGGGCAGGCAGATAACAGCCAAGGATGGCATTTGAAATATTGGCCTCCTGAATGAATGGCTCCTTCTGTGAATCCTTCAGGGAGAAACAAATCTGTCAATCAATTCTCTAGAGGAAACACAGAATTGATTAATTTAGGAACAGAGTGAATGCTGCCTACGTTTGAGCACAGAGGCAGCCAGCATGGCTAGCACACCTCCCCAGCATCCCATTAATCCATGCTGACTGGAATTGTGATCTTTTCCCCACTCTCAATATGTCATCTAGACCAGTGATTCTTAACCATTTTTGTAGGTGACACCCACCAAAACACCTTTACAAAAATAAATAAATAAAATCCAGGAGTGGCCAGGCTGCAGAAGCAAAAGGGGCCCCATCCCAGCACCATCAAGAGGGGGTGGAGGGTGGGCAATCCCAGCAGTGTGAAGCAATCCTGGTGGCAGTGGGGAGCTGGCTGTCTTGAGGTGGCTGGAAGCAGTAGGAGACGGGAGTCAGAGAGACAGGAATGCTGCAGGAAGCCATGTTCCTCCTCTCCCTGTCCTGACCTTCAGTGATGCACGCGGCCAGAACAATGCAGCAGGTGATATGACACAACTGCATCAGGTCTCAAGGCCCCCCTGGACCCAGATCCCATGCTGCCTCATGCCCTTCTCAGGCCGTCCTGGTTGAGAACCGTTGATCTAAACAGGTCTTGGTTATATGTGAGAACTCTGAGGCTTCATCCACAGTATCATCACTTGAATCCAGCCCAGGGCCTAAGAGCTGTTACTGGGCATCTTTACGTGCTCCAACTTTCTCCCAGACTTCAAAGTCCGGGTTCTGCAAACTCGCACATGAGGGGAAGGGGTTTAGATGTTCCCCTCCCGGAAGTTACCTTGGCACCATTGTAAACACCAGCGCCAGGCAACTCCTGCATGTTTTGAGAACTGGACTAGCAAGACCCTGATGTTAGAGGACGTACAAGTCTCAAAACGTGCAGGAGTTGCCTGGTGCCGCTGTTTAAAATGGTGCCCAGGCAACTTCTGGGAGGGGGTGTGAGCATCTAACACACACCCCACCCCAAGTTTGCAGAATCCAGATTTTGAAGTCTGTGAGAATGCAGGTGTGTGTAAAAAAAAATGCCCATTAGCTCATTGTTTTCTGGTTGCTGAAGTGGATTATCCTAGCTCTCTTTCTAGAAGAGGTGGGCTGGACAGCAAAGTTCTGCTCTGTATCCAAGCAGTGCCAATGTGCCAGGGTGATCCCACCTGTCTGTGGTTTGTGATAGCATCCCATAAACTGCATCCTCATTACCACCTGTCCATTTTGTTAGAGGTCCTATACTTTAGAACAGGGCTTGGGAACCTCCAGCCCGTGGGCTAAATCTGGCCTGCGGCTGTTTGTTCTGCCTCTTTTCAATTCCTGGATCTGGCCCATGGATTTAGTTCTAACCCTCAAGCTTTGAAAGATCAAGCTCAAGGAAAGGGAGTGGAGATGAGGGCATGCAGTTATAGTTAGGGATGGAGCCATGGGACGGAGTCATGATCTGGACCTACCCGTCCCTTTCTCCATCCTGAGCGAGCACATCTAGCACCCTTGTCCCCATCTCCTACCTGTCTGCAACGCTTGTACTAATTTTCAAAGTATCCCACAGGAAGGAAAAAAATTCCCCACACTGTAAAATAGAATATCTTGGCTCCACAGAGTTCTATGAAAAACATGCCCCCTAGTGTCACAAAATTCCATGGAACAGACACCCCTAACAGCTTATTTATTAAAATATTGACTTCGTCTACTGAGAGGTGAAGGACTGAAAGGGCAGTGGAACTTCAGCTCATTTCTCATGCCGCTAGTTAAGGTACACTTGTGATGAAAGAATCTTTCCCAGGCACTGCCTGTCAAGTAGCTATTCTGCAGACAGAGGACTTCAGACTCCAGGACTGCAAGTGGATGGATCTCACCAACATCCTTCAGTGTAGCTTTACTAATCTTCAAAAGAGTTGCCACCTGTGGTGGATTTTTTTACCGAACACTCCTATAGGCCAAAATGGAAGTGTCGAGTAAAAAATGACTGAAGGTGGCAACATGCTCCCATTGTGTGCTGGAGAAAAGGGAAAGGCTAACCTGTCTGGGTTATTAGAACAGGACTGCTTTTTCATGTCGAAAATTCAAAATGCAGTGTAGCCTAGTGGATAAGGCACTGGCTTGGGAGTCAGAAGCACAAGTTTGCACTTGCTGCTGTGTGATCTTTAAGCCACTTCTCTTTCCCACTCTTGCTATATTAGAGTTGTTGGACAATCAAGTCAGAGACAATCTTATTCCACCCCAGACACCTCCCTTCTCGGATAAGGCTCATGCCAGCACAGCTGCCCTTTGCTTGCTTTTGAGAGGGAGAGGCAGACAGACAAAAGAGTATAAATAGGACAGGCCTGACTATTTTAAGGTCTTTGATTGCATGGTGTGGGGATTTTAAAAATATAATAAAAATCATCTGGAAAAAACACACTTCAGTCTGGAATTAATTCAAGTCTGGTGGGAACAGACATCTGTACATGCTGAGGGCTCAACAGTCGTGGTTGGTTACCTTGGATTTTCCCATGCTAGAACTGCTCCTACCTCAGGCTTCTCTTGGTATGCAGGGTAAGCACACAATGGTAGCTGCTTACCTGCACTATGGCAGGTAGGGTATGGTAGTGCCCTTGGTAAGCACACTATGGTAGGTGCTTTCTACAATGGGGAAAAATTGTGATTAGATCTGTCAAACCCCAGCATCAAACCAGCATCCCAAGAGCTTTGGGATGGTGATCCATTTCTGAAGTGCCACTGCCATTCTTTGGGTTGGAACCTGGAGCTGCCACCATGTAGACCAGGGGTGGACAATAGGGTTGGCACCTCTCCCGGTTTTGCCTGTGGACTCCAGGTTTGGACCCAGAGGCTCCATGTTTGTTGAGCCCAACTTTCCCCAGGTCATCTGGCCTGACCTGAAGAAATCAGTGCTTCCAGAGATGGAGGCAGCAGGGAGGGGGTGGAGGAGCCGGGCCAGAGTGCACGCACCCTCTCCCTACAGCACCGGCGGTGGCAGCGAGGAGTTTTGCCGCTGCTCCCACCTCCTCATCAGCAGTGTGGGCTGGGGCACCTCATTTTCTCTGTGCAGCTGTGAGGAGTCCTGCCATTGGCACTTATGGCTCCTGTTGTTTTCTCCTCCCCAGTAGGAGGAAGATGCTTCAGCAAGACACAGGTTACTGTGGGGAAACCAGCATGGTCCCTTCAATTCTGAGGTTGGAGAATGAGGGAGGAGAAAGCTGTTTTGTTTCCCCTGGTGCTGGATTGGACAGGAATCTTAAGATCCTGCTGTGCTCGGCTGCAGACAGACAAATCCCAGTGAGGGAACCTTTTATTAATTTACGTGGATTTGGTTGGCCAGGTGGGAAGCACCACCAGGAAGGAGGAACCAGCAGGATCCATAAGAGCTAGTGGCAGGCCTTCTGGTTGCTGTCGCCACCCCTACACAAAAGGAGAGAGGGAAGAGGTGCCCCAGCCTGTGCTGCCTCCTCAGGAGGCAGGAGCAGTGGCAGAACGTCTTGCCACCGCTGCTATGCAGAGGAGGATGGAGAAAGGTGACCTACTCTGCCACTCCAGCCCTGGCCACGCTCCTCCACAGGTGTGGTGCTGCCACTTGCTTGGGCTCCCATTCACCAGCTACAAAGCAGATGGGGCATAGGGATTGCCCTGCCCCTTTCTGACATAATTCCACTCCTCTGCAGTGTCATGATGTCATTGTACACCACAGGGGCAGAGCTACATCAGATGAGTGGGGCAGTCCCTTTGCCCTGCCCTGCTGGATTGCCACCCACAAGAAGGTGGCAACCCCATTAGGGAACCTCTGACTTACCGGTGCCCACCAAATGTCCCCAGAGGTTCCCTTGCTCCCCCACTTAATGTGACCTGGCTGCCATGCTCCATTACTGCTGGCAACCTGCCATTTGCCAGACGGCTGTGAAGTATTTCTGGGCCCCTTCCCACACACCCTATGTAGGCAGTTTGACCTCTTGCATAGGGAGTTGCTTCGTTTACTCAAGGAGGTCATGTTTCCCCACCACCTGCAGGATGCTCTGGTCCACAGACCTCTGCTGGGGTGGAGATTCGGCCCCTGGGGAGGTAGGGGAGGAAGGTTCACCATCCTCTGTACTGCTTGACCATGACTCCCACATGTCCCTATTGGTCCTGGGAGGGACGTAAGGCTGCCCAGTCTTCCCAGGAGGCTAGGGGCGCTTTTATACGATCCCGCTCACAAGCGGGATCGTGAAGTGCCAGCATATCCCCCCCGCCTTCCGCTGTACGCCGTGTTTGATGATCAGAAGAGCATCAGACACGGCGTTGAATCTTTGTGCGCATGCACGCCCTTCTGTGCATATGCGCGCCCTTCTGTGCATGCGCACTGGGCCAAAGAACCCGGAAGTGCATCGTAAAGCTGGCACTTCGGGAATCCGCGTCGGAGGGGGCAGGATTGCCTGCCCGGTCTGATGTGGGGGAAGATCCGGCTGCAGTGTTTAAACGAGCGCCAAGAAATGCGGCTGATCAAAGGATCAGCTGCGTTTCTTGTCTCGTTAAAAAGCGCCCTTAGTGGAACAATGCAATCCATTTCCTGTTCCTGGCCCCATCTTGTACCTGAACCTTGTTCTTGTCCCATCAGCCTTGCTGCAGCCCTCCTGGTGTCCCAGCCTTGCTACCCAGGAGAGATTCCCTACTTCTGACTTTTGGCTCTGGCTCCTGAACCTGACTCTAGATTATGTTTTGGTTCTGGCACCTGACTCCTGGACCAGACTCTAGGCCCTAACCCAGCCCACGTCCTGGATGCCTCCTTGGCCTGCACTTTGACAAGATCACATTGCGCAACATGGATGGAAAAGGTTGGGATTACACTGAAGTAAATTACAGGATAGCCAACTGCTACCATTTTCCCTAGTGTCCAGAGCTCCAGGTAGTCCTCCACCCAGTGTCCAGAGCTAAGTGGGTTATTTATTTTCTTTTCATCCTTCCCTTACCCTGCAACTAGCTGTTTGATGATTTTTGCTTTCCTTTACTAAAAATCTCTGAAGTTTTCCACATCTTTCCTAGGGAAACCTTTTCCATTTTGAAAATGTTAGACTTGTCAAATGTTTGTCCCACCTCTTTTTGGCAACTGTCATTTCCAGTTAAAATGTTTCAGTTTTCTATTGAGAAATGTCAAAGCCCCATTTCAATTTCTGATCAACATTCTAGAACGGAATGACAGTTTCCCTTTCGGATTTGACACAAACTGAAAATCATATCTTGTGGGGAAGTGCCAGTTTGAGGCAGCTGGTTGAGTTTAGTTGAAACATGTTAGAATGTAGTTTTTGACATTTCTGCTTCTGCAGCTCTTTTGGAGTTTTATGTTCCATAAGCTCTTTGGCTGTTTAGACTTTCCAGTCCGAGGTGAAATGGAAACTAATTTTGAAATGTTGTCATTTTAGGGGGTGGGGGACAGGAACTGAGTTTCCTGATCACCTTTGATGAAACTAAGCTAAAAAAATTTCCTGGAGACAAGAAGCATTATTTTCAGCAACACCACTGTCTCTACAATCTTGGGCTGCTTTTAAATGAGACAAGAAACGCGACTGATCCTTTGATCAGCCGCGTTTCTTTGCGCTCATTTAAATGACAAACTTACATTGAAGCCGGCGTCAGACCAGGCAGGCGATCCTGCCCCCTCCGACGCGGATTGCCACTGTGCCGGCTTCACGGCACACTTCGGGATATTTTGACGAGTGCGCATGCGCACTGAGTCTCTACGCTGGGTCTGATGCTCTTCTGAGCATCAGACCCGGCGTAGAGAGAAAGGTGGGTGCCCGATCCCGCCTCTGAATGATCCCGCTTGTTAGCGGGATCGTCTAAAAGCGCCCTTGGACTTGGGTCCTGGGGCCCCACTCATGGGAGCAGGCAGGACTAAGTGGCACATCCCCCCCCCCCTCAAACAGCCCTGGAAGAGTTAAATAGCTCCTAAGCCCAGAGTAACTGGCTGATTCCTTTGGCCATGCCCCTTTGATCAACTCTGCCACCTTTACCTCTTAATGCTGGTGAGGACAGATGGCTTTGGAGATGGGCCCCTTGGGATTCTTCCTGGTGCTTAGGATTCTGAGATATAGGCATATTTAGACCTACTGCTTGAGCATCTCTTTGGCCATTTTTAAACGGGCACGACTGGTGGGTGGCTGGGTCTGTGTGTATGAATTTAATTGAACAATCTCTCTCTATAAATCATAATCAAATAAAACAACATTTTAATTATCTCTGTTGGTCCCAGGGTGGATCAACACATTTTGAGCTGCTTGAGTGTGACCGTTTTTACACGGACGCTGCAGCAGCGCCGATGGGTGGAGATGGGTGGGTGAGCACACCAAGCGAACACCTGGCAGCGCCGAGCAGGGAGACAGTTACATGGACAGCGCCGCAGGGGGTAGTGGGACGGAAATGAGAGCAGATGGCAAACACCCAGCGGCCAAACACCCACCCCGGGAAGCACCCAGCAAACACCCGAGACAGTTACATGAACAGCCGAGACCGTGACCGTTGGGGAAGCCCCACCTAGCACAGCAACGGCACAACATGGCTGACTGAGGGCAAACAAAGCCACGCAACGCAGCCCCGTCCCTGTACTGCCATAACCTGCGGGGGCGGGGCAGGAGGGAGCAGGGATGACAGCAGCTACAAAGTAGCCGGCCCCTCCCATCCCCATCACAGATGCCAGACAGCCCGGCACCACGGAGTCCCCCCACACAGCCAAGCACCCCACACAAAGCAGCCGACACAAGCACACAGGGACAGGCCCACGGGGGGCCGGAGGGGGGACAGCAGACGCACCACCGAGGCAACTGCTCAGCACCCCCCACAGGTGCCCGTACGAGGGCACAGGAAAGCACGACACACACACCTGGGGAAGGAACACAACACAGTTTAATGAAATGCAACGGGACAACAGGGAGGGGCTGGTGTACGGGTCAACAGAAGGGGAGGGAGCACTGGCAGCAGCAGGGCTGGGGCAACCCCCGATCAATAGGGCCATCCATCTGCCTGCATGCGGTCCAGTCTGTGCAGCCGCTCCAGGATGTGCAGGAGGAGGTCCACCACCTCCCTCTGCTCCTGCGTCTGCTCCGCAATCATCGCCTGCACTGGAAGGAACAGAGGGAAAGGGGAAGGCCTTGAGAACTGGCCACAGGCCCCACAGAACCGCACCCCCATAGAGACACACAGTGACAGGGCCCAGCAAACCAGCACACTCACGAATGGCATTATAGAATTGGCCGGCCGGCCGCTCACAGGTCCCAGGCTGCCTGCTCCAGCTGCCGGACCATCGCTGCCAGCTGCAGGATGGCCAAGAACATGACCACAGTAGCTGCAGGGAAGAGAGGGCAGGGAGGTGGAGAACAGGTGAACCAACAGGGCACGGGAGGGCAGGGGGCACCAACAAGACAGGGAACACACCCCACTCGTGGCGAGCAGCCGCCCTGTACAGCACCCTGCACCCCTGCAGGAAGGGGGACTGGAAGGGCCACCCCTGGGGCCAACAAACCCCCAACTCGCGCTCAGCTAACCAGCGCGCCTGCTGCTGCCGCCCATCCATCCATCACCACAAGCGCATACAGAGCACACTAACGGGGTGACAGCACAGCAGAGGAATGGGGGGGAGGGCCGGGGCCGCACCAACCAATAGGGGAGCCCTGGGGGTGGCCCAGCCGGGCGCCCACCCCCAATACCACCACCAGCACACAGGCAGGGGTACGGGCCAAGTGGAGGAGCCCCAAGGGGTACACACAACACACAATCGGGTAGCACCACACAGCCCCAGTGACCACGGGTACACACCAAGCACACCCCCAGCACACAACCACACATACGGGGGCAGGGAGGCCGCCATGGGAGGGGCACCGTGGTGGCACCGGTGGCACAAAAGCAAGGCAGGAACGACCATCACGGAAACATACTTTATTAGAGATGGGGAAAGGGGTTCCCCCCCCCCAAGACCGGCAGGGGATGGGGTGCACGCAGACCCACAGCCAGTCACAGGCAGCAAAACGCCAGGGCAAAGGTACATTCCCAGCAGGAGGGCCAGGGCACAACAGAAACCCCTGTGGGATGGAGCCGTGGGCACACAGAGGAGGCGACAGGGTCAGGCAGCCGAGGTAGCCGGCAACAGGGATGCAGATGACAGCGCAGCGGCTGTGAAGTGGCATGGGGGGGGGGCAGGCAGTGGACAGTTACGGCCAACAGGGTGGCAGGGAGCGGGTGCCAGGTGGGCACAGCTCAGGGATGGTCTGGTGGGTGCTCCCGGAATGGAGACCCTTGCGCAAGGCCCTCCCAGGCGAACAGGCCCCTGTGGAACCCCTGGGAACGCATATATGCATCAACCAGGAAGCTGGGCAGGAGTTGATTGGCAGGGGCCGCTGCAGCCCTCACAGCTGGTAGGTCCCTCACCGATTGAAAGGCAGTGAGCTCCACAGTGGTAGGGGTCCCGGTCAGGAGGGGTCCACCAACATCGGGTGGCAGCAAGGCCAGGTCCCAAAGAAGGGTCTGCACGTCCGAGACCACTCGTGGGATGCTGCAGGCATGCAGGAGGGCGCCGGTGTAGTTGGCAGCAACAGGGGGATCCCCGGACAGCAAGACAAGCCCATACTTGGGTCGCGCCACCACCAGGCCATGATCTCCTCAGCAGTCCATGACACGACAATGGCGGGTAGGTGCCCCCACAGCGGTTGCCGCAGGAGGGTGAAGCCAAGCTCCAGGGCACGCCCCCGGCAAGCTGGGGCCCCAACCTGATGTTGCATTGTCCACATGTACCATGATAGGAGCCAAAAACCAGCCGCCACCAATGGGGTCACCCACCAACAGCCTCACATCGGGGCTCTGCCATAGGGTCCCCAACAGCATGCCCGCACAGGGCGACCACCCCTCCTCGCCCCCATCCCCACCCGAGGGCCCCACACAACGACCAGCCATGACAACAGCAAGGCCTTCTCTAGAGAAGCAACAGGTGTAAGACAGAGGGCTGCAGTGACGGGGCCAAGCACGGGGATAGCTGCTCCCCGTGCCCACGAGCGATCTTGCATGCCAGAGATAGGCCGGCCTGCTGGGGCCAGGACTCCACAACCCACACATGAGACTGATGAGAGCCAGCACAGGTGAGGCCACGGCTGGGCAGAGCATCAGGCCAATCATCCAAGCTAGGCACCGTATCCCCACCGATCGCAGCTGCAGCATGCTAAGGCATCCCATGGCGGTAACAGATGTCAAGCAAGTGCGAATGCAGCGGTACCCTGGGGTGCACGGGGCCAGCCTATGGGCAATGGGGCAGGGGCCAGTGCCCATGGACAAGCCAGGCCCCCCACGGTCCGATCCCCCCTGGCGGGCAGGTGGCCGCGCACACTGGGGGATGATCCGCCAGGCCAGGGACCCGATGACAGTGCTCAGCACACCCCTGGTCCAGCACCAATCATTGGCCAGCTAACACGGGGCTACACGGTACATAAGCGACCCGATGCAGGTGGTCGGGTGTGGCGTGTAGTGTGAGGTGGATGGGGTTGAGCGGCGCATTGAGCACAGGAACACAGAACAGGGAGGACACAGAGGTGGATCAGGGATACTGGGTGTGTGGGGGCCGGGGGCACGGGCCACACAGTGGTGCGCTGAGAGGCTGGGGCATAGGTGGCCACCAGCAGGTACAGCAGGGGCCAGTCGCAACGGTGCAGGCTGAGACGGGTCGGTAGCACGCAGCCAAAGGAGCGGGGCCCACACTGTGGTGCTGCCACCCCATTGCCATTGAGGGGTTCCTGGGAGTGGGGATCCGTGGAACCATGCTGCCAGAGGATGAGCCCACTCAGGCCACGGCCATGCTGTTGAGCATCCTGAGCACTGGTTACATGCTGCTGTGCATGCTGCTCCAGCAGATGGCCCAGCTTCTCCTGCCAGGACGGAGCTACTTTATCCAGGGGGAACGGCGTCGGAGGGCAGCGAACCTGCAGAGGGCGGTGATGGGCGCGGCGGACAGCTGCTCGTCGCCATGCCATGTTGGGCACCGCGGTGTCCCAGCACACCTAGCTCGTCCTGGCCCGGTG
>QEPC01008647.1:544291-563210 GCA_003113815.1 Sphenodon punctatus | reverse complement strand
GGGGTGCTCCTGGACCCGCAGCTTCACCTGGATGCCCAGGTGGAGGCTGTGGCGAAGGGGGCATTTTGCCAGTTACATCTGGTGCGCTGGTTTAGGCCGTATCTGGCCACGATCATCCATGCTTTTATTACCTCGAGACTGGACTACTGTAACACACTCTACGTGGGGCTACCCTTGGTGCTGGTTTGGAGACTGCAGCTGGTGTAGAACTCAGCGACTTGTCTCCTAATGGGGATGGACCAGTGCGAGCACATTACACCGGTGCTTTGCTCTCTGCACTGGCTGCCGATTGTCTTCCAGGCCCAATTCAAGGTGTTGGTGCTGACCTTTAAAGCCCTAAACGGTCTGAGCCCCACCTACCTGCAGGACGGCCTCACCCTCTGGGTCCTGGATCGGGTCCTGCAGTCGGCCAGGGGCGCCCTCCTCGAGGTCCCCCGGATTTCTCAGGTGTTGACCTTGTGGAGGACGTTCTCTGTGGCCGCACCACGGAACTCCCTTCTGTCCGCTTGACCATCGACCTCCCCTCTTTCTGCAGACAGTGTAAGACCTGGCTGTTCCGCCATGTTTTCCCCGAGGGAGATGGGGTGGGTGGGTTGGGTTAGGGAAGGGTAGAGGGTTAAATTGTTTTTACTGTGGGATTTTTAATTGTATTTGCTGCTATTTATTTTAATTTGTTTTAACATGTTGTTAGCCACCCTGAGATGCTTTTAGCAGGAGGGGGCAGCATACAAATTTTATTATTTTATTTATTTTATTTATTTTCAAACATTTACTACCCTGCCCCTCCTGCCAGAGGCAGCTCGGGGTGGCTGACAATTCATAAAGCAACATTTAAAACAACAATTTAAACAACTAAAAGGAGGGAAAGAAAATAACCCCATACCCAAAAAAATAAAAATAAAATATAAATAATAAATTATAAATAAATTATAAATAAAATTTTATAAAGAATAATAAAAAATTTATAAATAAATAAATAATAATCCATGCTTTCCGTACTTCTGGGAAAGGAGGGAGGTGGTGGTGGGGGGGCACCATGGAGAATGGCAGTATACTGTGTAAAAACAGGTATTGCCACAAAAAAACCTCCAGTTTGTGGCCCAGAATATTTTCTGGAAACTCATGAGGAAACCCATGGAATATCCAAAAACATGGGGATATTTTCGTCTGGATGCCCAGGTGGAGGCTGTGGCGAAGGGGGCATTTTGCCAGTTACATCTGGTGCGTCGGCTTAGGCCATATGTCTCAGACTCAGATCTGGCCAGAATCGTCCATGTTTTTATTACCTCGAGACTGGATTACTGCAATGCACTCTACGTGAGGCTACCCTTGGTGCTGGTTCGGAAGCTGCAGTTGGTGCAGAATGCAGCGGCCTGTCTGTTGACTGGGGCGGGCCGATGCAAGCACATTACACCAGTGCTCCGTTCTCTGCACTGGCTGCCGATCGTTTTCCAGGCCCAATTCAAGGTGTTGGTGTTAACCTTTAAAGCCCTAAACGGCTTGGGCCCCACCTACCTGCGGGACCGCCTCACTCCTGGATCGGCCCCTGCGGTCGGCCGGGGGTGCCCCCCTCACGGTCCCCCGGGTTTCCTGGGTGTCCACCATGAGGAGGGTGTTCTCAGTATCTGCACTGCGGCTCTGGAACTCCCTTCCGTTGGAGGTCTGCTTGATTACTGACCTCCCCTCTTTCCGCAGACACTGTAAGACCTGGCTGTTCCGCTAGGCCTTTCCCAAGGGAGGTGGGGTGGGTGGGTGGGTTGGGTTAGGGTGGGCAGGGATGGGTTTTAATTTATTGTTTTAATTGTTGTTTATTGTGTATTTTAATATGTTTTAAAATGCTGTGAGCCGCCCTGAGATGGGCGAGGCAGGAGGGGGCGGCATATAAGTTTTAGCAAGAAAGAAATATTTTAGAAATAAATAAACAGCCTAGGCCCTACCTATCTGCGGGACTGCCTCACTCCCGGGGTGTTGGACCGACCCCTGCGCTCATCGGAGGGCACTCTGCTCGAGGTCCCCCGAGTCTTCCGGTGGGCCACGCAGGGGAGGGCAGTCTTGGTGACCGCTCCACGGCTGTGGAACTCCCTTCCCATGGAGGTCTGGTTGGCCCCGGATCTCCCCTCTTTTTGGAGAAGTTGTAAGACCTGACTGTTCCACCAGGCATTTGGCGGGGGAGATAGGTGAGGGGGTGGGTTGTTGGGTAGGGGTTATTTTTCTTTTTGTCCTCCTTTTAGTTGTTTTAAATTGTTGTTTTAATGTTGTTTTAAGGTTTTGTGAATTGTAAGCCGCCCCGAGCTGCCTGTGGCAGGAGGGGTGGGTTAGCAAAATTGAAATAATAATAAAAAATAAATAAATAAAATTACTCTAGGGGGGTAGTCTCCTATGTTACATGTGTCTAGGAACACAGAGATTTCGCTCACCAAGGCTGTATTTCTCACTGACTACTGAAATGCGCTCTTGAAAGTGTGAAGAGTTGATTTCCTGTTGAGCTGCTTGTACATGTGACTGCTTCAGTCCCTGTTCTTAGTGTAAAGGCCAATAAAGACAGTGGTCCTAGCCAGAAGCAGCTTTTGGGGGCTGCTTTCTTAATTGTATGCTGTCTGAATGAAATTCAGGGATTTTATATTGATTTCCATGCTTTAGATGATTACAAACGACAGTTTTGTTAAAGGAACCTGTCCTAGCTTTTTGCTTTTCTTTTCTTAGATAATGGAACACAAACTAGTCGGTTTCACTCATGTGGTTACTCAGTTTCTGCTCATTCTCTTGTACTGCAATACCTTGCTCCAAAAAGAGGTGGAGAGAAGGGGGCTCTGCGACTCCTTGTATGTCTGCGGGGGGGTGTTCATGAAGAAATTTGATATAACACGGGTGTGAGAAGCAGTGGTGTGAAATATGGGCCCATGTAGCCTCAAACGCAGGGAGCCTTGGACTATGGAGGGCCCACGACGAACCAGGAGGGGGGCCCCAATACCTGGAGCCATCAGTAAAGTAGAAACGTACAGGCCTGCAATGCAGGGAACCGTTGCCCCTGAAAGGGATGTTATGTTTAGCTGAACGTAAACATTAATTACAAAAACATTTTCCTTTCTCTAAGAGGTTAGTTGGTTATGTTGGTCAAAACATTTGTGTGTTAGGAAGGGGCCCACACCACCATTTTGTACAGGGTCTGGCAGTGGTGGAGGGGATTCTTGTTTTTAGTATAGCCTCAAAAGGATCTGTCCAATATAACAGTATGACGAAGTCATTTCTCTTTGCCTTAGGCTGGGGTTCCCAAATTGGGTTGTGACACCATGTGAATTTATCCCATTTGCTGATGGGGTCCTGATCCTTATTGAGAAATTATTTAATTTATTTATTTATTTAAATTTATTAAATGGCCCTTTCCCAAGGACTTGGGATGTCTTATAAACACACAAAATCATATAAATAAAACAAATTGAAATCACTTCTCCCAAACCTCCCCAAATGCTATCCTGTCCTGCCAAATGACTGGTCAAATAAGTCGGACGTTTGTCTCCAGAAGGTGAATGTGCTCAGGTGGACCTCCATGGGAAGGGAATTCCATAACTGTGGAGCAGCCATTGAGAACACCTCTTTGCACACCCTTGCTGTGTGAATTTGACAGGCAGATGGTTCATGCAAGAAGGCACTGTAGTCTCCCTGTGGGGTTTAGGGCGCTGCAGTACACATGAGATGAACAAGGTAGACCCCACACACTCAAGATCAGGTCACTAGGTTTTATTGCTTAGGGACTGGAACAGGGACAGTGGATCCGGATCTGTCCTTGTCCAGGAGAACCAGCAACACAGACCCTTCTATCTAGCCGAGGTGGTTTTAAGGCACTGTACAAACTAAGGGCCTTTTATTGCACACGATAGCTTGAGGCAATGGGAAGGATGAACAAAGGAGAAAGAGAAGGTGAGTCAAGAAGTTATTTAAATCCTAGCTCTGTGGTGGTGTGAACTGGCCTGCAGCTGCAGAAACATTAAACAAGGGGTGCTCATGCCCACTAGAGATGATTAGGGAGACATCCTTTCAGGCTCATGTAAGGCAAGGTCTTTTTGCTGGTTTTAACCATTTATGGAGCTGTAGGCTGCCTTGTACATGCCAAGGCACGTTGGAACATGCCAACAGGTAATCTCTGCTCACTGTGGAGGCTGTGATGGTACGATTAGGGAGGAGGCAGTCAGATGTAATGTATTTCCAGCGACCCACCCCCAACAGAAGGCAGGCTGCCACGTTCTGCACCAGCTGCAGCTTCTGAACAGTCATCAAGGACAGCCCCATGGAGAACACATTGTAATAATTATATGTTGCTATCTGGGGTCATATTCAAGTTTATATAGGGTCAGATAGGCAAAATGTTTGGGAATCACTGGTCTTTAGATTTGTTCCAAGAAGCCTGAAGATTGGGGCTAAATTTGACCTAGCAGTGCTGTGTTTGTTGCACACTGTCTGCAGACTGCCATGGATGCAGCTGCTTCAGCTTTATGTGTTTGCCTAGCTTTGCTGCCAGTTCCTTTCTGGCTTGTGGTGGGAGGACTGCACCCTGAGCTAGGTAGTCACGCTGGTAAGTTTATCTAACCACTGAATAGGCTAAATATTAGTCTTGCCTAATCTTCTGCATATCTTATACACAGGATGCAATTAGTGGCTCAGGCCGGGGACTTGGCTGTGAGATTCTTTTCACAGGATTTGGTTGAACCACCCTGGTTTAATTTAAGTATTTCATGTTTAATGCATGGTGGCATTCTTACATTTTGGTCTGTTATGCTATGCACTGCCAGGCAGCATAGATCAATGGCTTCCTTTCTGCTTGCTAGGATTTTCTGAGGCTCTTTTCAAATGGGCCGTAGTGGGTGGGGAGGATGGGTGTGCACCCGCGGTGGGTGGAGGTGGGTGTGCGCCTGTTCCTATGGGCGCACACCCATCTCCATGCACGGAAGAACCAGCATTGGCGTGTGGGAGTGTGCAGCACACCCACCCACTGCGGACGCTGTTCTTACGGGTACCCACCCATCCCCCTGCACCTGCTGTGGCGTTCTCACAGACGCCCCCACCCAAACGTGTGCAAGGGGTGGGGGTGGGGCGCTTGTGTGAATCATACCTCCACCTCCCTCTCTTTACTATTATTTTTTAACCTCGTCTCCTTTTTGCTTTTGCTGGAGCTTCCTATTATCCTCAGATTCAAAGGCCAGTGGATGATTATGATAGTTGTCTAATCTTATCTACTGCTTAACAAAGTCCATAAACTCATAACCAGTAGGGATGGGAATTTCGGTTTCAGATAAAACCGAAAGTACCCGAAAATTACCATTTCGGATTAATCTGAAATTTTGGTTCTTTTTGGTTTCGGTACTATTGGATCTTTTGCATTGATTTTTGTACTGGATTTTTAACATTGCGGTTTGTCCCCCATTGAAAAAACGCAATGTTAAAAATCCAGTACAAAAATCAATGCAAAAGATCCGATAGTACCGAAATTCATGAGAACCGAAACCAAAATTGACTGAAACTGAAATTTTGCCCAGAGTCCCATCCCTAATAATCAGTCATTCCTGTAGTGAAGGAAATTATTCTTCCTTGCTGCTTAAGTGAGCACAGTCATGGTCAGTAGTTTGTGATTATCTAGGTCATGCATGTCTTGATCCAAAAGCACCTTGGGGCTTTTGCAGGGATAGTCCAATTGGCTTTAAATGGAACGTGTGCTCTCCAATTCCTCTGGTGCTTTCACAGAACCCAGCAAAGGCTGTAGGTGATAATGAATTTGCCACATGCCTTAATGAGCTGCTCCAACAGTCAAATAATCATCCTTGCTGTTAAAAAGCTAGCTTATTTGCAATTTGTATTTTTCTAATGTTATCTTCCAGCTATTGGACTTTTATGTCTCTGTTAGAGTACACAAGAACATTAGTGCTATTCTGGGTCAGACCAATGGTCCATGATCCAGCACAGCAACCTGCCTCTGACAGTGGCCAGCTTTGTTCAATTCAGAGAAGCACACAACACGTCATAATGGAGTAATCCATTTCCTGCTATTCACTCCCAACCCTGGACAGAGGTCTTATCCCCTAACCAACTTGACTAATAACCACTTATGGACCTATCCGTTGATTTTGTAGGGTGTACCCTAGTACTAGTATTATTAAAAGGGGTAAATAACAGCTCCCTATTTGCGCTACAATGCTCATGGAGTCTCTCCTTAGACGGAAGCTGTTCCATGCCTTTGATCATCTTTGTTGCCCTTCTCTGAACTTTTCCCATTTCTACTATGTCCTTTTTGAGATGGGAGACCAGAACTGTGCACAATAGGGTAGGAGGTGCGGTGGTTGAGTATATTCATAAAAGTTGTGGGGCCACGTTATTTTCTTTTCTTTTTCTTTTTCTTTCTTCTCACTCCCACCCATTCTATGCCCCCCCTCCCCCCTCATATATACCTGCTTTACATTTGCTCAGTTTATATAATTCTATTGGTTATGCTACATGTCAGAGGAAGGGCCCTGTGTGGCCTGAAAGCTTGCTTATTTCCACCGACAACAGTCATCTGATAAAAGATATAATTCAAACCGCTTTGTCTCTCTTTCTTTCACACGGGATGACTGCTTCCAGTTCACCCAGCTGTGAATAGGTCCTGAACCCATAAGGCTGAGGAGAGTCAGAATTGGTCTGGCATGGCCTTGCTCTCGGTAACGGGTGTGCTTTACCTACACTGGCCCAATGAACAAAGTGGTCAAATGACAGGGCTTGGGAATGGACCTTGAATTATTATTGAGAATCTTCTTCCCCCAAAACGTGGCCAATTACAGGAAGAAGATATCATGAGCAAGGAATTTCAAATGACGTAGATGGCCAGCTCCTGCTGAACTGCAACAGAAGCTGGACAACTAATTCCCTTGGGTCCTAGAGTTCAGGGGCCAATAGGGGGACGATCAGGTCCTCTGCATATGCCAGGAAATGGTCTCATCCAACTAGCCCATCCAAATCCCCATATCCTACATACAAAATAATGCAGCCTTCAGAAAGCTATAGTGTGCTAGAGGCAAAGAGGAGGAATCATGATGACTCGGTGTCAAAGATCTCTTTAATAGCAGGGGATTGATTTGGCGAGAGAGACCGAGGTGACTCAAACAGGCCAGCCTTGCCCCATATTCTGCAGGGAAAGGGGAAACTGAGTCAAGGTCACATGCCAGTCTGACTGGGGGAAAGATCCTACCGCTCATATGATGATCAGTAGAATTCAGTATTGAGGAAAACCCACCAGCCACCTTAGCCCTAGGCCACCCCTAGCAGTATCTCTTCTCCGGCCACAGTCATTTGATGTCTTGGACGAATAGCATGATGATGGTGGGTAGAGCTCCTTCCTGACCTTGGCAGGCCACTTACATTACACTACCCAACTCCATCTTAAAAACTAATTGGGTTCTTTGCCCCCTAGCCACAGCCTGGCGGCACAGGACTAGAAAACAGTTTTGTTTCAGAACAGGTTGAAATGGGGAGAGAATTGGAAGCAGCTTGGATCTCTGCTGCTGGAGCCCAAGCAGATGACTGGTAGCTCTTACAGTCACTTCATAGTTGTTTTTTTTCTGCCATGATGATTAATACATTTCCTTTCCTCTCCATGTTTTCTGCAGATTGCCTGGAGCTGCTGCTACCTGAACCCATGGCGTACACGCTAAGCTCCACCCCTGCAGGACCTATTGGGACCCAATACTGCGTCTGCAAAGTCGAATTATCTGTGTGTGGCCAAAATCTTCTGGACAGAGACGTGACCTCCAAATCCGACCCCTTTTGTGTCTTATTTATGGAAGTCAATGGGAAATGGACAGAGGTGAGTCCCTGATTCTTTGCAACTTGTGCAGTCAGCTTGTCTTTGTGATTCCAAGCTATTAGCTATTACTAATATTAATTCTTGGCACTGCAGTAGTGACTGATGGCCCTAACCAAGATTGGGGTCTCACTGGGTTAGTTACTGCTCATACAAGTAGTCACAATAGTCCTGCTAAAGTAAATGTGTAACTTTTGCTGCTCCCAATTTCTCCCAAGCCTCTAAAGGATTCAGTGCGGGCTGGGCTCGGCTCCCACCCTGACAATAGGAAATGGGAAATCCCCTGTGAATGAGAGTTGCCTGCTTGTTGACTGTCGGGCAGAGAGCCCAATCCATACTGAATTGCACTTGTCTGGTCTGCCAGTAGCATTCTGGGTGTGGTGCTTCCAGCATAGAAAAGGCTGTATGGACAGCAGCTCCATGGGTGAACCCGAACGTTTGATATAATGTGAGGACTCCCTGCTTCAGGAGTCCGCTGCTGCTAGCCACCTGTAGCTTCTGGGCAGAGAATGTATGGAAACACCAGGGGGATCTTCATACAATGCTTGCCACAATTCCTAATGCCTAACATGGGGGCAAGTGTTACATTTGATCACTTAAAGCACAGATTTTGCCATAGTGAAAATGTGTTTTCTGTGATTTGCTGCCTGGTACAAATCTGGGGACCTGCTGAGAAAACCCATTGTGCAGTGAACAGGGTGCACACTTTGCATTTGTTCACTGCCAGCACCCTGACTGGAGGCAATGCTCAGCCAGGCCACAAGGCATAGGTGTAATTACTGTAGGGGACAGCAATAGTCCTATCCCCCACTAAATTGTCATAAAACATGAGCCTGCCCAATTGGGTGTATCAGCTGGAGCTGCTTCCTCCTATGGAGCAAGGAAGTGGAAAATTTGAGAAAGCAGCAGAAGTGTAGAGGTGCCCTCCCCTATGGCTCTGCTGGTGGGCAGTGGTTTGGATCCCAATGCCTAGTCATGTGTGACAGGGTGTGGAGGGAAAGAATTAGGTGTGGCAGCTTGTGTGTGTGTCCTGACTTCAGATTCACCCATGCTCCTCAGTCAGCCCACTACGTGGAGGAGAGCTCTCTGCTACCCTCCCTTTCCTGCTGCTGGGACTTTCCTGCTGCTGGGAGGAGAATGTCCTCCTGCCATTCCCCTGTGTCCTCCTCCACAAAATTTGGGTGAAAGTTATGCCTCTGCCCCCAGGGAACATTGTACTTCCTTTGGGAACTGAAAGCCCATCTGATTCCCTGAGCTGCTCTGACATTAGAGCTGCTTGTCAATTTCATTCCCAAGCCAGGGCTTCTTGGACTTGGGAGCTGTGGGCTTTGCAGGATGTGGGGAGTGGGAGTAGTAGGGAGCTTGTATGCTGCCATCCAGTGGGATCCCCCTGTTGATCAGAGACCATAGGATGGCAGAATAAACCTTGATTATATAAACACCGTATATACAGAATAAACATTGAGCAGTTTGACCGTTTGTGAAGCTGCTCCATCTTGAATGGATGTGGATACTGCCACAGAGCACATTTGCTCAGTGGGTACCATAATGTGTAGGATGGAGTTGAGGACGTTCTGTCTACATGGGGGTGGGGTGGAAGGGCAGTAGTCAGGGGAGTGGGGGCTGCGTACTGGTTTTGGGTGGGAAGGCCAAGCTGGGTCAGAGGTTGATGCACAGTGTTGCTGCAAATATGTACCCTAAGGTATAGCTTTGCATGGGGTTGACCCCCGTTAATCCTTTAATCCAGTCCTGCTCTCCTACTCCAGCAAGTCTAAATGTTTTGCCCGGTCGCTCCTGTTCGTCAGTTTGTTGGCCTATACCAGTGCAGATGAAAGCTCCCAAGAAAAGTGATCTCAGACCTGTGGATGTAGAAGCTCTGTGATGCATCTGGATTTTCTACCATTGAATTCATCTCCCAGACAGACTTATCTCCTGCTCAGAGCTGAGGGACATTTTGACAGAGCCTTTGAACTGTTTAAACAGCAGTTGTAAAATCAGCTGTTGTCACCATGGGCTTAAAAGGAGCTCTTGGCTGATTGGGCCACAATCCAACCAGCAGTAGACAGCCAGACAAAACCTGCGTCTATCTATAGGTTTGGTGCAATGCCATCCTGGCTGCTATTGGCTCAGAATAGGTCTAGAAGGACCAAAAAGCTTATTAGGTGTGGTGCCTGGTACAGAGTTCTGGTTGGGATCCAAAGAGGGACAAAACTAGGGAGCTGGCCCAGGTCCTGAAACCCACGGAACAGGAGTAGGGGTGAGAAGGAGTATGCAGAAAGCGCTGGGAGCATAGGGAAGAGGCTCACATCTAGTGTGTATTCAATTGAGAATGGAATAAAACGTGTGAGTTGAACTTGAATCTTGCCTGAGTGAGTCCTTGGGGCCTGATCCTGCAAGGACATACCCGAACTGAGTGGCCTCCTTTCTCTTGTCTGTAGTATCTGACTCCTGCCCCCTAAAATCCTACATACCGGACCGAGCCCAACGGGACCCAAAGGGTTCAGTAGGGCTCAGTTCAGGAACCCTCCCAGCCCAAATCCCTCAGGTAAAATAGGGTTTCCCTGTGGGCAAGAGCTATTGAGCACCACAGAGCATTGTGAGGTCATGGTGATCCATGCAGGCAGAGCTGTTGGAAAAGGGATTTGGGCAAGGCATTTCCCCAGCCCTTTTGTGATGTGTTGTGATGTCAGGCACTTTGTGGGGGCGGGGCCACCTCATTTCTAGTCTGGCCCAGAATAGCTCGGCTGTGTCAGGACTGGGCTTCAGTCAGTCCCAGCACAGTCAGATTTGGACTGTGGATGTCCGCACCCCCACTTTACCGGGTTTGAGTGACTCAGTTTCCCTCGCGTACAGCCCACTTGAATCAGTTTTCCTCTCTGGCCGATTCAAGCCTGTTTAATCTCTGGGTTCACAAGAGCTTGAGAACTCTTGTTGCTCACTTGTGTTCCAATGTTAGACACAGACACTTCTTCAGTTAGTTTATTGATTTACATAAACAAGATTGTTGATACACAGTGGTTGCTAGAAATCAAAGGTAATAAATATAATGCATTCCTAACCTATACTGGTTGAGCTCCTAAATAAGCATCTTACCCTACCAAGGTCCATAAGTTCTTCTCAGTCCTTGATGTAAGGACTGGGTCTTCAGTCTTAGAGTTGCTAGAAAGCAGTCATGCCTCTCAGTCCATGGTTCAGCTCAGCCCTCCTGGCTGCAAGATGGTGAGTGAGTTCCCGATAGTCACTCCTCCCCTCTGGGGTACAACTCCTTATATCCCCAGGAGGAAACTCCTCGTATCTTCTCGAGGCTTCTAGAATTCCTTTTGTTCTCTTTATCAGCTTTCTGTGTCTCTTGCACGTAGGCAATGGCTGCCTGCATTAGCATTTTAAATGTCTCTGGCCACCTGTCTGGGCAAATCCACAAACTGTCTTTCCATTTCCTGGAGCTTGGTCAAGTGTCATAGTCTTGATTTGAGTTTTACAGTTCTTAATTTTAACATTACATACATGTTGCACCTTTTGCTTTACATATTTACTAGACTTGTAGTCTACATGTAGACCAGTATCACACGTGTGTGACCCTATGTTCCTCCATGACACTGGGCTTCAGTCAGTCTCAGCCCAGTCAGATTGGACTGGGTTCTGGTCTGATTTTGGCACGAAGCAGGACTCTACTGCTCCCCATACACATGTACATGTACTTTGCCCCCCCCCCTCTTCTTCACCACACTGCCCTTGTTCTCTCTCCTTCCTCTTTGTTCCCCCCTCTGTGTCCCTTGCTTTCTGGTCTGATTTTGGCACGAAGCAGGACTCTACTGCTCCCCATACACATGTACATGTACTTTGCCCCCCCCCCCCTTCTTCACCACACTGCCCTTGTTCTCTCTCCTTCCTCTTTGTTCCCCCCTCTGTGTCCCTTGCTTTCTATTCCCTTGCTCCCTCAGACAGCTGCTGCTGTAGCTACTCTCCTTGGTCCTTTTCAGAAGGTAAAAATCAATTGGTACAAGAGGGAAATGGGAGCCCTAAACATGGAGGGATAGACCCCTTGCATATTAATGTATTCGGAGAAAATACAGATTGTGCTGGCTTGCAGCTGGGACCAGATATTTGCAACTACAGGGCTGTTTTCTCTGTGAATAATGATTTCTGCCCATCAGCAAGGACCAGCTGAGGTTTCTTAAGGAGAATATGTTGCCGCTGCCAATGCTGTCATCTAGGACCCTCCTTTCCAAGGTGAAAGCAAGCAAAGGCTGTATCCGTATCCCCTGACACATAGAACTGTCTCCCTACCTTGGTCCCTGGGCAGAACCTCGAACTATGGGGTCCTTTCAGGAGACAAACAATTCCAGTGTCCACAACCCCTTGTAAACAGAGAAAAATATATTAAGTTGTTCCCCTTTAAAGATGCTGATGAGCTCAATGAATCTGTGTGCATCTTATTCTGGGCATGTTGCCTATGCAGCGTTAAGCTGCTATTGAAACCAGTGGAGTGTGAGCATTTGCACTCAGTGGCTGGGCGAGTTATTTGGCGGTTTAAGTGAAAAGGTTATTTGGGTACTAAGATCAGTTCTCCTTCAAAACAGGCCAAACACAGACTCTGTTCAAAACTTGCATTCTGTGGAGAGGCAGCGCAAACCCTCTCCCCATTTATTGGAATGCTTCTGGTCACTTCAGACACCGTGCCTCTCTGTAATAAGCAGAGACGAATGTACATTTCTGCTTGCAGGGTTTTGGGGGCCCTATTAGCAACTTGTTGGAAACACCAGACCAGTTGCATCAGCAGGACTGTAATGGATCCCGGAAAGTCCTTTTAAGTGTTTGCAGGGTACAGTTCTGGGACTGAAGTCATCTGTAAGGACGTCCAGGGTGAGATAAGAACGTAAGTGCTGTACTGGGTGAGACCAATGATCAGTTGAGCCCAGCATCCTGTCTGACAGTGACCACTTTCTGTCGCTACAGAGAGTGCACAATGGGCCACAATGGAGTGATCCATTCCCTGCTATTTACTCCCAGCTCCCAACAGTTAGAGGTGACATCCCCTGCCCAGCTTGACTCATAGCCATGTATGGACCTGTCCTCTTAAGAACCTTATCCAACCCTTTTTTAACCTAGTTACACTGATGTCCTTCACAACATCCTCATGCAACAAATTCCACAAATTAATTGTACGTGGACTGAAAAAGTTCTTCCTTTTGTTTGTGTTAAACCTGCTGCCAGATAGTTTCAAGGTGCCCCCTAGTTCTGGTATCATTAGAGAGGGTCCTCCCTATTCACTTCTTCCACACCACTCCTGATTTTGTAAACTTCTGTCTTATCCTCTCTCAATTGTCTCTTCTCCAAGCTGAAGAGTCCTAGCCTGTTGAGCCTCTTCTCATACAAAAGCCCTTCCATACCCTTGATCATTTGTGTTGCCCTTCTGTGCATCGTAGAATTGTAGGAAAATTGGAGAAGAGCTTAATGGCCATCTAGTCCAACTCTCTGCTCCAAGGCAGGAATGCTCTGTACTTGCAGCCAGGGACCTGTGTTCACTGTGTTTTCCCCACCGGTGGCACCTTTTGCCCTCGATGGTGGAAATGCAGCGAACACAGGTCCCTGCTTACAGTGTTGCAGGCAGTTCTTGTGCAGCCGGCTTTTGAAAACATCCAAGGAAGAAGACTCACCAACCTCCCTGGGGAATTGATTCCATTATTGTTCTTACAGTCAGGAAGTTTTCCATAATATTTAGCTACCATCTACATTGCAGCAATTTATGCCAATTTCCTCTTGCTCTCTACTGTCACAGAACAAATGTTCACCATCTCTTTCTGGCAACCTTTTAGATACTTGAAAACTGCTAGCATCTCCCTTTCACCCTTGTCTTCTTTTCTCTAAGCTAAACATACTGAATTCCTTCAGCCTTCCCTTGTATGACTTGCATTCTAGCCCCCATTGTCTTAGTTGCTCTCCTCTGAATCCTCACCAATTTGTCAACATTTTTTTGGAGGGTAGTGCCCCAAACTGAAGAAAATCTACTGTGTGGTTACAACGCATCTGCTAATGCAGGCCAAAATGGCCATTTGCTTTTCCTGTGACAGTGTCACATTGGGTGTCTTTAGATATAACATCAACGGGTGTCTGAATGTGTGTTTTGACCTTGATATGAACACTGGTTTGGCCCTGTGTTCACCATGTGGTGCTGCTTAGACACACAGCCCATTCTGAGGCACATCAGTGTTTTGCTTGCCACCTGATCTCAGCATGCAAGTGCTGCCACCTCATTCCCCATGTTGTACCTGCTAACATGCCACACAATATCATTAGACACAACGCTAGCCACATGTTCCGCTGGAACACACAAGTTGTCCTTGTGATGCAATGGTATTCACATCACATGTTTAACGGGTGGCCAAATTGGTGTTGGGATTGTTATGGTGCTTACACACAACAACCAAACACGTGCTTAGGGGTTTTGACACCCAATCTTTGTTATGTCTAAAGACACCCATTGTTGACTTGTATTAATTCATGAGTTGGTGAGTGTCCTTCCCCAGAAGCACCTGTTGTAAATCATTGTGACTGGGAGGAGGGAGAGGGAAACTGCATTAAAAGCCTTACCTCAGCTGAGAGGAGGGAGACCACCAGGGAAGTGTGCTGCACCAGAGAGGTTTGAGAAACCTGGGTCTAGGCAGAGAGGAAGAGAAGTGAAAGGGGAGCTCAAGGGAACAGACTTCCCTGGAATTGGCTGGTCAGAAAAGGTTGAGACCAAGGCTTACTTCAGGATTAAATTGGTTGAAGGAGGCTGAAGGCCAGAAGCGTAGCTAGATGGGAATGAGCTCCCTACTGGGGCACTCCTCGTCAGTGTGCCTGTGCACTCTACTTGGTATGTGGGCCCCAGTGCAACTGCACGTGCTGCACATATTATAGCTGTGCCATAACCCAGCCTGGGAATAGAGGTGTGTAAGGACTGGAATGTGGGTGGTCTTTGCAAGATCAGGACCATCAAGGTCTGACAGGGTTGGAAATGTGTCTGGATGTAAGCAAGAGCGATCAGGAGCTGAAGGTCCGGTCCAATAGGGCAACTGCAACAGGAGGGCAATCCAACGGCCATGTCTAATGTGGCCTAAAAGGTTGAGAACCAAGGAAACAGTCCATAGTATATTAAATATAGTCTAGGAGAAACACAGGCAAGAAGCAGCTGTGGAACCAGAGCAGGTCAGCAGTCTCTCCACTTGTAAGTCACTGGTTTGAATCCAGCCTAGGTCAAAGTGAGGGAAAAGCCCAGATTATTTCTCTTCAGATCTTGGTGAAAAAGCATCTCCAGTGCAAAAGCTTTATGACAGCTGGACCGAATGGGATGCCTTTGTTGACTCTCTGTGAAGTCAGTGACTGAATTAGTTTTAGAAATTGAGCTACCATTGGCTCCTTATCAGATTTCTTACACATCTGGGTCGAGGTAATTTGATGGGGCAGCAGGTAAGAAGCAAAGATAAACATTTTCTGTGTCCAGGGGTCTGCTTACAACACACTATAGCAGAGTTCCCAAACTATGGATCAGGACCCCAAGTGGGGTGGCACCTTCTGCAAATGGACCCATGATCCTGACTGATGTAGTCTACAGGTCTTTGCAGTTTGGGGTTATGGAATTCTATTCGGGGACCTGTGTTCAACGCATTTTACCCCCATTCCCACCAATGGGGAAAAATGCAGTGAGCACAAGTCAGAATTACAATTCAGTTACAGTCAGAATTATATTGAAGTCCCATATGGGGCTATTCAGGCCAAATGTTCTGGAACAGTTGCCTAAAATCTATAGGATTTTCAGTGGAAGTGCAATTTAATTGTGCATTGTTAGATATAGTTTGGTGTTGCCATTTAAAAAAAAAACCAACAGTCAAATTTAAGTTTTCCCCACAAAACTGCTTTCTCTTCTTTCTGATGCTTTTTCTGACTGTAATTGAACACCACCCTCCCCATTTTACCTCCTTTCTCCATTTCTAAATCCATGCTTTGTTGGTACAGAAACCTAGGCTAGAGGAGTTTTGTTGTTCAGTGACTTTTCCTGCCATACATCCAAAGACTGGCTCTCAGTGCTGATGAGATCCTGTGTCAACTGGCGTCAATACTGGGATTCTTTACCACACAGACAAATGTGCAGTTTTATTTTTGCCTTGGCTATTTTTAGCCCTTGCTTCTTCACAAAAATATGCCACAGAGAGAGAGAGTGCATCTTGAATGGAACGATTGTGAGACATTCTACTGCTGTGGATTCAGGGAAGGTCAGCACATTGTTAAAGCTGACGAATGTATTTACAGCTTCACTGCTTGCCAGGAGCTGGGCTGCCTCCAAATGGAAAATAGGAGTCTTCTCTGCTCCTGAATGCAAATACTTGCAGCCTGGGATCCACACTCAAGGGAAAATTGTGGATAGGCCTTGTTACAGCCAATAAATCACTGCTGTGAGGATGGACAAAGTTAATCCTAGTATGTCCAGGATCATCAAGATACAAGATGCTCACACGGGCTGAAATAGCATTATGGGATCCTCAAAGCATCCTCTTGTGGGGTTGGACATCTATGTGGATTATCTTTGAATATGCCCACTTCCCTTTGGGTCTGGTTAAATTTGAAAACTTAATTTCCCTTTCTGAACTGAAAAGGAATGATGAGAATTTCTGAATCATGAATATTTCAGTGAAAAAAGTCAATGTTTTTTACTGAAACAAAACTGCAGAATGAAGTGCCACTTTCTGACACCCCCCCACCCCCCCCCAAGGCTCTGCTTAGCCTAGCCTGGTCACACCCTGGCCAGCTGGTTCCATTCAGGCCCTCAGCCCAGTACCCCTTCCCCGAAGGCTCAGGGCAGCTTAGAAAAAGACATAAAATATTATTTTAAAACCATTTCAAATAACATCATCCCCCCAAATCCAACCTACTCCCACCCTCCAACAACCTCCCACCTAATTCCACTCCCTATCCCCACCTGCCATATGCTTTGATAAAAAGAGAGGTTTTACACTGCTTCAGAACGAGGCTCTGGCCCGGACTCAGATGGACCTCCAGAGGGAGGGAGTTCCACAGCATTGGAGCAGCCACTGAGAACGCCCTCCTGCTCGCCCCCATCGAACGAACAAGAGTAACGGGGAATTCACAAGAGGGTGCCCAGGTCTTTGGCCCTCTGTTACTCATAGCACCTGGACCTTTCCATTTGGTCCTATCCCCTTAAAGGGCCCATGTTCTCTTAGCCCTGCCATTTATTCCTGTTATACTTCCCAGTGGAAAAATTGGATGAAATATAAAAAACAAATTGAGGGGTGACTTTTGCATGGTGTGTTCCAATAGGAAATCTTTCCCCCTGTGGGAAAACTGATGGCCTGCTCTGCTCTGCTCCAGGCCAGAGAGTGTAGCAGAACAAGTGCCTGCAGTGCAGCTGTATGTGCAGGACAAAATATTGTCTTCTCGGTGCGTTTCAGTGCTGGGTTTCTAGCCATCAAATTGGCTCACAAATGCAGCAATTCTCTCTCTGAGGTAAATAGAAGCAGAAAATTTTCCATGAGTCAGTCTGTTTTTCTTCTTTATTAAAAAAGAAGCAAGCCAAAAAGCTAGAAAAATGAGTAATATCTTAATTTCCATCAAATAATATTGTGTTGATGTGGATCTGAAAGAATTCACTCTGAGGGCTCTTTTAGACGACCGGCGCTCCGTTTTGCGTCAGCGGCGCGCATATTTTGAAACCTCCACCTGGTCTAATTAGACGAGACGGAAGTGGCTTAATATGCACATATTACGGCGGTGGCGCATTTTTTAAGTGTGCGAATTCAATAATTTGCGCACTTAAAAAATGTGCCACCGCCGTAATAGGCTCATATTAAGCCACTTCCGTCTCGTCTAATTAAACCAGGGGGAGGTTTCAAAATATGCGCGCCGCCGACGCGAAACGGAGCGCCGCTTGTCTAAAAGCGGCCTGAGACACATGAACAAATGCCTTTACCCATTATGAGATGCACAGATTGATTGCTCTTGGACTACTCCTGCATAAGCCCTGTCTGATTTGCTGAGACCTGTTGGCCTCCTTGAAGAATCTGTCTTCCACTTTTATTCTGTCTTCTCTTTGGAGCCGTGAAGGGGCAGGGTCTATTCTAGCAGCCCTGAGGATCACCAGCGTAGTGATAGACATTTGGATTAAATTATGGATTGGGATCTGTAATTTGTGGATTAATTACAGATTCGGATCCCAACAAAGTCAATGGGAAACTGATCTGTACTCCCATCCGTAGTCCCTCCTGGGTCTGACTTCCCCCACCCCCCTCCCCAGACCCCCAGAGTGGTACTTACTGGCCTCGGAGGGCTTGGTTGCAGCGCTGCTGCTGCTGTAGGAGCTCTGGTAGGTTCCCATGCTGCGATGTGCTCCCTGTTCCCTGTTCTGGATTGCTCATGTGCAAATTGCCACTGGAGCTGTTTTACGCATGCACAAGATGATGGTTGCCAAAATGACGTCGCCACCATTTTGGCTAAGGCAAAATGGCAACAGCTGTTGTGCACATGCATGATCCAGAGCAAGTCATGGTGAGGTAGCCTGCCAGAGCCCCGCAGCATCAGCGGTGCTTCGGTCAAGCCCTCCGAGACTGATAAGTAGCACTCCAAGGCCTCAGGGGATGAGGGGAAATCTGGATCCGCAACTCGCAGGGGCATATTACAGATTGGTGCAGATTAATCCGTAATGGCCTGTTATAGGCAGTTACAGGTTAATCTGAATCAGTATTGCCCATCCCTAGTGTGAGGCAATGTGGCTCAATGGTAAGGTGACTGAGGGCTTGCATGACGTGGGTTCCCCTCCACACCTTCAAGTCCCTCCTCAAAACCCACCTCTTCCGCTCCGCCCTTCCTAAATCCTGCTAATCATCCCCACCCAGGATTATCCTCCACCTGTTATCTGCAAACTCCCAATGTACTGTAACCAAGCCAAGAACGTGTACCTGAGCTCTCGCATCCTCAAGAATGTTGCATCCCTTGTCTCTCCCTCTGTTCCCCCTTCCCTGTCTCCCCGCCCCCTGTCTTTAGATTGTAAGCTCTCGGGCAGGGACCGTGTCTATCTTGTTTTTTGTAAAGCGCCAGGTACAT
>QEPC01008647.1:520177-536244 GCA_003113815.1 Sphenodon punctatus | reverse complement strand
GCAAATGGCTAGGTGCATTCCACAGGTGCCCAACCGTCCCAACTCCATGGTGAACGGTGCCCCAGGAGGGTGGGAGCCGCACCTGTTATAAGATGGGACCTGTGGTGCCCTGACCCCCCCAGTCGCACCCTGCCACCCGGGCTCGGGGCCCCGGGTCGCTCTGGCTGCCCACATGCCGACAGGCCTGGCTCCTGCAGGGCGAGTGGGGCGGGGAGGCTGCGGGCGGCCCAATGCGTGCATCGGTGTGACCTGCAGGGGGCCTGGCGAATGGTCCAGCCTGCGCCCGGGCGTGTGGGCAGCAGCTGCATTCCTGCTGTCATCACCTCCCACCTCTTTGTGTCAACTGCCTGCCGTCCTGGGCACCCTGATTAATGTGTAGGCTGCCCTGTCTGTGTGCTCTGTTCCAGCAGCTGGGCTGGGTCCGCACCCCACGCCTCGCTCTGTAGCCGTGCAATGTTGCGGCCTGTGGCCTTATCGCTTGGCCTTGGAGCTCCCCTGCTTCCCCTCCCATCCCTCCAGGGATTGTGGGGCCCCCCTTTCCTTGCATTAGTATCAGGCGCTTGCTGGACCATGGCTGGCCGCGCTTCCCCAGGGCTCGCGGGCCCCAGCACCCCAGGCGCCCCGCATAGCTGGACCTTCCGCGAGACCATGGCCCTATGTGACCTGTGGCATTCCCTGGCCGTGCAATTGCTCCTGAGCTGCCCGGACAGCCTCATAGGTGCCTACGAGAGTATGAGCTCAGGCCTGCAGTACTATGGCCATGTGGCGAGCGCCCACGATTGCCAGCTGCAAGCGGAGACGCTGGGCCTGTGTCCCTTTCCCGATGGGCGGAGGTGGCTGTGCACGTCTGTTGTGCTGCCCTGGGCCGTGGTCTGTCTGTCCGATTCACTGCCGTGGTCCCGGTCCCGTCCCGTCTGTTTGGGGCCTTCCTGGACCACGGGGGGTGGTTGGCCGGCTCGCCGCTGCAGGGAATCCACTGTGGTGAATCGGGACCGCGTAACATCTGAAATCACCCTTGGTCTCCATGGCGAGGAGATCATGCATGCCTTATGTCCGTACTTGAGTGTCAATCCCCAACACCAATTTGGCCACCCGTTGAACATGTGATGTGAACACCATTGCATCACAAAGACAATTTGCGTGCTTCAGCTGAACACATGGCCAACATTGTGTCTAATGATATTGCGTGGCGTGTTTAGCAGGTAGAACATGGGGAACAAGACGGCAGCACTTGTGTGCTGAGATCGGGTAGCAAACAAACTACCAATTTGCCCCAAGATGGACTGTGTGTCTAAGCAGTGCCACGTGGTGAACATGGGGCCAAACCGGTGTTCATAGCAAGTTCAAAACACACATTCAGACACCCCTTGATGTTATGTCTAAAGACACCTGTTCACAAGGGTGTTTGGCAGTGGGGGTTAGGGAGTGTGTGTGTGTGTTGGGGGGGGGAGTTAAGAGGTACGGTGGGTTGGGATGGAGAGGGGTTGAGAGGGATGGCACGGGGTTGGTTATGGGGTGTGTTATGTTTTGTATTTATGGGGCTTTGTTTTTATATTTTGTATGTTAATATTGTAAGCTGACCTGAGCCGCCTTTAGCGGAAAGGGCAGGGTAAGAAGTTTAAATAAATGAAATCACTTCACCTCTCTGTGCATCCCCTCCCACTCTTCATGGCTCATTTAGATGGTAAGATCAGGCTCCCTCTCTGAGGAGCTTGCACACAGTGTGCTTCCATCAGGGTGCACAACCCAGCCCAGCCCATTCTGTCTTCCCCCCCAGGAGGGTTTGTTTGCACAAGCCCCCTTCATATAATCCTGCCCCAGACAGAGGTAAAGGCAGCCTAGGCTGCACTCTGTGTTCCTTCCACAAGTGGTAGCACATTGTTATGCCCTTACTGTGTCCTTTAGAGTGGTTAGAGGAGAGGGGTGGGAAGACTCTGACCTGTGGCTGGTTGGGTCTGGGCTTGGGACCCAGTCCCTACCCTTGAGCATTGAAACAGTGAGCTCAGCCTTGGTTTCCTGAATCCTAGCTCTGTGTACCATCCATCCCCAGTTTGAAGGTGCTATATTTACAATGTTGTGGAACAGAGAGACTTTTCAGTATAATATGCAGATTAAGGGCGCAATCCAGCTCCCATCAAAGTCTGTGGCTAAACTCCCATTGACTTGTATGGAGCAGGATTGTGCTCTAAATCTATTTGAGAGGCCTGGTCATAGAGGCCAGAAATGGCAAGAATTGAGCAAATTATAATTTTTTCCCATCAGTTTGCTTTTGGAGCAATCTCCTTCCTTCTTGGGAGTGCTCTACTGCAATAGGAAGAAGCTAATACTTTTTAAGAATCAACTCGCTCTTAGTGATTGAGGAGAGATTCTTTAGCTCAGGGGTTCCCTGGATTTTTGCCTGCCTGATCTCATTTGAAACTTAATCTCATGACTCTCTGATATACTTTGCACGTCGTCAGTGCTAACCAGCATCCACTGGGATTGTGACCCCATCCTCAGATAAGACCCCATGTGCAGTCCCAGCCCACAGCAGACCTGACCAGAGGAGAGACACGGGCACAATTGTACCAGGTCCCCAAGCTCAGAGGTGACCCCCAAAGCTACAAGAATTTTTTTCTTAATATACATTAAAATAGGAACTATAAAATAACTGCAAATAACATGTAAATAAAGTACCAATATGATCCCTAGAAAACTGATTGCAAAGCTTCTGGTGCAAATCAAAGATAGGGGCACCCCAGCTACCATGCTATACTGGGGCCTCAAATTCTTCTCAATAGGCCTGGTTCGCAGTTTAGGATCCTCTGCTTTAGCCCTTGCTAGTCATTATGGATGTAACTGTATAGCATGGTCCTGCCACAACTTCTCCATAAGCAGGCTAGGTGTTTGGTTTCTGTTGGCTTTTTCCCTTTGGCAAACTAATCCCACCCACAACCCAATTCTGGTGCTTTCTATGAGGTGCAGTTCTGTTCTCCTGATGTTCAGTAGCGGTGCTAGTGGAGAGTGCTGAATAGCAGTGCTTTGAGGGGTAGTAATCTCACTGGCCTCCTAAATTGAAAAGCCAATAATTGTTTTTGGCATTCTAATTAAGACTGGAGAGTTTGAGCACAGTGGAGAAGTGGTTTGCTGTTGGCTGGATGTGCAAGTCAATAGCACAACGCTCTGATCTGGATCTATGAGCAGGCCTCTTTAAATCACATTAAAACCAGGCAGACACTCCTCTGTATGCAGACAAGGGCTGTTTTTAAATGAGGTGCAACCACGCAGGTCCACCCATCCCCCACGCATCCAAACGCTCATCTGAAGGCGGTGTGGTGGGGGGCGTGCTCCCGTAACCTACACACCACCCATTCATGCTGACCTATAGAGCATCTGAGAAAAATCCAGACTGCTCTGTGCGGGGGAAGGCTAATGTGCATGGGTAGGAGTGAACACACATCCCTGGCCTGTTTGGATTCCCCCCTCCCCCCATGTGCGTGGGTGGTCCACAGCCATTCCACTCAGCACACATGGCCCCCCCTCCCCAGCTGTGCTCTCAGACATTGTTACTCAGCTTTGCTTCTCCTGATCTCTGCAGACTTGCCTGGCTGGACCTAGTCTGCAATCCTATGTAGAGGTCTTAAAGCAGGGGTGGGAAGCCTGTGTGCCAGATCTAGCCTGTAGCTATTTTTTAATTAGCTCCTTTCTAATTCCTAGTTCTAGGCCCATGGATTCAGTTCTTTCCCTCAGGAAGTGAGCTCAGGGGATGACAGCAGAGATGAGAGTATGCACTCAAGGGGTATTTTCAGACGTTACGCTGGCCCCATTCGTCCCGGTGAATCCCCGGCGGGGGTGAATGAAATAACCACACACACACACACCCCCCGTGGTCAAACAATGGCCTGAATAGACGTGCCGGCTGATCCCGGCGGGGAATCGGGGAGGGGGCGGGGCCGCACGGCGCAACGTGCGGCCGCACGCCCCCCCCCCCCCTCCCCCGCCGCCCGCCCTCTGGGGAGACAGGCGGGGATTCTGGGCCGTGATCGCCGGCCAGACGTTACTTTTTATTGCTTCCCGCCGGGAATCACTTTGACCACGCTTTCGGAGCTCGTCCCGCGGGGAGCCCGGGAAGCGTGGTTGAAATTGACCCCATGTGGGAATCGGCCGTGGTGAACATCTGGCGGCCACCAAACAGACGTTCAGGGCGCTTTGGCCCCGCAGCGAAATTGATCGTGGTTCACTGTGGTTGACTGTGATCTCGTAACGTCTAAAAATACCCAAGGAGAGGGGATGGATCCAGGATCTGGACCTTTCCCTTTCTTCCCCCATCCCAAGAGCACTCCTATGCACCCTGCAAAGCTGTACTCCTTTTCAAAGTGGCTGATAGGAGGGGGAAAGGCTCTCCACCCCTGGTTTAAAGAATATTTGGTGGTAGGAGAAAAACTAGTTCCACTGTGCAATCCAGTCACATGTTTTCACAGCTGCATTCTGGAATCCTATGGAATTCCTTCTAGAACTGCAGGAATATGGCCTCAATTCCTATTGTACACAGGTCCCTTTAGCTCAGGGGCCAGCTCAAGTGGGCAGAAATAGCCCCAGTGGAATGCAGGGGTTTCTGTGGCAGCAGAGGGATGCTGGAATGACTCACTACACTACCCCTTACTCCCAGAAAAGGAGACTGTTAGCCCCGCATAGGACTCAGAGAATAAGGAAATTAGCATTTACTCTTCAAGTTTATTTACACACAGTGCCATACATCACCTATGAGGTACATACAAAGTCCAAATCTTCTTGGTTGACAGGCTTCCAGTCAGCCTCAATCTCTCTGTTCCCCACTCAGAGCTATCCTTACCGTGCTCCCTTCTGGCTCCTCTAAACTGGTTTGCTGAGGCAACTTCTGGATTTAGGGCTGTCTTGGACACGCCCACCCTTAGTTCCGCCCTGCCTCAGGCCAGTTAAAGCCACTTAAAGGGCCATCCACACTGCCCTATCTACATCCTGCCACAGAGAGGGAGGGTATGCGCACACATTTAACTGGAGTTGGCTGTTCTTGTTCTTTCCTGCCTCATGACTCCTGTGTGGCCATCACAGTCGGAGTACGCTGGAGGAGCTCGGAGATTGCCCCAGTTTATTGCCAAGGTCTGGACAGGACCCTGACCACCCCACAATTGCAGGGAGTGGGAAGGTGGTTTAGATGTACTTCTGAGCCCTCCTTTGAAAATTCAATCCTTTTTAAGATTATTATTATTATTATTATTTTGATTTTATATCCCACATTTATCCAACAGACTCAGGGCAACTCATTAATTAAAACAGATTAAATAACTAAAAATAAAACTTCTTTACACAGTCCACAGCACTCGGTATGAAAATTCCCACCCTGACCCTCATACCTTGCAATCTGCTCCCCTGTCTCATCTGGAAAGTCCCTTCACCCCTCTTCTTCTCTTATTATTATCCCACTCCTATCCACAGAAATTCCCCTTCTGTTTAAACTCATCTTGGAAGATTGAGGCCACATTCTAACAAATGGAGGTAAGTACTAAGAAACTACTTTGTCCTAATTTAATCAAGAGAACTACTCAACTATAGTAGCGTTCAGACAAACAGTGTAAACTGACATAGTACTGTGTCAGTTTCCTCCCTAGCTGAGACATAGGGTGCAGCCAGATGAGCCTGGTGGGGCGATCAATCACAGCTGCTACACTTCGGGGTCAGCACGGAGAGCAGGGCAGACAGCCCACCCCTACAGGGAAACCAAATGAACCACTGTCAACTGTCACGCCACACCCCAGGAGGGTTGAGGCGCCGGCCATATGCACAGGCGCCCCACCCCACACATCCTCTCCCAGCTGTGATGTGGCCGTGTGGGAATGGCAATGGTGCCTGCCACTCAAAGCCCTGTGTTGTGGGGCAGACGGGGACCAGGCCCACAAGTGGCAGTGCAGTACCATGATTTGGGAAGCCCTACAGCACTTTGGGTAAGGCTACTACGTCCTGTATCCCTGGCCTTTTTCTGAGGATGCAGGGCATAGCAGCACACTGCTTGCCTCACCATGAGGTGATCATCTGGCAGCCACCGGGCACATGAGCCACTGCATCACATGGCAACGGTGCCCAAATTGGGATAAGACTGCCCAAAATGTGGTATGTGGCTGTGTCCTTAATGATTGTTGAACTGTGGCTGCTACCCTCACACTAAGACCACTTTCACACCTCACCTCCCCCCCGCGCATATTTTGGCTGTGGGAGGGAATGTGCAAGCCAGAATCTGAGCGGGGTTCGGCCGGTCTGAAAGCCCCCCCGCACTGCTTAGCCGGTAAACACACGCAGAGATACAGAACTGGATTTCCTGCTCTGTATCTTTGCGTGTGTTTGCTGCCAAAGATGTGTGTGTGTGGGGGGGGTGTTTCTGACTGGCTAGACCCCACGCAGATTCTGGCTTGCACATTCCCTCCCGCAGTCAAAATACGCACAGGGGGAAGGTGTGAAAGTGGTCTAAGTGTTTATGCAAACAGTTGCTTTGAAATACAAGCTGAAGGAGAGTATGTACTCATTTTTCAAGTGGTCATACTTGTACACTTTCTACTGAGTAATGATGGTTTAATGCTGTTTGTGTGAACACTTAAGGAGTAAAACCAAAGGCACAACTAACTGTTCATCAGAACATGGCGTAAGTGCATGATTGCTGCTTGTCTGGAGACAGTATAAGAGCAGTCCCTGCTTCTTCCCAACTTCAGATTGTGATATAGAAGGGGAGGGCATTCCCCAATGATCCAGTATTGCCCCCTTCCCAGACAAGTCTGGTTCCACAAACTACATGACAGAATTGGCATCAGTGGGACTCAGATTTCTAGAGCTCCTTGGCATAGCCTGAGCCTCAATCCCAAGGCTGCTACAGAAACACTGGCTTCCCTTCTTAGGGAAGGTTATTGAACGGGTGGTGGCTCAACAACTTCAGGGGCATATGGATCGGGTCAGTTTTCTTGATCCTTCACAGTCTGGCTTTCGTTCTGGATTTAGCATGGAGACTGTGCTTGTGGCTTTGGTTGACGACCTACGCCATGAATTAGATCAGGGCAGATAATCTCTTTCAATTTTATTAGATTATTATTATTATTAGCAAGCATTTATATAGTGCCAGCAATGTACCTGATGCTTTACAAAGTAATTGAATAGTTCTGTTGGCAGCATTTGATACCAGTGACCACAAGATGGTGGTGGCCCGGCTGCGGAACCGGGCCGGAGTGGGTGGAATTGTTTTTGAATGGTTCCGCTCATTCCTGAGTGGGAGAACTCAGCATATGGTTCTTGGGGAGTATACTTCATCTCCCTGGGACCTCGCGTGTGGAGTCCTACAGGGTTCTATTCTGTCACCCCTCCTGTTCAAAATGTATATGCAGCCTTTGGGCAAGGTCATGAAAGGGTTCGGCGTGAGTTGTCATCAGTATGCCAATGATACACAACTCTACCTCTCCTTTTCTGCAGACCCAGACCCGGCAGTCTCGGTGCTGACCCAGTGCTTGGCAGCTGTGGGGGACTGGATGAGGGTGAGCCGTCTGAAGTCAAATCCCGATAAGACGGAGGTGATATTGGTGGGTAGGGCTGAGAGGATGGTGGCTCCTATCACTGACAGGGTTTGCCCCCCTTTAGCCAATCAGGTCCGTAGTCTGGGGGTGCTCATTGATTCACGGCTCCACCTGGATTCCGAGGTGGAGGCTGTGGCAAGAAGAGCATTTTGCCAATTATATCTGGTACGACGGTTGCGGCTGTATGTCTTGGACTCTGATCTGGCCACTATCATCCATGCCTTTTTTACCTCTAGACTAGACTACTGTAATGAACTCTACATGGGGCTACCCTTGGGGACGGTCCGGAAATTGCAACTGGTGCAGAATGCGGCGGCCTGTCTCCTAATGGGGACTGGTCGTCGCGAGCACATTACACCAGTGCTCCGTTCTCTGCACTGGCTGCCTATTATCTTCCGAGTCCAATGACCTATAAAGCCCTAAACAGCCTGGGCCCGGCTTACCTGCAGGACCAGGGTTGTATTGAGGCCTCTGTGCTCAGCTGGGAACGCCCGACTCAAAGTCCCCTGGGTTTCCCGGGTGGCGACGATGGGGAGGGCGTTCTCGGTGGCCACTCCCAGGCTGTGGAACTCCCTCCCGATGGAGGCCCGCCTGGCCCTGGCCCTGGCCCTCCCCTCCTTCCGAAGACAGTGTAAGACCTGGCTGTTCCGCTGGGCCTTTGGAGAGGGAGACGGGTAGGGTGGAATGGGTTAAGGAAGGGAGGGCAGGATTGGTTCTGCCCTTTTTGTATATTTTTTGTATTTTAAATTAATTTTAAATTGTGATTTGGGTGATTATGTATGTTGTAACCTGCCCTGGGCTGCTCTGTGAGCAGGAGGGTTGTGGGATATTAAAAAAAAAAAAAAGGAAATAAATGAAAAAATAAAACCTTATTCTGCATTCTACCCTCCTCCCCCCAAGGCTCTGTTGGATATAATATGCCAGAAATTCATTGATGGCAGATACCAAAACCAGTGGAGAGAATTCAGAATTGCAAATAAAAGAGCAACCTAAACCTTCCACCCTTCCCAGGACTCCTGTAATTCCTGCCCTGACTGGCTGCAAGGCTCTGCCGCTGGATTGGCTGGGAAGTCCCATAAATACTTCCAGGTCAGGGGTCATCTTTATTTCTGAGCGTCAGACAAATTTCTGATAAGTAACTCACCTTTCTGACACTTTTCAATGCTTTTTATGACACTTTTGGCACTTCCAGGCTGATGAAAATTCTGAACAAAAATGTGAACAAATGGGTAAGCTTTCTGCATCATCCGGAAAGCAGCAAATTGGCCATTTTCAACAATTGCTGTGTAAATCTATTTCAGCAATACCCGTCTCTCTTTCTGGGTGAAACCGAGTATTCGAGCAAATGTTTTGGCAAAGGTAAATTTTAGTGAATTTCATGGTTGGGGAGGTGGGTATGTGTGTGGAACAAGGCTACTAAATAATGTAGCATTTGTTTGCTACAGGAACATGCACAAGGGCTTTTAGCTGATAGTTCTGTTTTTAACAGGATGATTAATAGTACTACATGTACTATTGACTAATAGGAAAAGAACTTATTTTGACTAGGGACAAGATTTGGCGTTGCAAATACAGCTAGTCTCTTACATGTTTCTCAAACAGCATGTGGTCCATAGTAAGGTTGTAATTCTTCATTCCGTGTCTGTTGTCTCACAAGACATCTTTGTCAAAGGAGAATAATTTCTTGCAGTCCTTGCTGTTAGTTTTAACAGGCACTGACAGACTCCTCAAAGCAATTCACAGCAATTTCTGGACATTCAGAATACCTGTGACCTTGGTGACAAAGCTGTAGCCCTACTGAGTGTTCATAAAACAGGAGATCTTTGTGGGATTAGGGAAACTAATTCCACTTGGCTAAAAGCTACACTCCTCCCCCCAAGGCTCTGTTGGATATAATGTCACTGTTTCCTGCCCTACACCATATGGGGCTCCCCATATGGGGGCTCTCTGAGCTGTTAAGATAGCTGCTGTTTCACCCCAGAGGTGGCTCTGCTTCCATACACAAGGCTTGTGAAGCAGCCTGGAGCCCAACAGTCTGGAAAGACTGTTGCTAATAATAATCTGGATTGGGACCCCATTGTGCTAGATAATGCAACTAAAAACTAAGTGATAATTCCACTGCCATTTTTTTTCTACAGGGTGCAGCTGGAAGCTACTTTGAGAGGAGATATAATGTTAATTTACCCTAACTTGTTTTTCCCACCAGTTGAATTATAATATGTCTCTGTCCTGTGCATCCTGGTTCTCCCTATATTTTTAGCAGAATTGCCCTGTTTCCACTCTACCTATCCGAAACCTCTCTCCCACTGGGAATACATTTCAGTAGAGCTAAAAGGCAAGCTCTTGTGTTTGATTCCCCACCCCACCCCTAATGTAATGTCCCTATTTATAGCTTTCCAGGTATTGATAGGTGTTTTCCGCATGCCTTTTTTTATTGACAATGCTAATAGATTCCATAGTAAGCATGGAGCCATGCTTGCTGTGGAAGCAGAATACTTTCTGCAGTGTGGTGGTACTCAAATCATTACGCCACCGTCAAACATTCAGAAACTCTTGCAGGCCACTGTATGGGTTGGCGGTGGCTGCGGCTGCACATGACAAGTGGCTATTTTCCTCTGCTGGTGCCATGGTCATCTGGAGGGAGAAGACCGCAACTGGAGGATGTCCAGAATGCACATTATGCTAATCTCCCAGTTCAGCCCTCCCTCCAGAGAGGGCCAAAGCCTGTTTTGCTGCAGGCATGGTTAGGGTTACCACTCCTATTGGGCTTGACATGGAGTCTCCTGGTTTTAACCCATCATCTGTGGGCACCACTGGGTGAAGTCCTGATTTCTCTGAGTTATCCAGAGGCATCTGTAGAGAAATGGGGGTGGGGGGCATGTCAGAATAGAGCAGGGTGAAGAGGCTGTCCTGCCCTATTTCTGGTGTGACGAATTATGATATAGCGGTGCTTCTAGGAGAGTGTGGCCCTTCTGGAAACAGATGGGAGAGTCTATTTATTCCACCCCCTTTCAGGTCAAAATCTTGGGGAAGATTACAGCTTTAGCTGTGGTTAGGATTACCAACTCCTTCTGGGCTTATGCCATCATCAACTGCTTTGCTCCATCCCTGTGATGTCATGACACGTCATAAGCAGCAGGGTTGTGTCAGAAAGGGATGTGAAGCCCCCTGTTGATGTGGCCCACCCTTGCTCCAGCTGAAGCCCCAGAAAGACAAGACAGAGGTGATGCTGGTGGGAGGGGCTGGGAAGCTGGCGACTCCCATCATTGATGGGGTTTGTCCCTCCCTGGCTCCCCAGGTTCGGAGTCAGGGGGTGCTCCTCGTTTCACGGCTTCGCCTGGATGCTCAGGTGGCGACGAGGAGTGCATTTTGTCGATTACATCTGATATGACAGCTTCGACCATATATCTCGGACTCTGACCTGGCCACTGTCATTCATGCCTTCATCACCTCAAGACTGGACTACTGCAACGTGCTATATGTGTGGCTATCCTTGGTGACAGTTCGAAGACTGCAGCTGCTGCAGAATGCGGCGACCCGTCTCCTTACAAGGACGGGGCGCCGGGAGCACATAACACCTGTGCTCCGTTCATTTCACTGGCTGCCTATAGTCTTCTGGGCCCCATTCACGGTGTTGGTTTTGACCTATAAAGCCTACACGGTCTGGGCTTCACCTACGAGCGGGACTGCCTCACTCCCTGGGTTCTAGATCGGCCCCTGCGGTCTGCCGGGAGCACCCTCCTTGAGGTCCCCCCGGGTGTTGCAGGTGACAACCATGGAGAGGGTGTTCTTGGTGGCCACTGTGAGGCTATGGAACTCCCTCCCGGTGGAGGTTTGTCTGTCCCCGGACCTTCCCTCCTTCCGTCGACAGTGTAAGACCTGACTGTCCTGCCAGGTGTTTGGTGGAGGAGATGGGTAGTGCGTTGGTTTTGGGGGTACTGTTTTAGTTCCAGTAAGTTGGTTTTAGGATGTATCTGATTTTTATTGGTTTTGTGTATTTATATGTTTCATCAATTCTTTGTTAGCTGCCCCGAGCTGCCTGAGGCAGGATGGGTGTGGGGTATTAAATTTTAAAAATAAATTAAAATGTATTAAATAAAATAAATACAATATTTGTTTATTTATTTAAAATTTTAATATCCCACCTCCTCCTGCCTAGGCATTCTGGTGTGGCGTACAATAAAAAATATAAAAAATAAAAATATAAATATTAAAAACAATTAAAGCAAAACTTCATACAGGTCATATAATGTAAAGAAATGTAATGAGGTGGTTGAGTGGTGATGGATTTCTTCATGCAGACCAAGACATTCATGATGCAAGACTAGAAACAAGGAAGAATATGGGCTCCTCTTGTGGAATTAGTGGGTTCAGTGCTTTATTAGGGAGAGGGAAAATACAGTTCCCTTGTGAACTGTTTGGTAGCTGGTGATTTCAGTTATTAGGTATGTAGCTAGCTAGGTTTCTGGTTGCTGTGAGTACTGCATGGTAAGTTCCTTGCCTGGTGTGAAGGTACCGGACCTCACACATAATCTAGACAGTGCTGGGGAGTAGCTAATTGTCATTGTACATGTGGGTACCAATGAAATAGGAAGGTGTAGAGGGAGGTTTTGGAGGCTAGATTTAGGCTTCCAGACATTGAAGTCCAGAACCTCCAAGGTAGCATTATCAGAAATGTATTTATTTATTTAGTGACAGGCATGCTATAGTCTGTAGCTGTAGTAGACTGGTCTCTACCCCAAGGGAATGCCCCCAGTTCCACTCGCAGGACCCCAGAGGCAGGCTGGGTTCCAGCATCTTAGTGTGTTGATGAGACGATGGTGCAGGGAGGAAGGCTTTAGATTAATTAGGAACTGGGGAACATTCTGGGGAAGGGGGAGCCTATTCTGATGGGATGGGCTCCACCTTTAACCAAAATGGAACCTGGCTGCTGGCACTAAAAATTAAAAGGCGCTAAAGCAGTTTTTAAACTAGAATCTGGGGGAAAGCCAACGGGTGCTGAGGAGCGTATGGTTTGGGCTGGGACATTTCCAAAAGATGCTGTTTATTCAGGGGTATTAGAGTATCCTAAAATAGAGGAAAGGAAAGGAAAGGAAAGGAACGGAAAGGAAAGAAGCTGAGAGCGCTCAGGTGAGAATCAGTGCAGAACAGAAAAATGTAAATGATTCCAAATCAACTGAAACAATCATAATGGGCAGAATAAAAATAGAAAGAATATGTTTAAATGTCTGTATACAAATGTTAGAAGTCTAAAAAGTAAGATTATTATTATTATTAACAAACATTTATATAGCGCCAGCAGTGTACCTGGCACTTTACAAAGTAATAAAATAGACACGGTCCCTGCCCCTAGGGCTTACAATCTGAGAGACAGGAGCTGGGGGAGAGACTTAGGAAGGGGAACAGAGGGAGAGACAAGGGGTCTAACATTCATGAAGATGCGAGGTCTCAAGTGCACGTACTTGGCTTGGTTACGATGAGAATGACAGCAGGCAGGTCCATGTTGCAAGGATAAGGGTAAACCGATCGTAGGTATAGGAATAGTGGCTCAGCAGGATAAAGAGTCAGACAGAGCAGAGCGAAAGAGGTGAGTTTTAAGGAGAGATTTGAAGGTATGAAGGGAGGGGGCAAGGCGGATGTGGACAGGGAGGGAGTTCCAGGCATGGGGGGCAGCAAGTGAGAAGGGACGAAGGCGCTTAGGGGAGCAGGGAAGGCGTGGAAGGGTGAGAGAAGGGACAGAGGAGGAGCGAAGTGCACGGGCTGGAGTATGGAGGGCGATAAGTGCAGAGAGGTAGGGGGGAGCAAGGTTGTGAAGAGCTTTATAGGTGAAGACTAGGAGCTTGTGCAGGATTCGTTCAGGAAGGGGAAGCCAGTGAAGCGAAGAGAGGAGGGGCTGCACATGGTCGAAGCGACTGGCGAGGTAGATGACCCTGGCAGCAGAGTTTTGGACAGAGATGAGGGGAGAAAGGTGAGACCGGGGAAGGCCAGTGAGAAGGAGGTTACAGTAATTGAGGCGAGAGATGACCAGAGCATGAACAAGAGTTTTGGCAGACGAGACAGAGAGAAAAGGGCGAATCTTAGCAATGTTATGGAGGGAGAAGCGACAGGATTTAGCAACAGAGTCAATGTAGGGTTTAAAAGAAAGGGCTGAGTCAAAGATGAAGCCTAGGCTACGGGCTTGGGGGACAGGCAGGATGGTGACTCCATCAATAGTTATTGACAGTGAGGAAGGAGAGGAAGGATGAGGGGGGAAATAAGATGGGAGACTTAGAGTATTTGGCACTAAATGAAGATATAGAAATATCAGAATCCTGGTGGAATGAGAATAACCAATGGGACACTGTAATACCAGGGTACAGAATATATTGAAATGACAGAGTAGATCGAACTGATGGTGGGGTGGTGCTGTATGTTTGAGACATCATTGAATTAAGCAGGATTAAAATTTTATAGGAAGAAAACTGTACTATGGGACTATACTATGAACCCCTTGACCAGGACCATGAGATATTGACTAGTAGCCTATCTAATCTCCATTAGCATTACATAAAGTCAGAAATACAGTAATAATGGGTGATTTCAATTACCCTAATATTGACTGGGTGAATGTCTCCTTGGGGTGTGGTGTGGAGGTAAAATTTCTTGATGCGTTTATGGAATGACTGGGGTTGTTTTTTTGAGCAGACAGTCCTGGAACCTATGAGAGGAGGAGTTACCTTGGATCTAATCCTAAGTGGAGCTCAGGACTTGATGCAAGGGGTAACGGAGGTGGAGCTGCTTGGCAATAGTGATCATAATATAATCAAATTCAACGTATTTATAGGAGGCTGAATGACAAATAAATCTACTGCAGTAATATTTAACTTTGAAAAGGGGAACTATGCAAAAATAAGGAAACTAGTTAGAAGGAAACTAAAAAGAGCAGCTGTGGGACAAGAGGCATGGCCACTATTTAAGAACACCATATTGGAAGCCCAGATTAAATGTATTCCACAAGTAAAAAAAAGGTAGTAAGAGGACCAAACATCTGCCAGCATGACTAAGTGGTGAAGTGAAGGAGGCTATTAAAGGCTAAAAAGGCATCCATTAAAAAGTGAAAAGTTAGTCCCAATGAAGAAAATAGGAAAGAGCATAAGCATTGTCAAATTAGAAGTAAATCGTTAATAAGGCAGACCAAGAGTGAATTTGAAGACTGACTTGCTAAAGATGCAAAAACTAATAATAAAACCTTTTTCAAGTACATCAGACGCAACAAGTCTGCTAGATAGTCAGTTGGGTTACTAGATGACCAGAGGGTGAAAGAGGCACTCGGGGACAATAAGGCCATTGCAGAGAAGATAAACTAATTCTTTGCTTCTGTCTTCACTGCAGAGGATGTTGGAGAGATACCCATGCTGGAACTATTCTTTGTAGGTGATGAGTCAGAAGAACTGTAACAAATCAGTGTGACTCTGGAAGAGGTTCTAGAGCAAACTAACAAACTAAATAGTAACAAATCATCAGGACCAGATGGTATTCACCCCAGAGTTCTGAAGGAACTCGAATATGAAATTCCAGACCTACTATTGGTAATTTATGACCTATTGCTAAAGTCTGCCACTGTTGTAACACCAATATTTTAAAAGGGCTCCAGAGGCGATCCTCGAATCTACAGACCAGTGATCGTGATGTCAGTGCCAGGCAAAATGGTGGAAATGGTTGATAAGAACCGAATTACTGGGCATATTGATAAACACGACATGATGGGGAAGGGTCAATATGGATTTAGTAAAGGGAAATCATACCTCACTAATCTATTGGCATTTCTTGAAGGGTGTAAATAAGGATGTGGATAAGGGTGAGCTGGTTGACATAGCGAATCTGGATTTTCAGAAAGCATTTTGATAAGGTCCCTCGAGACTCTGAGGAAATTAAATAATCTTGGAATAGGAGGCAGTCCATAGGGCTTAAACTCGATCCTCGCATTCTCATATTCCTTGATGAGAATTGAGGTTTTGGGCTCATTTTTGCAAACGAGATCAAGCTGAGAACTGCCTAGATACTTGCTGAGGAAAGCGAGAAGCTTACAAACAAACCCTGGCTGACTCACCAGGTTGCCTCTCTAAGACTTGTTCCAATTGCTGGATCTCTCCCCACTTGGCTTCTCTGTTGGGGGAAGGAGGGAAGTGAGGAGAAGACTTCATTTAAAAACCCTTTGGCTTCCCACTGTTTCCTAGTTGAAGCATTTGAAAAAGGTTCTCTGGGGAACAAAGTTGTCTCAGCAGGAGCCAAGAGTTTAGTTTTAAAAGTTAATCCATCTGTAACCAGGAAGTGGAACCAGGAAGTGAATGCACAGAGCATGTGCAGATAATAGATTAGAACTATGTTACCCAGCAGGCAGTACAGACGTGCACAGTGAGCAGCAGCAGTCTGAACTACAGTTTCCAGCAGCCCTAGAGCCACCAGAGCATGCTCAGTGAGGAAACAAAATCCAACAAGGGCCTGCTACTGTAAACCAAG
>QEPC01008647.1:498728-519490 GCA_003113815.1 Sphenodon punctatus | reverse complement strand
CTCACAAGTATTCCCCCCCCCCCCGCCCCTCGTTTCAGCCCTTAGTGTTCTATTGTGGATCGGTAACTGGTTAAAGGATAGGAAACAAAGAGTAGGACTAAATGGTTAGTTTTCATAATGGGGAGAAGTAAATAGTGGAGTGCCCCAGGGATCTGTACTGGGACCGGTGTTTACTGTATTCATTAATGATCTGGAAAAGGGAGTAAGGAGTGAGGTGATCAGATTTGCAGATGACACAAAATTATTCAAGGTAGTTAAAAACCTGAGCAGACTGTGAAAGGTTGCAGGAGATTCTTGCGAGACTAGGTGGCTGGGCATCTAAATGGCAGATTAAATTTAAAGTGGGCAAAGTGATGCACATAGGGAAAAAGAATCCAAACTATGTGTACACAATGCTGGGTTCTAAATTAGGAGTCACGACTCAGGAGAAAGATCTTGGAATCATTGTGGACAATACATTGAAATCCTCAGCTATGTGTGTGATGGCGGTCAAAAAAAGCAAACAGTATGTTAAGAATTATTCAGAAAGGGACAGAGAATATAACTGAAAATATCGTAATGCCTCTATATAAATCTATGGTGCGACTGCACCTTGAACATTGTGTGCAGTTCTGATCGACCTGTCTCAGAAAAGATATAGTACAACTAGAAAAGGTACAGAGAAGGGCAACAAAATGATAAAGGATATGGAACAGCTTCCAAACAAAGGGTGAAAACAGACATGATGCTAACCACCCTTTAACCACCCTTGGTGGTTATTTATGCATGTTGCAGGACTATATTGGTGCCCTATGCAGCCCTGCAACATGCATAAATGACCACCAAGGGTGGTTAAAGGGTGGTTAGCGTCATGTCTGTTTTCACCCAAAGAGAGGCTTGATAGGTTAGGACTCTTCAGCTTGGAGAAGAGATGTCTGAGAGGGGATATGATAGAGGTTTATAAAATCATGAGTGGTGTGGAACAAGGTAATAGGGAGCAGTTATTTACCCTCTCAAATAGTACTAATAGAGTGAGGGGACCATCCATTAAAATAACTGGCAGAAGATTTAAAATAAATTAAAAACATTTTTTCACTCTGCACAATTAACCTGTGGGATTTGTTGCCCGATGATGTGGTCAAGACCAGTAGGATAGTTGGGATTAAAAACGGATTGGATAAGTTCTTAGAGAGTAGGTCCATTAACAACAACTAGCCAAGTCGGTTTAGGGAATGTAACTTCTTACTGTCGGGAGCTGGGAGCGAACAACAGGGAATGGATTGCCCATTGGTACCTCTTGGGTACTTCTCCGAAGCAACCGAGATTGGCTACCATCGTAGACAGGATGCTGGGTTTGATGGACCATTGGTCTAACCCAGTATGGTACTACTTATGTTCTTATTCTTATTGGCGTATTGTGTGCTAGAATTACAGTGGGACAAGCTGAAAGTATGACCCTTGGAAACTTTCCTTGTTTATCTCCTGTAGTTATTTCCACCCTCTGGGTCAGGATGGTTGCTACCATTTATCTGAGGTTAACTGGGACCGGTTCACTAACTCAATCCCATTTCCTTCTACCTCCTTTGCCAAAAGCTTCCCATAAAGCAGTGCTTTGATTACTAAGGTGCCGTCTTGAGAAGAATCACATGACCTAGTGCAAAGGATTCTGGGAAGGGCATCTTAGGTGAACCAGGCATTGGAAGCTAAATGGGGAAGGGGTAGAGGGGGGACACAGTCTGGAAAAAGGAGACGCTCTGCCTCTCTATAGCCAGTCCTTTGTCCTGACAAGGGTGGATGTTGTATTCTATTGGCAGCAGAGTGACTGCTCTAAAAGGAGATTTGTGAAAGGGGATTGAAGAGGCCACATCATGAACACCATCATTTTTTACGAGACTGATGAAATGTCCCTCAAAGAGAAATGCAGCTACTCAGCAATTCTAAACAGTGCTCCCTTTTCAGAGTCAGGGCTCAAAGCACCATGGTTTTCCACCACCCGCAGCCAAGAAAAGCATGTCAGGACTGGAGTCCCTGTGTGGCTGGAAGCCTTTGGCACAGTCACAGTGCTATTAATCTGCCTTGGGCACCATTCTTGGGAACCAGCTCTCCTAAGGCAGAGTCTTTCCAGTCCTTTCAAAAGCAGCACATTTTGATAAAATCACGTCTGCAGTTCTGTGCATTTTAATAGCTTTATCAGGGAATAATAGATGTTATGTGGAAAAAAGACCCATTAGATCATCTTCTCCATCCCAGTTTTTGTAAGGGTAACATTGTTCCCGGCACGGTGTATTTTGAAGTTAATGATTCAGTTATACGGTTGTCGGCTCGTTGATAAGCATCACAAAGTCTTGATGTCTTAAGAAGTTTCTGAAGGCTGAATAGGAAGAGAATTACAGCTTATTCCCCCCCAAAGAAAAGGAAGTTTCCAGCCCTTGTGGTTGCACTGGAAGGATACGATCCACAAACTACCAGGGGCTACTTCAGAGTAAGTGATTTGTGGATTGCAGCTGAAAGCTTGAAAATGTGACAGAGTTGTAAACAACATAATAAGTGGCTTAAATCAATGGTCCATCTAGCCCAGTATCCTGTCTCCAATGCTGGCCAGCACTGGATACTTCAGAGGGATGTGTTTGAGGACCCTACAGTTCTGGAGCAATCCCAACCTGTCATTCACACCTAGCTTCCAGAAATCAGAGATTTAGGGACACCCTAAGATTGAGGTTGTATCTTCTAATAGTCACTGAGAGTTCTTTTCCCCCCATAAATTTGGTTAATCTCTTTTGAATCCAGTTATATTACTGAAAGCAATGAACCAAGTTTTTATTACTTTAAGATCTTGGGATTTCTGAAGTTTGACTCATGATTTTGGGAGATATGGGGGAGGGGTGTATAGTTGAGCTTACAGTTCAGGGCTGTGCACAAATTCAAATATCCATATCTGTATTTGTATCTGTGTTTTCAGTATTTGTATTTATTTATATTTGTGTCTTTACCCGTGTTTACTGCATTTTCCCTATTGCCATTGATGTGGAAAACACAATGAACATGGGTCCCTGCGTATGTGTTATTTTGGCACAGAAGTGCAATAAGGCTTTGCCAGCCTGACAGGTCTAAGAAGAAATACAAATATGGTTAAAACTACTGCTAAGTCTGCTACCAATTTAAAAAGGGGGAGACTGGTTTGGGGAATACAGCTAGATTGATGGAGAGGTTGTTGGCTTGGGGAGGTAGGAACGGGGCATGGATTGGGTTTAGAAGGGCTACTCGTTTGGGAAAAGGGAATGGGACATGGGACTAGGTTCAGAGGAGGTTGCTGACTTGGGGAGGGAGGGGAAAGGAGACGTGGTTGGCTAAGGTGTGTTACTTGTTGGAGGGGATCACTGGCTTAAGGATTCATCATTTGCCCCTGGCTTAGCTGGTCTCCACTGGGCTGTGGCTGGCTGCAGTGCTAGAGACTGCAGTTCTGAGACAGCAGTAGCCCCTGCAGGTGGGGAGGGCTCACTACAGGCTCCCCAAGAAGACGTCTAAGCTGAGAGCCAGAGAGCAGTCTGGCTCTGAGCTGGATATGTGCTTCAGGTTTGGGGTGAGACCCTTGATACCATGTTTTTTCAGGAAATTTTGGGTTCACTCTGAACCTGAAAAAATAGCCCTAGTATTTGTGTTTTGGGTATGGAACCTGGAAACCCCAATTTTGGTGTGTGTTTGTGTTTTGCCAAAACCTGAATGTACAGCTCTACTATAGTTTGTTTTGTCGTTGGGTTTCTCTTGCATCCCTTACAAAGGCAATCCTGCATCCTGACTTATGTAAGACTTCTGTAATGTAAAGGAACAGCAAATAGGAGAAGATTCAGAGAAGATGCTGAAGGATTTGGAAGGCAAGACTTATGAGGAAAGGTTGGAAGGTTCTGGGTGTGTTTACAGGAAAGGAAGATTAAGGGGGAAACAACAGAATGCAAAGAAGAAGAAGATGGAGAGCACATGTTCTCATTGCTGCTTTTGAAAGGAGAAGAGCAAATGGCTTTAAGTTGAAAAGAAATTACACCAGATTCAGGTTAAATATTGGGGGTAAATTCTTAACTGAGAACATTTGGATAATGGAATAAGATGGTTGGGAAAGATGTGGAATCATCCTTGGTGGTTTTTAAGAGGCTAGATAAACATCTGTCAAGGATAATTTTGTTCTAATGAATCCTGCCTTAGGGCATGGGGTTGGACTAGATGACTCCTGGAGTACCTTTCATCCTCATCATCATTCTTTATGTTGCAGCATGTCAGGCATGGAGAATTAATAATTAGAAATAGGTCTCTGCCCCAAGGGGCTTACAATCTTGGATAGTCGAAGGGGACATAGGAAGGGTGAAATAACTAGGTCACAGTTTAAAGCACCTTGAATGCTAACAGATCTATAGAAAGGATAAAACTGTAATAATGCTATCCCTGTGTTCAGGGGTATAGCTAGGATATTTTTAAAATTCAGGGCCCCTAGGTGTACATAATGTCCTCTGGAGCATCGGGCTGGTACTGCACCCTCACAGCTCCTCTCACAGCTGCTGCTTTGCTGGCTTGTCTGCTGGATAGTGGCAGTACTGTGTTGGTGCCAAGGATGCTTCCTAAGTTACTGATGGCCTTGGATCAGTACAACTGCACGTCCTTGACCTCTGTGCCTGCCTGGCTATAGGAGTGAGATGCTGGCTGGGTGCAAGGTTCCTTCTTCCCTGGCACCCCTTGCAGAACTGAGCCAGTGCCACACCCCTCACTTCTGAGTTGCAACAGTGTAGCAGGGTGTGACTTAGTACCAGTGTATAGACAGATGCTGATAAAGGCTAAAGGATTGCACCTGGACTGGTGCAAAGACGGTGCAGGCACTAAATTAAATGGAAAACAGTGTCTAGCATGTAACAGCTGTGGAAACCCTAAGGTCTGTGGGAAATATAAGGAGCCCAACCCTCATTCTGAGGGGGAACTGTGTGCAGTGAGGAGCTAAATGTGGGAACTCTGGAAGAGGAGAACCTTTGCAACTTTAGTGGGAGGCACAGAGAGTCCCATGTTAGGAAACCAAGGAATACAGACCACAAAACCCTGAGGAAACACAGCTGGGACTGTTTGGTTTTTACTAGAGGCAACTCTGTTCAAGCTGAATACTTGTGGTGGTGCAGACTGGCTAGAAAGGGGAGGTTGAAGGCCAGACCTTGAGACTCAGGCTAAGTTACTTACCTCAGGATGGGGCTGAGGTGAGAGCTCCTAGTATGGGAAACTTTGGTATGGTGGGGCAAGTGAGCTAGAATTCCCCAGAAGGACTTTGCCAGCTCTCCCTGGAAAGGGAGTCAACCCTGCCACAAACAGCTACTGCAGGACTGCCTGGAACCCTGAGCAAAGTGTCGTCTGCCGGAGCAGCAAGCGTATACCTCCTCCACACCTTGGGGCATGAACCCCCTGAATCAGCCCTATTACACCCTGCCTGTGATATCACCCCCGCCTCTTTCCCCCCCCCCCCCCTTTTGGGTTCCTCTCCCAAGCTCAGTGCCTTGCTGCTCATTTCCCTGTGACCCTCAAGTCCTCATCTGTCCTTTACTATTGAGCTCTTGTGCAAACGAATTCCACTGGGTGGTGCTTTGTGGCATGCGTGAACAAACCTCAGCCAGTGTACCAAAATAGTCCTTTTTCCCCATCAGCTTTTCTAGCACAGCGAGATCTATTGCATCTAAACTCAACTGGTTTACAAACACAAAACATACAGTAACTTTTTAAGCAGCTAGTTCTAGTCCAGTGGATGCCATGGAGAGGTGTGGCTTCAAAGCATTGACCAGGTACACATCTTGGAGTCCAAGAAAGGGTACAGACAGACTGCAGACTGTAGCAGCTCCTTCATGCAGGTTTGCTGAGAGAAACTTGGGTCCCAGTAAATCCTGGAAGCTGGGGATCCCCTACTGCCCATCCCTCATCATCACCACCTAGTGGCTGGCTAAGTCAATTGCACAAAATCATGTTGAAAGGGACTTCAAATTATCTAGTTCAACCCCCTTGCTTTGATGGGAGAAGTCCACAGCTAAAACATGACTGACAGATGGCTGTCCATACTCCATTTTTGAATACCTCTAGTGATGGAGAGTGGACAACCTCTCTATGCAAGTTGTTCCATTGCTGAAATGCTCTTACAGTTTGTGTTTTTCCTGATATTTAACCAAAATCTACTTTAAGAGAGACTGGCACTTTATTCACATAGATGTTAGCTTGTAGGTTTTTTGGGGGGTCTCCTGAGTTTGGGAGGCCCAGTACAATTGTGCTTCCAATCCCTCTCTCCCTCTCATCAGGCCTGGCTTTCATATACATTTATTTCCCCTCTCCCAAACAAACCAATACAGCCCTTTGATCTGAGACTTACAGAGGCTTCAGGTGTGGGTCATCTCTCCCTCCTTGTGTGTCAGAGGTGGAATTCAGGGTGCTGCAGAAGGAAATGAATGTGAGAGAGATAGGATTGTTAGACTTCTATGCTGAGGAAGCATCTCTAAATGATGACCCAGAAGAACAGCAGCTAGCCAGTTCGTACAAAGACTGCTTTCCAGCCGACCAGTACCTGGATGGTGCAGTTCTATTGTGAGGACTTGCCAGTCTCAAAACCCAGAGAGGTGGGGATGCAGATCTCTGCCATCCAGAACCCAGCTGTACGGGCATTTCACTCAACGATGCACTCCTGCTAAGCTCAATGTCATTACTCCTGATCGGTCAGTGGTCTCTGTTCTCCCATTGGTGGGTTGAAGCTTTATAAGGGCTTCACAAGAAGCTTGGAATGTCTACCTGGGAAGATTACTTGTTCGCTACTGTTGTAACAGACTCTGACCTGAGTGCTGGCCTCATTCCTACTGTCTTCACTCCATCCCTGCTTTGTTCTACCCTGGCCTCTCCCAGCCTGATCCTTGGTCCTTGCTTAGTTCCCTGTTTGACTCCAGCCCTGCTCCCAGCTTGCTTGCCTGCCTCCAGCTCTGGCTCCTGGCCTTTGGTTCCTGTCTGCTCTGGTCATTGGTATTTGATCCTTGGCTCCTGATCCAGCTCTGGCTTGTGACATTGATTTGATTTCCATTAGCTGCCCACACTCTGGCTCCTGAAACCAGACACCTTGCCATCCCTGACTCCAGGCTGGAGTGTGCAGCTGCCTCATCAAATCACTCTGCCAACTATTATATTTACTCCCTGACTTCTGATCAGCCCTTTGCAGCTGTACAGCAGTACCTTGAGGATGTTAAGCCAAGTTCCCTGGGTCTTCCGCTGCTGTTGCTGTTTTTAAACATTCCTTAGTAACATGCAGCTGTTATGGCTGCACGAAGGATGCGGAATGCATGTAACCCACGGGTGACAGTAATTCTAGTGCAGTGTAATTGCAGAGATCAACAATTGATGAACTCTGTGGTCTGCTCTTTTTGAAGAGAGACATTGGCCCACTTTCATGCTATAGGAGCTCCCAGTGTGCCAGCATCTGTTCCCAAGCACATCAGGCCTGTATTTACAAGGGTTGCTAGAGCATCAGTGTCCAGATGCTAAGAGTGAAGGCCAAAATTTTCAAACTTGAATGCCCAAAATAAGTGACAGGTGCTTAGCACCTGTGAAAATTGGTGTGAACCTATAGCTGTATGAAACTGGCATTGTGTGTTTTCACATGTGATGGTGGCCCACAATGCCATGCTTTGGCATGGGGCCCACCATCACACTCATTGTTCCATGTCAGATGTTAGCACAGGATAGATCCTGACTGTGACTCAGGAAAGTCTCCAAGTCACAGCCTACACTGGCCTTTACTCCACCACGCTAGTGCACAGAACTGTTTTAGGTATTTTATTACCTATATTTTTTGATATTGTATTTTGCATTTTTATATTTATTGTTTTTAGATGTTGGAAGCCGCCCCAAGTCACCTTAGGCGAGAGGGACGGGGTAGTAAGTGCAAAAACCAAATAAAGAAATACTCTGGGCTGGGATCCGATTGCCTGACCGGGAGTAAAGCGGGTTTTACTCACTTGAAAGCCCATTTTACTGGACCTGGTCCAGAGTCCCTGCCGGTTCCAGGTGCCATGGTGGCCATCGAGGGGGGGGGGGGCAAGCCACTTGGTGCAGCACGAGGATGGGCAGATGCACGTCCATGTATCTCCCCACCAGTCTGGCCCCTGCCATATTAGTTCGGAGGCCTGACAGAGTCCCGGCTGCAGTGCCGCCCCCTCTCTAGGGAGGGTAAGTTCATGATGCACAAGCACCATCACATTTGAAAACCCCCATTGTCTCCTTTTTATGCATTTATACCATGTGCTGGGCTTTAATCGTCATGGCCAGGGGTGCTTAACTTAAATGGCTGGGTTGGCCACAACAAAATGCTTGGCCCAATGCTAGACTGTACATCCATCTTGCCCTCCAAATGCAGGAGTCCCAGCACCTCCTCCCCCCCCCCCACCTAATTTTAATTTGATTCCATTTAAATATAGCTAACAGCCTGATCCTGTGACAGAAAATGCACATACAGGTCCTATTCATGTCAACCACGCTGGCTTCTGGAAGTCCCCACTACGGCTTATCAAAACTGACCTCTAAGCTCCTGTGGAGAAGTTGCTGCAGCAGAAACTGTCCCTGAGGAGCTACTGCCACTGCTAGACCTAGTTCTCTGGAAGAGCCTGCTGCATCTGCTAGAACTAGCTGCTCCCAGGCAGCCACTGAACAGCTGATCGCCAGGAACCCCGGAGAGATGCCAGTGTCAGTACTGTAGCTCCCCGCAACCTGCCATGGCCACAAAGGAGGCCCTCTTCTTACTGCTCCTCTCCAGCATTTTAATTTCTTTCCCAAATGCCAGAGGGGGGCATCATTGAGGATCTCCCTTGCAGCAGTGTCAGTAGCAGCTCTCCAGTGACAATGGCAGCTCTGTGAGCTGCACACAATACCCTACTGGCCAATTGTCAGTCTAAGGGCTTCATGGGATGCAATGGGCCATATGTTGAGCACCCATGCTCTAGGCACTATCATGTAGCATTCAATCCTGTGAGTGGCATTAGAAGATGAGATCCAGTATATTTTTATTAGATGTACTGGAAGCCTGCAGCTTTTTCCAAAACTTCAGTCTCTTGTAAGCTGTCTGAAACTAATTTCTGCATTGATCGACTGGCTCATCTTGAGAGAGAAGTGTATTAATGAAACCTCATCTTGGTCCTGCGTCATGGGGGTTGAAAAGTGGGAAGAATGGGATTGGCAGCCAACCAGTGCCAGATTCAGCACAGTTGGGACCCTGTGCAAAATGGTGTGGGCCCCCTCCTAGTATAGGAATGTTTGACTTGCATGGCACACCCATTAAAAAGAAGGAAAAAGTTACTGTAACTACATTTTTTTAGTGTTGCCAACCTCACCGACTCAAAAATCAAAAGACAAACAAACAAAAATAGCCATTATTTGGATTTATGTTTGAAAAAATATCAACTCATGATTTAAGTACCAAATGTCTGAGTGCGCAGTACTTGGACCGGGGGGGGGAGGGGGGCGGGGGCGGATGGGGACCTGGTTCTAGTCTCACCATACCATAAATTCAGTGGGTAACCTTGGGCCAGTCACATATTCTCTCAGCCTAACCTACCTCACAGGGTTGTTGTGAGGATTAAAAAGTTGTGTTAAATTGTTGCATGTAAAGCATTTTGAGTGCCATGGCAAGAGGGCACTATATAAAATAAATATTATTATTATTTATTATTATTATAATAAACTTAAAAATGACTGCTGAGTCCTTGTGGGTTCAGGGGGGCGACTGCTGGACTCTCTACCATGCTGTGCTTCCCAATTCCTGCTTCCCACCAAGCCTCCCTGTCTTGCGAGATTAGTGAACCTAATTATGACATTGCGAGTGAGGCTTAGAAAGCACATCTATCACAATAAATTTGTAAGAGTTGGCAATACGAAGCCCAGACCTAGTGATGCCCTTGAGGCTGTGGGTGGGCTTACTCACTGCTAGACCTGAAATGGAAAAAAAGTTCTTGCAAAAAATGCTTGCAAGATTGAACACTGGTAGGGACCAATATCTCGCCAAAATCTTAGTCCCAGTGTAAGATTTCTCAAAAAATGATTAAAACTAAATCAATAATAGTACTGGGGCATCCCAGGACACTTACCTCATCCCCGGTCTTCTGGCCTCCCGTTTGGTGGCTGCTTGCTGCTTCCTGCCTCAAGGCTGCATTCTGCAGAGTGCTGAGCTTGCTCTCTGTCTCCCCTGCCATGCTGCACTCTGCAAAGCTGACCTGGGACCCGACAGTAAATTATTTGAGTGGGGAGGGGAGCAGGGAAGCATCTTCCCACTTGTATGCAACACTCTAATCAGTCTTTGCTTCCAGGAAGACCTATCAGGGGTGCACTGTGTGCTGCACTGATATTGGTCTCCCTGGAAATGGGGATGGATTAGAGTGTTGCACGCAACTGGGTAGAGGCTTCCGTCCTCCCCTCCTCACTCAGAAAATTTACTGTCTGGTCCCAGGTCAGCTCTGGAGAGTACAGTATGGCAGGGGAGGCAGAGAGCAAGCCTCTCGATCTCATGAGATTAGTGATGCTAAAGAGTGCATGAGGCTTAGAAATTGTCTCTCTTGCAATAAATTTGTGAGAGTTGGCAACACTGTTTTTATGTTCAGTTAAACATAATATCCCCTTCAGGAGCCAGGCCCTCCTGTATTGCAGGCCTGTGTGTTACAAATATGTTGTTGTTTGTAGTTCATTCATGGGCGCACTGTGTTGCACAGGGACCCCTCCTGAATTGCGGTGGGATTTCCAGAGGTGCCTGCCCTTCTTCCTCCTTCCCCCTCCATTTGAGGCCTTCTGGGCCCATATTTTGCACCAGTGCTTCTCTCACATGTGTTGTCATTTCAACCTTATTTGTGGACTCCATGTATTGCCCTGTGGGTCTTCCCAGCCAGGTGTCACACAGTCTGCATATTCTGGAGCAGCAGCCTGAGGATGGCGCGCGCGTGTGTGGTAGTGTTGCCACTTGGAGAGGTGATCGCTAAGGAACTGTCTGGAAGATGATCTTCAGCTGTACAAAGAGTTTATGCAGGCGTACAGAAGGGCTATTGCCGAGGCCAAGCAGTTGTACTTGTTCTTGGGTATACATGCTGCAGAGAACAGACCGGCACCACCATTTTGGATTGCGTGCAGCCTGGTGAATCCAGACTGCTTCAACCCATCTACAGTGGTTTAATCAGAGAGCTTGAAAAGTTTGTTACACTATTTGTGGAGAAGATAGATGGACTCTGGGTGGGACTCACAGGGCCTTTTGATGTGGAGCATCCTGGGAAACTGTATTCCCCTGATGGACTTCACCGTGGTTACTGACAAGAAGATTAGTGCGCTTTTGGGATCTTTAAGACTGAGGGACGTTGGTGGCATGATGGGAGCTGCTGGTCGGTGGTTTAAGTCATACCTAGAAGGGCAGAATCAATTGGTGGTGATGGATGGTTGTCATTCCTAAGAGACCTGAAATGCAGCATTCTCCAAGGTTCTATTCTATTGGTCATGTTGTTCAATGTATATATGCAGCGTTGGGAATGCATATATGGCTAGATGTTATGGCTAAGCACTGGGTTGAGTATCATCAATACACTGATACACAACTGTATATCTCTTTCCCTGTGAGCCTGGTCACCTTGACCTCTGCCTTGGAGGAATGTCTGAATAATATAGCCAGCTGGATGCATCGGAGCTACGATATGCTTAATCTGGGGAAGACTGAGGTGATGCTGATGGGGCGAGGCAGTCAGTATGAGGATGCCCTCACCTCCCTTGAGCCCCTGCGTATTGAGGGTGTATGAGTGGAGATGATGGATCAGGTAAACAACATGGGTGTCTTCTTCAGCCATGCTCTGTCTATGAAAATTCAGGTAACAGATGTGGTTTGGAGATGCTTTTTTTTCAACTATGCAATTTGTGTAAGCTATGCCCTTATTTATCCCTGGCTGTCCTTTCTACAGTGACCTGTGCTCTGATGACCACAAGACTTGATTTTTGTAATACCCTCTTCTGTGGGCTTTCAGCATTGCTTCTCCGGTGCTTGCAGCTTGTTCAGAATGAGGCAGCGTGGCTGCTTACTGGTTTGGGCAGACACAATCGTATTATGTCCACCCTGTGTTCTCTGCATTATCTGCTTGTTGAGCAGTGGATTAAAGTTAAGATTGAGCTGCTGGTGTTCAGGGCCCTGAATGGTGTAGGCCCTGGCTATATATGAGACATGCTCCAGGAACCTCATTCTGATGGTTATGATGGTGCTCAGAAACCACCTGCTGCTATGGGGATCCTGCCATTGTGCCTTAATTCATCGTGTAATCGGGCCTTTGCTGTGGCAGACCCCTCAGTGTGGAACTCCCTCCCTTCCTCCAGATGTTAATTTCAGTTCTTCTCTCCTCACCTTTAAAAAGCACCTGAAAACTTACTTGTTCTCCAGGTGCTTTTAGGATCTACTGCTTGTTCCCCATAATGGGACTGATCCCATGCCCCATGCACGCACACATGCATGCAAATCGCACACATCTCCATAGGGATTACATTGTGCCATGCAGATCCTGTTTGGGATTGCGGCCAATGTATTCTGTCCACCCTCTTTACCCTTCCTTTTAAATTGTTTTAAATGGACTATGCTTTTATATTTGTTTGTTGCTCGATTATTGTATTTTATTACTGTGCAGCACTCTTAGGGCCATCTGGTGTGTGTGTGTGTGTGGGACTATATGAATAGAATTATTATTATTATTTATTCTTTGGTTGTTCAGAGGTGCCTGGATAATCCAGAGAAATCAGGGCTTTAGGGGATGATGGTGGGGTATAGGAATGGATCGTCCCACCCCTTTCTGATGTGGTCCTGTGCACCAGATTAGTGGTTTGTCATTTATACCCACCTTGTGTGTACCTTGATTTGATAGGATCGTCTAGATGAGTCTGTCTGTGAGTCAGATGCAGGCAGCTTGACCCTGGAGGAGGCATAGGGACTGCTCCTATTCATGCTCAGTTTAGTAGCTAACAAAGTATTACAAGCTGTTCTGGTTTAAGGTCAGAGTAATGTATCTACTCTGCTGTAGGAGATAAGGCGGTTCGGAATAGCTGTTCCAATTTTACGGACATTTCTGTGAAAAAGGAACAGTTGTTCATAATTTTGGCTGAAATTCTGATTGGAACCTTCTCCGATGTGCAAATGGCCACAGTGTTTTGTTCGGTCTGATGTCCATTCCGACCAAATGAAATGACCGGTTCTTACGGAATTCGACCAGATGAAGATTTCTGGTTTAGTCTTATGCTGGAACTGTTTGACCAAGGACAGCCAGGAGGGCATTAGCATCATTGTGCTAAATGATAGACAGTGCCTTTGTAAATAAACAGGCAGAGGCATGTGCTGTATGAATATCTTAGTCACACGGCCTATGTCCAAAGTAGCCTGAGAGTCAACAGTGGGAAGATGGGTGGGGTGGATTTATGGCATAAGGGTCTATGGTCTGGACCATCTCTTCCCTCATACCAAACATGCCTCCTTAGTGCCGTCTCCACAACTCCTCTCTGGTCTCTGGAGGTTGTACTCATTTTCAAAATGGCCCATGGGAAGGAAAAAGTTCCTCATGCCTGATTTATGCCATGGGTCCATCCCCTGTCCTTTAGTGTGTGTGCTCTCATTTCTGCTCCCTTCCCCTGAGCTCGCTCCTTCGATGCTTAAGACAGAGACTGGATTCATGGACCAGATCCAGGAATTGGATTGCAAGTAAAAACTAGCTGCAGACCAGATTTGGCCCATGGGCCAGTTGGTCCTTACTTCTGTTCTAATCCTTTGCTCAAACCACTTTTCTCTTTGCAGGTTGACCGGACAGAGACAGCCGTGAACAACCTTAACCCAGCCTTCTCCAAGAAGTTCGTTGTTGACTATCACTTTGAGGAGGTTCAGAAGCTGAAATTTGCCTTGTTCGACCAGGACAAGTCCAGCACGCAGCTGTACGAGCATGACTTCCTGGGAGAATTCTCCTGCACCCTGGGCATGGTGAGTGTCTAGTTTGCTCCCCACTCACTCTTAGCAGCTGCTAGCACCTGTTCAGATGTCTCCTTGTTCCAGACATATCTCAAAGCCCTTCACAGCTCTATGCCAGCAGAAGGGAAGGGCAGTACCTCTACCTAGAAATGACCAAGCAGATCATTTTTAAACACGCATGCGCACACACACCAGCTGTAAGTCAGTCTAGTCCATTCCAATTCCATTTCCATTTATTAGGCTCCGCTTCCACCATGGCCATCAGATAAACAAATAAACAACAACCAAACACACAACCAAACAATGCAATACAAATATAATACAAATATGCAAAAACATAATATATACAAATGTCACACACTCCCATAATAAAATCACATAGCTCTCCCCTTTCCTTGGGTGGAGATGGAACTCTGCAATCGATTAAGTATAAAACAATACAAAATGATTTTATTCATTCCATCAAGATACCTTAGATAAATATAAGTAAACATAAAATCACAGAGCCTCTAACTAGAGAGAGCTCCCAGCTTTAACTTTAACCGAGCATAGATGAGTTTCCACCTTTTTACAGCCAAAAGTAAAAATGTTGCAACTGCCACCAGATCATCAGAGGATACTAAATTACACAAATAGGCAAAGGGCTCTAAGGCCCCTTTTTTATTCTTGGCCAATAAGGGAACTAACAAAGTCTCCCTTAGCTGTCTATAATATGGGCAATTTAAAAGAAGGTGCTCAGTTGTTTCTATTGTTTGCATTGAGCACATACATCCACGATCCTCATAAGAAATCTTTAAGAACCTACCCTCCAGCATAAAAGGGTATACTGCTTCCTCATATGTCTATTGCTCAACAGATCTAAATAGTTCCCTATTAAAGCTAGATTCAATCTAGTCAGAACATTGATGATTTTATTCAGTTGGATGGTTCAGAACTGTGAACAGCTGTTTCCTTGACTGGCTGAATTATGTCTGCTGTCTGCCTATATCATAATATTAATAGTCTAAATGTTCTTCTGTATGGATGTATATGTGTATGTATCCTGAAGAAGCCTTCTAACCAACAGACTCTAGAGCTGAAACAAGTATCAGCTACCCATTTTGGTATTCAGTTTCATTTTTCAAGTTTTTTTTTTATCAGTTCTGTCATTTTGGTTGTTTGCTAGGGATGGGAAACTGGATTGATTTCTAGATTTGGATTAAAAAAATTTGGATTAATTTATGGATTTGGATTTTCCCATTGAATGGGTAATCCCTGGAGTAGTACTTACTAGCCTTGGCGGGCTTGATTTAAAGTGCTGCTGTTGCTGCGGGGGCTCAGGCAGGGTCCCTCGCGTGCTCCCTGCTCTGGATTGCACATGTGCAAAATGACCACCGACCGTAACCAAAATGGTGAAGACGAAATCTGCTTGCAGTGGATTTGTCATCTAGATTTACTTGCCCTAAACTGGGGTGGGGAACCTTTTCCCTCCTGTGGACTACTTTGGAAATGAATACAAGCTCCATGGGTTAAATAGGAGTTGGGAGTGGGGATACCTACGGAGTATGGTCAGCAGGGGGAAGGGTGGGGAGTGGTCCAGATCATGGATCCGTCCCCTACCCTTGAATATAGCTTACCTTCCCCTGAACTCACTCATTCAGTGCTTGAGGGCAGGGACTGGATCCATGGGCCAAATCCAGGAATTGGAAAGAGGCCAAATAAAAAATGTCTGCAGGCTGGATTTGGCCCTTTGACGGGGGTTTCCTCACCTCTATCCTAAATGGGTGCTGTTAACTAATGTGTTTCACCCCAGGGACAGTTGCATTAACGTATTGTCAAAAATGCATGTAATTACAGTGGGGAGGGAGGGGACACATCCGCCACAAATATCCTCCTCCCACAGTTCCATGGTCATGGGACTTATGTGAGTCAAGGGACTCCAGCTTCCCAACAAATTATAACCCAAAGTTATGCCACTGCCCTAACTGTTTCCTACACTTGTAGTTTTAAGGCATCTGCACACCAGCACTAGTAAATGGGTACTTTACGCTGCTCTAGGTATGTGGTTTTGATACCACTTGTTAGCGTCTCATGGTCCCCATTACCCCTCTGCTATGGAACAGTGCTTCATATGAATGGAGCAGTTCCTGGTTGCTGCATAGTAACAGCATTCACACAAAACTCTGGGATGAGGAGCACAAGGAAATATATGGGCAAATTGCCCGTTTGCTACTGTTTGTATACCTATACCCCAAAGCAGTGCTGAACACACACACACACACACACACACACACACACACACACACACACACCCTCCCAGCAGCTAGATTCCAGTGTCAACTAAGAGGGCTTCGTGCTATACAGGATGAAGCTCTGTGCTGCTTTTTATTTTTAAATGGCTTTGGGGTGAAGTGTATCACAGCAATGTGCACTGATGAGAGAGTGCTACTAACAAGTCCTCAAACCTGCTTTGCAAGATTAGCTGCCCCAAGCTGTTTTCAGGAGGGGTGGGATATAAATTTGATTAAATAAATAAATAAAATAATGATATTGTTTTTTCCAAGGCGCATCCTTGTTCAAGAGCATTTATTGTTGATCACTTAATTCAGGCAGTGAGCAATTCCCAGTGACTTGTTCTCTGATCGTTTAAACCATATGCATTTCTGTTTTGGTTTCCTTAGATTGTCTCAAGCAAGAAGATAACGAGACCTCTCCTTCTGGGAAACGGGAAGCCAGCTGGAAAGGGAATTATAACGGTACTGTTACTGCAATAGTATATACAATGTGTGCACATATAAGTAATAACTGATCACTGTGACCCAGGGGGCAGACCCTTGCCTGGGGCCTAGAAAACGTGGGTTGCAGTTCACAAACCACTTACTCCAGAGTAGTCCCATTGAAGTCTGGAACTGCTCCAGAATAAGTGGTTTCTGGATTGTGACCTTGTGTTCTATACCCTGCGTTGCTTATTGTCTTTGAGCAAAACCACTTCCTCTTCTTCCACCTTTCATCTGTCTTGGTTATTTAGATGTCTTGGCCACCATGGTCCGGATTGCCTCACGGCAATTCGCTAGCAGACCAAATTGCATAAAAATCTCTCACTGTGCAGACACTGTACTGTAGTGTTGTCAGGCATCTCCGGAGTCACTGGGGTTGGGGGAGAACCGCCCCGGCGCGCTGGGCCCCGGAACGAAGGCCAAAGAGGCCCTGGAAGACTCTGCTGGTTTCCCAGTCAATGGACACCCCTGTTACCCAAACCGAGGCGCCGGGCATGAGCGACGCGATGAAGGAGCAGGAGCTGGGGGAGGCCAGCAGAGGGCATGGAGAGACCGGCGCCGTATTGCAGGCCCTGCCCTGACGCTCTGAACGCCTGTGCGGGCGTACAGAACATACTTAAGGACTGTTCAGCCCTGAGTACACCGCTGGTGATCAGAGCCTTACGCCTGTGAGACTAGCCCCTTGTGTGTAAATTGTCAGTGGAACTTGCTGTGAATCCTTCGTGTAATGAGTGTAGTGTGGATGTGCTTGGCGTAGTGTGTGTGTGGGTGTTGGGACTGAGGTGTGTTAGGGCTGTGTGTGTTCCCCACTTTCCCCCTGTTCCCTGGGTCCCCCAGTTTGGCAGCAACCTTCCTGTCCTACCCCCCTTCCCTGAGGTCCCCCTTCCCTGTTTCCCTCACAACCTCTTCACCCACTTCCCTTGTGTGGGTGTAGTCTTGACAGTGTGTGTTTGTGTGTCTGTGTCAGCAGGGTGTGCACTGATACCACCTCCCTGTGATGATCTTTGGCAGGACTTTTAGTCCGTAAACGCCACTATAAGATCCCGAGGGACTAGTAAGTGCACCAACGGCAGGTGACCTGTGTGAGTGGTGTTCATCGCTATTGCAGGACATTGTTCAGGAAATTTATATTTATTTTAAAAGTACTGATATTTGATAAAATCAGATTTTAAGAGTGCAGACTAGATGCAACCCTACCACAGGCCAGATGCGATCCAAGGGCCGCCAGTTGGACAGCCCTGATTTAGACTAAGCTCTCTGACAGAAGCTCTCTCTTCCTCTGTTTGTAAGATGGATCTCTGATCTCTAGGTGCTAATAACATATCTCTGTGTGTGCAGATCCAGCCTTTTACTTGAGTTTTGCAAAATCTCTCTCTCTTCCAGCCACTCTGAAATGCCAGACTGAGGTAAATGGGCTGATTATGCTACTGATAATCAGCCGTTTTGTTTGCAGTGAGAGAACAGGGCTTACAACTTAGCAACAGGTCTCTTAGCAACAACATCTTGCTCCACAGGCATACACATACCTCCAGGTGGTGGCATTCCCATTTTGGGGGGTATTCAGCCAGATTGCGATTTTGGTACATGCAAAGAATAGCTTCAGGTCCGGCTTTATGATCTTTTTGGCCTTCTCACTGTTCGATCCGGGCTTTGTCAGACAGTAACGTAACCAAAGTATTCTCCGCCGCCCCCCCCCCGCCCAAATTACCTACAATGGGTAAAAGGGCTGTCTCGCCTTTTAATACCTATTCTTAATTGAGAGAATGGCTGCACAGAGATGTTAGATTGACCTCTGTCTCGTAAGTCACTGTAGGAGTTGGGGAAATAGTAGCACTCATTTGATATACTCACTAGCATGAATCTTCCAAACCCGACAGACAATGAAGCAGTAAATTCACCAGCAGCGCTTGATTTCATGTTTTCCCCAGATTAAACCTCTCTACTCCCTGACTAGGCACATGTTGAGCTAGACTGAAGAGACACTTTCCAGGTCGAAAAATCACACGTTTGAAAGTCTCTCTATGCCTGATACTCTGAGTTTAAAAAAAACCTGAAAGGGGTTTTGTAAAGAAAATACCCCAAAAACAAAAATACCAAAAAATAATACCTCATTCATTTTGTAGAAGTCACATTTATTCTCCTGTATTCCACTGGTCAATGGAAATAAGCTCAGAAATTTCCTATTTTGTTTCTAGCCAGTTTCCCTCTTGGGTTGTCAGATGCAAATTGTGTTGCTCAGATGAACAGAGCTGCAGTGTCTCCGTTGCGTGCGGTGCAGTGCAAAACTTTCTGTTGTTGGTAATCACAGAGACAAATACCCACTGTCTTATATACTTGGCTCTTGTATGTTTTGTAAAAATGAAACTTTACACATTGGACTCAAAGTTGACCCCATGGTGTCCCTTTAAAATCTTTTGAAGTGTGTTATTTTCTTAAAGGCAGCGTAGCTGGTTGTGTCCAGAGTTGCAGCATACACATCACTATAGGATCTGCACCAAACACTGCTTTGGCTTCTAATTCTATCTCTGGTTTATTTAAAATGCTCTGTCCCAACATAGACTTACAAAACAAGCTTCACTTCTACACAAGCCCCTCGCTGGGCTCCACTTTCAAGGCAAGCAGCTCCCAGTCTCAGGACATGTCTGGGCAGGACCCTTGTCTGGCAAGCCCCAAGGCAAGCCCTTTCTTGCTAGGCTTTGTCACTCCCTCAGGGCTCTCCTCTCAACCTCAGCTCAGCCTTACATGGTGCTCCTCAGCTGGCTTGCATGTTTCCTGCTATGCCCAGCTGGGAGCACTCGGGCCACAATGATAGGCCCAGGTAACCGTTTAGGTTTTGTTTTTTTCCAGTCTTGCCTGGTGAAGAAAACAGGCATCACTGCAAAGACTTATTGGTCTTTACTTTGGGCCCTCGTTCTGCAAAGACTTATCAGCACCTGGCCACTGCCTGCAAAACGTAAGCTATAGTTGCACAAGGTGCTTGCGCTGCTTGCCTTACATTCAGTTGGGTGGATTTCCCCCTGTTCACATTCATTGTCGGCTGAAGCCTCCCTTCACACCCTGGACCTCAGAAGGGCCTTGCTGTTCTACATCGAGCATGTTAAGCCTGTCTGAGCATCCGATGTATTTTTCATCTTGTATGGAGGTTGACCCATAAGAGTCTTAGTTTCCTCACAAAGACTCTCAAAGTGGATCCTTGAATGCTTTTACATCTCCAACTCCACCGTGGGAAAAATTCCCCCTGGAAGGTATTAGAGTGCAATCTACTAGAGCTGTAGCTACCTCGATGGCCGACTTCTGCAGTATTCCACTTGATCAGATTTCCAGGGCTGCAATGTGGTCATCTCTTCACATGTTTACTAAACATTAGCCCCTAGACTTCCAAGCTAGCAAAGACACTGCATTTGGAAGAGCCATTCTCTCCTCTCTTTTTTTTCATAGGCCCTTTTTACACAGACACTCTTAACACCGATAAAACGGGTGTTACATTTTATTATACATGGTACAGGGCAACACTGCAGCCCTGCAGCATGGGCCCTTTTCACACGAGATGCCTTCACCCAGTTTTGCTGGGTGGAGGCGTGTGTGTAATCACCACTTGCGGTGGGTGGGGTGCATTTCACTGGGTGGAGATGGGTGGAGGTATCTGTGTAAACACCACTTGCGGTGGGTGTAGGTGCGTGCATGCTCCCGCGCAACACCCATCTCCACCCACCACTCACCCACGGTGCAATTGGCAGTGGAGTCCGTTGCTCCATGGGTGGGTGGTGGGTGGAGATGGGTGTTGCGCAGGAGCATGCACGCACCTACACTCACCGCAGGTGATGTTTACACAGGCACCTCCACTCAGCGAAATGCACCCCACCCACCGCAAGTGGTGTTTACACAGATGTCTCCACCCAGCAAAACTGGGTGGAGGCATCTCATGCGAAAAGGGCTCATGTTGCAGGGCTGCAGTGTTGCCCTGTACCATGTATAATATTATTAATTATTATTATTATTATTAGCAGGCATTTATATAGTGCCAG
>QEPC01008647.1:465871-488175 GCA_003113815.1 Sphenodon punctatus | reverse complement strand
TCCTGAAGTTATGTTTTTCCAGGTGATGATAATTACAGGGGCACTCGGCTATCTTATCGACTGAGGGACCGGGTAGCTCCTAGCGCATGCGCATAGAAGAAATCAGTCATCTGCCTCCTATCGGCCAGCACTAGAGCTACCCAGCGGAGGAGGATCAGGAGAGTAAGAGAGAAAGGAATTCACGAAGGTAGGTAACCAATTCTCCTTTACCGGCATGAAATCTCCTCCCCTGTTCCTCCCTCGTACACAGGAAGGGAAATTCTGTGCGGGTGGAGAAGATTCCACGCTAGGAAGAGATTTCTGCGGGAAAGCTGTGCATCGCGGTCCCGCATTTGGTTCAGGGTCCTGATTATAGGCAAGTTTGTAATTTTACCAATTTTTTTTTTTGCAGGGGGCAGAATTCACCTGAATACAAGGGATTTCACAACTTCTGTTACCTCCATGGCAAAATCATAGCCATATTCATGAGACATGATACCCCGAAAATGATTCTTAGTACCACTGAACAACTTGTGGTATTTCTATCGTCTTGAGTATCTTAGGCCTATCTACCTTCATGGTAAAGACAGACGTGACCTAGGACCGCTATTGGCCTGCTCTGGCATGATCTGGCCCAGACCTCACCTGCACATATGTGCAGGTGCCGCCAGATGTTGGCCTGGGATTTTCCCAAGCCGTGTTGGTGACTAGCCCAGCCTCTGACCTCAGAAAACCCCTAAAGTCACAGCCTGGGCTAAGGCCTGCCCGTTGGAGCCACAGCAGACTATCGCATATGTTTTGGCTTGCCATGACCTGGCCCGGATTGCTGCCCGCTATGGCCAGCTGCCATCGCTGACTGTCATTGGCCACCATGACTGCCCATCATGATGGGAGGCAGGGCGCTGAGAGTGGTGCTGGGTGGACAGCTGCATGTCTGTTGCAGTCCTCCCTGGGCTGTGTGGGCGGCGGGATGGCAAGCGTGTATGTTTGATGCTCAGATTTTGTCCACCGTTGATTTCCAGGCCATGTCTGTCCGCATTTGTTTTTTCCCCTTGTGTTAATGTGATGGATGTCATCTTAGAGAGTCCTGCTCGGACTACATATGTGGGCGCAAGCCGGGTCTGATTTATTTAGCAGGCCCTGCCCCCGCATGAAGGACTGTGATGTCATGGTGCTCTGTGAGGGACGGAGTCATGCTAGAAAATGGGCAGAGGTGTGCCTTAACTCTTCCCTTTTCTAACATATGTCCCCCCCCCCCCAAAGAGCACAGTGACATCACGCTGACCCATGGGGAGGAGAGCGGATTCTCCCACAACTGTATACCCCAACCCTAGAGTGTACCCCAACCCAAGCCAGAAGAGTGCCCATCCCAGCCTGAACTGAGTGGGACCAGGCAGATCTCAATGGACTTCAGTTGCGACCCAGGTTCCTACCATCTTGGTGAGCTCCCAGGGATTTGAATCAGGGACCTTCACAGCTAAATACATGAGCTGGTATGTGCAGTTTGAACTCAAGAGGATTTAGATCTGGTTGAATTTTCTTGTTTGCTTGTTTCTGGGGGTGGGGGTGTTGGTTTAGTAAAACCTTGAAAATGGAACAAATATTTGGAGCTTTCAACCTTGAAATGTTTTTCATTTTAAAAAATCTCCGAAAATCAACAAATGTCAATTTTTATTTGTTTAGTACTACTAGGGGTTTTGGAAAATGAATTATTTGGGGAACTAGTTCCTAAGCTTTTTGTCTATGTGACCGCTTATTTGGGACTGCAATGGAATCCTGTGACCTAAGACAGCAGCAAAGCCATTGAGAATTCTGTTCTCCGCAATCAAAATCCTGACCCCATCTGCAGATGACCCCGCTTAGGGATAAACGAAGTTGCACTGATGAAGACTACGAATGTTGGTTCATGGGAGCTAATATGTGAATTATCTAAGTCGGATTCATTTCAGCCCTAGTCATGACTCTCAGTTTGGAAATCTCTGGTTTGGGGACATTTTGGTTGCTGAAAACCAAAAATAAAACAGCCAATTATTCAGCTAATTATTTTGGTAGAGAAGGGTGGTGGCTTCTTTCTTTCTTTCTTTCTTTCTTTCTTTCTTTCTTTTCAATTTCAGGGCAGAGGGAAGTAATTTTATTCATGAAAAGACCTTTAACAAGCTCTGGTTGAGACATGCTTGCCTCAATGTAGAGTTAACCTGTGGAACTCCCTGCCAGAAAACATTGCGAAGACCAGTAGCATAACTGGCTTCAAGCAAGGACTGGATAAGTTCTTAGAAGATAGGTCCATAAAGGCTATCAGTCATGTTGGTCAGGAGATAAGACGTTTGGCTGTCGGGGGCTGGGGCTGAATAGTACATAGACATACTGTCTAAATCAGCATTTCCCAATCGGTTTTGTTCAGGGGCCACTTCCCAGCCAAACTCTACTATTCAGGTCCTGTTAATATCCCTCTTTCACAGCCTTTCATCCCCCACACCCCAGTATCTGTTCCCTACTTCCTCAGATCTCAACATCCTTGCCCTCAGCCTACCTCATGCCTGTGTTTGCCCCACTCTCACCCACAGTAGCCAGAGCTGCACCTACACCAGATCCCAAGTAGCACCTCTTTCCCCAGACAGAGGGTCCTCCCAACCACACCTGCACTGGATCCCAGGTAACAACTGCCTCCCCAGATGAGGGGTCCAATACCTGCACTGGACTTCAGGTAGCTCTTGCCCCGTTGCCTTAGAGACTGCTGTGGCCATGGCCAATCAAGGCCAGTTCTGAAAACCTCAGGATGGGACAGGACAAGCACGCAGCACTACTTCTTCTCCTTTTATATAAGAATCAAACAAGAAGCTACCAGCAGCTTACCAACACACTCACCTGGTGTAGCCTTCCTGTGCCTCCATCTGCTGACTTGCCTCCGCATTTCCCCAACCTCCCTCCTAATCCTCTCCCTGCCTGTTGCCTGCTGTCCTGGTTTGTCATTGCTCGTGCTACCCGACCACCTGGCTTGACCTGCGCTCTTCCTGGACTAGGCCTCTGCCTGATCCCTTTGCTGACGCCCTTACTACCTGACCAACCGGCTTGTCTTGCGCTGTATCTGGACTACAACTCTACCCAATCCCTTAGCTGACACCTTTGGTACCCGACCTGACCACCCAGCTTGACCAGCACTCTGTCTTGACCACTCCTCCAGCTCACCTGTGAGTTCCTAGTTTGACACATCCAGCCCCTGCTATGCCCACCTAGTACCATCCCTGCCACTGCTCATGTCACTACCCAGGGGACATGAACTGTCCCAGAGCTGAGAAGCAGCAGCCAGTGTTCTGTCTCTGTGCCACTTACTTCCCCCTTCCTCCACTAACACTCCCCTCTGGGAGAGGTGGGAGAGACACCTGCCCTGCTACAGTACAGCATCCCTCAGAGGGTAAAGGCAGCAGCTTTTAGTTCTTTCTAGAGCCCTGCAGATCAAACCAAGCTTGACAGGACCTGACAGGTCCCATTGGGCTTAGTTTACTTCAAGAGCCTTCCTGGCCCAATCCCCTCAGACTCAAGCAGGATTCCCTGTAGATAGGAAGGTGCAGAGCTAATGTGTTCATCCACCACTTTCTTGACATGGCCCTGCCCCTACAGGGTGCTCTGTAGCAGGGGAGGGGTCACCTCTGTTACATTGGATGGAGGCTTGGAAGAGGCCATCTACATCAGAGCTGGGTTCAGGTCAGTCCTGATACAATTGGGCGTGGGCTGAATTTTTCCTTCTCATTCTCCCATGAGCATGACTCACACTTTGGAAAATGCTGGCCTAGATATTACATCCATTGGGCCCTGATAAACTGCTTCAGTCTGATTTTGATTTTTCCAGTTAAAGTGACCCCACACCCTCCCTGGGCAGCCTATTCTGCTCATACAGGTGTAAAACGCCCTCCCCCCTCCTGCCTTTTCTAACCATCCCTGCTGCAATGTGAGTCTGTTTATAGCATCTTCGCTGAGTGCTACCAATTGATCTCTGCCCACTTGATAACATTGCTTTACAGGTGTGCATTCAATTTCGGTTTCCCTTCAGTATAGTTTCTGCAGGGGGGCACTTGCTCTTTCCTCTTAGGCCTGGCATTCCAAACCTCTTCTCCCTTTTCATTGCTCACTCACTCCTATCAAACTGTGAAAAATGAGGCTGTAATAAAAAGCTGGCCTGATATAACAAGGGGGAGTGAGACCTGTGTGGGTTTTTGTGGCTCAGTGACAGGCTCACATTTTTGGCTCAATTTGAAAGGCTCTCTGGCTTTTCTTTTCTTTTCTTTTCTTTTCTTTAAAATAGGAAGGCTGCAATAAATTATCCCATCCCATCCCCTGGGAGTACGCTGGTTCTTGACTCATTTTTGCTTTAATGGTCTGCTGCTCTGGGCATCCTCTGGATAACAGGAGATCTACCTAAGAGCGTTTTCAGACAGACCTTTAAATAGGAATTAAAGCCTTAATTCCCGTTAGATGTCTGTCTGAATGCTGCAAATCAGAGATTATTATCTAGGATTAGGAAAAACATCTGATGTTGGTTTATGAGATCTGGATGTTAAATTAATCCTAGATAATGTCCGTCTGAACTACTATTAGTCATCTAATCCTAGATTAGCGACACAGAGTCCTACATAAAGATCTGACATCCTCTCTAGGCATTTCTTGCTCTATGGTACATAGGGGCACATGACTGTGGGGCGATCGTATTACTCCATCATCCTTCAACAGTGCATTGCGAAGCACCAAGTTTAAATACCCGCAGAACAAAGGGATGAGTTACCATTTTCTTCAACTCAAAAATCAGAAAAATTAAGAAAATCAGATTTTCTTCAATCCCAGAAATCAGTGCGCTGAGCATGGTAGCAAAGCACCGTGGGATTGAAAATCATACAGGAGATTGTAAATCCTGATTAACGGCAAGAATCTGTTCCGATGGACTATAAAGGATTAAAGTTATCTAGCATTAAAATGTCCATCTGAACAGACAGGAGTTTGTAAATACTGGATAATAAACTCTGATTATATCAAGGATTAGTTTGTGCATCTGAAAATGTCCTAAAAGCATTTTCCCTAATCCCAAATAATAATTTCTGATTTTGTGGTGTTCGGATGGACATCTAACATAAGAATTAAGGTTTTCTAGGATTAGATTTATCTAGACTATCTAGGATTAGATTTATCTAGTAACAGAATGTCCGTCTAAACAGACGGGACTTAGAATATATGAGATAATAAATTCTGATTATATCAAGGATTAATTTGTCCATCTGAAAACGCCCTTTAGGGATTCTATCAGATTATTAGAATGCCCATCTAAACAGACAGGAATTTATAAATACGGGATGATAAACTCAGATTATATCAAGGACTAGATAAATATAATACTAGGTAATCCGTCTGAACACAACCTTGTTGTTAATCAGGAATTAGAGTCTCCGGGATGAATTTCAGTCCCATGATACTTTTTGTCCCTGCTCAGTGCACTGATTTCTGAGTTGAAGAAATAGAACCTCATCCCTTTGTTCTACAGGTATTTAAACTTGGCCCTCTGCAATGCATTGCAGAACAATGACGGGGGTAATACAATCGCCCCACAGCCATGTGTCCCATACCACAGAGGCAGAAATACCTAGAGATCATGTTAGGTCTGAATGTAGGACTCTGTGGTGCTAATCTAGGATTAGTTGACTAATCCTAGATAGTCGTTCAGACGGACATTATCTAGGATTAATTTAACATCCGCATATCATAAACCCTAGCAAGCTAGGGTTTATAGTCGGCATCATCATCATCATGTTTATTACAGATTGGCCAACTGCCAGTTTCTGTGACAAAGATACAACAATAAATCCATTTCAAGCTTCACAGATCACTATACCATCACAGATTAAACAATCCATACACACACAAAAACCCCATATAATAGGGTAATTTAAACTAAACACATAACCCATACAAATTTAACATAATACCATAACATCTAAAACTGTAGATGTTTAGTACATATGCAATATACTATACCTCAGTCCTATAAGATACAAAATCTATCGAGGAACATGGATAGCCATACTGTTAAAATTCAGTTGACCTGGATAATAATCATTAAATTTAGTCCTGCCCTAATGCCATCCCCCTACTTTTACCCTCCTAAGCACCTCAGCCTTGCCAGCAAAAAGAACCAGTTTACGCAGAATGCATCGATTGGTTTGGGAAAATAGTCAAATTAATTTTTCCTTATAGGTGAACCATTGAAGGTGCCATATCCTGTCAGGAAGATATCTACTCCTGAGCTCTTCAGTCCAGGGGCACTCCAGTACATAATGTGCAATATCGTCCATGGCTCCACTACCACAAGGACACAATCTTTGGCTCCTGGAAACCCCTCTCCTCCTACCTTCTAATATAGCCGATGGCATTTGCTCCAGCCTAAGTCTGCATAGGGCTTTAACATAGTGCCAACCCATGTCCAGATTGAGATAACTCTCCATACCCTGTTCTGCCTTCCACAGTAGATATAGTGGGTCCACCTGTGAAAAACGAATGGCAGCAAAGTCCTCTTGCCATGAGATATCCATTACCCACTGCATAACTAAAGATCTTTCCATGGTAGAGAGTAGCCTGTTATCACTAACCACATAATATCCTAGACCAATTTTATGGAAGGTACTGTTAACAAACCTCATCCAGGGTGACTGCCGGGACGGACTACTAATACTATTCTCTAGGACACACAGTTTTATCTAACGTGGAGCAGGCACTGCCATTACTTTAAACCAGTACCCGAGCACTTTTGTTCTTATTAGAGTTGTCAAATTAATTAAGCCCGACTCCATTCTTAATAGGACAGCTGGAGTTGAAGGTGGAAGCCCAAGTAAGCTGCTAAGAAATTTATTTTGAGGTATAGTAACATTGTCATCAACGGCCCATCCCCAAATCTCTGACCCATAAAGAGCCTGAGCCAAAACTTTTGTTCTGAAAACATAAAGAGTGTCCCTCATTGATCTTGCTTCAAATAAATTGTGGAATCTCCTAATACCTACTGAAGACTGTATAGCCCTAGATTTGGTAACTTGCATTTGTTTTTTCCACCCAAAGGAGTGGCAGAGTGTAAGTCCTAGGTATTTATATTCCCCCACTATCTGTAACCTAACATTATCTAGAGTCCAGGGGAATTGTTTAGCCTTCTCCTACTTCATATTTTTGTCTTACTATGATTTATAATTTATTTGTTCTATTTACATAGCTCCGAGAGCCTACCCAGGGCTCTCTGCAACCCAATTGGGGATCTAGCAATAATCATAGCATCATATGCATACGTCAAAACTCCTACTGGAGTACTCAATAAATGGAGACGGTGATAGTCGGCACTATACATGTCATCTATGATGTCATTTACATAAGGATTAAATAAGGTTGGTGCCAGGACACAGCCCTGACACGTTCCTTTCTGGATCGGAAACATCTCTGTTAATTCCCCCTTAATTCCATATCGAACCTGGGCCCAAGTATTCTGATAGAAAGCCATACGCAGTTTTAGAAGGGAGGATCTATGCCCCAGCCTGTAAAGCTTAACCCAAAGGAGACCCCTATCAATCATATCAAACACAGCCTTGAAGTCTAAGAAAGCTACGTAAAGGGCACCCCTAGATGCTATAGTATATTTATATTGCAAATAATGAAAGGTGAATAAATGATCTATTGTTGAGTAGCCATCTCTGAACCCTACCTGTGCTTCGGAGAATAGACTCATATCCTGCACCCATTGTGACAGATGTTGGAGCAAATGATGCCCAAAAACTGTGCAAGAAATGTTCAACAGGCTAATAGGGCGATATGACTCTGGAGTGTCCTTACAACTCTTTTTGTAAATAGGAAATATTTGACCCTTCCAGCCCGCCGGAAATAAACCTGTCTCCAAGATCTTATTAAACCACAGGGCCAAAATGGGAGCCCACCAATCCATATTTAAAAGATAAACCTCAGCTGGAATCCCATCTGGTCCTGGCACTTTATTTTTCTTTTGCTGCTCTACCAGCTTTACCAGTAACTTCTCTGTCAAGTAATATAAGGTAACATCCCCCTTCAGGGGAGGCAGATTTAGCTCCAACCCCTGGTGCTCCGTCATTTTAAAATGTGTGGAAAAATTGTCTACGCAATCCTCAGGGGCTACATTACAATCCAGGTTGGACTGGATGATTTGTTCCCTTTGCTACTAATTGCCGGAAAGCCTCAGTATCTTTCTTGTCTACAGCCAATCTAAGCTTTCTCCATTGGGAGTCATCAAACTCACGTTTCTTTCTTATAAGTAGCAATTTATATTGATTTCTTAAACTTTGGAAATTATTTGAAGTTAGTCATATGCCTGCCTTTCCTTAATTCCTTGTTGAGCTGCCTTTTAGCATGTATACATTCCAGGTCACACCAACTAGTCCTATTTCTGCTCTGCTGAGACATAGGTAAACATATTTTCTTCATTAAACATGGATTCAATAGCTTAGTTATACTTTGCATCCCTAGGGTAGTCTCCTGCACACTCTTGCAAGTTATAATATGATTGTGTAGCTCCTCCAAATCATTTCCCCTTAGCCGGAGATTAATATCAGCCAATTTCTCATCTCAACGCAATCTCTTGTTGATAATAATTGAGGGGTAATGTCAGACGTGACTCTTTCTCGGATCCCGGTCCGTGATCAGACTGGCCGTCCTTCAGACGTGCCGGCCTGATCTCAGAGGGGATTTGGTGAGGGGGCGGGGCTACGCTGCGCAACATGTGGTTGCTTGGCCCCGCCCCCTGCGCTCCGCTGGCCGGACAGCCGCCCTCCGTCGCGGAGATGGGTGGGCGCAGTGGCCAAACAGGCCGCTGCGCCCGATCCTGGACCGTGGTCTGGGCCACAGTCAGGACCAGGGCAAGGTGAGAGACGTTACCTTTGCTCCGTTCCTGATCGTGGTCCAGCTAACCACGATTCTGGAGGTGAGGTCAGCCTCACCTCCAGAATCGTGGTTAGCATTGAACCCCGCCAGGTATTCACCGTGGTGAACATCTGGTGGGGCTCCCACAGACGTTTGCGCGATCACAGTCACCACACCGAATCCACTGTGATTTGGTGTGGTTGACTATGATCATGTAACATCTGACATTACATGAGGAGGCACTATTCCTCTGCCCATCCCACCCTTTAACTTGCTCGGTCCACTTTAAAAGAAGCCTCTATATGAAATAGAAAAACCAGGGGAAAGTGATCACTCTCCAGCTGTTGGCCAATTTTGAGATCCTCAATATGGTACCACTCAGGGGCCTTGATTATCAAATAATCAATTGTACTTAACCTATCTCCTGCATGAAAGGTAAAATCCCCTGAACTGGAGCTAGGAAAAGATCCATTTACCATATGTAAATTATGGTGCATCAAGATCTTATAAAGTTCCTGTCCTGCCATATTCACGCCCCTATCTTTAAATTGTGGGTGGGGAATACCACATATCTCATTTAAGACAAGGAAATTCTCATCCTTGCAACAAATTCCCCCTACTCTTGAATTCAGATCGCCACCTATCAGTATCTTCCTTTAATTCTTGTTCGAGCTTTTCTATAAAAAGTGAAAGCTGATTCCACTTTTCCTGTGTCAAATTTTTAGAAGACATGATGGGCATATTTATGTTTTGAAGGCCCTTTAATAGGGCTTAATCTTATCATTAGACAAATGTCACTTTCTGTATGGATTTGACTCACCGTCCATGAACTGCAATTGGCAACCATTGTTAAAAGACCCGCTGAATGCCATTAGAAGGTTCCTATCACTTCAGTTGCTGATGTGTCTTCCTAAGAAGCTCAAAGCTGCAATGACTCTACTTTGCCATGTATCTGCTCTTCACCAACAATGCCAGACACATGCTTTCATGTACTGCCTAATGTATATGAAAGTCATCCTCTAAGCAGTTAAGGAAACCAACCATCCCTAGGAGCCAGAATGCTTGTCAATCTCTTCCTTTCTTCAAGAATGGATGTCTTAGAGAGTTTTCAGACGGACATTTAATTAGGAATTAAAGCCTTAAATCCTATGTGAGATGTCCATCTGAATGCTGCAAATGAGAGATTATTATTTAGGGTTATGAAGAACATCCAGTGTTATAAATCCTAGCGGTGAGGGGTCTGGCTTGCCCTAGAAAGGAAGGGGAAAAGAAAGGAGTCCACAGTGCTGCTGAGTGGAGCCTTTACAGCTGGGGGGTTTGTTTATTCCCTCCCCCTTCAGGTAACCATTATAAAGGAGAGCTGCTGCCCAGAGGGTGGCGGCCGAAGGGCGAAGAGCCGTTGGCAGGCAGTGGTGGCCAGAGACGTTTCAAATGTACCCTGGATCGTGGCGGCCAGTTTTCTTTCACATCTAGACAGAAAAAGAAGGAGGAGGAAGAGTGTGTGTGCTGGGGATTTACAGTCTCCTTTAACACTTGCTGGGACCTAGGCAAAGAAGAGTTACACCATGGACTATAAGCGAAAGAAAGTCTCTGTGTATTTCTTGCAGAAGTCGAGGCTTTTTCCCGGCTGTGTCCTGAAGTGAAAGTGGTGCCTTAGTTTTAGTTTTGGTCTTAAAATTAGTGTGACTGGAAGGTGGTTTAAGCAGAGCCTGCCGTGTAAAGTTTTTTGGGGAGTCAGTTAAAGCTTAAGTAAACCTTGAAGTAATTGCCAGGCCGGAAGAGGCCAAGCAATTATCAGTTGTAAGCCCTGAAAAGGGCTAGGCATTTACTATATCTTCGCTTTTAGTCATAATTCAACTATAATGCCGGCAATCATCAGGGGTACAACTAAGAAATTTGCAGCTGGGTTCCCTGACTTACAAGTCCACAGGACTTCCTCAGTTCAACCTAGGATTACCAAATTCTTTGCCAGCAAACAGGAATCAGTGGAAGGAGCAGTTTGTGAAACAAAGGCCAAAGATTCCACTGGTGATTGAGAACTGGACACACAGCAATAGGCTAATACATCTGCTGAAATAGAAGGAGGAGGCCCCTTTGTACAGCATCATGAGATAGCTTCACTTGTTCAACCCTATGGACCTTTAGAGGATCTAGACCTGCTCCTTAAAGCAAGTACCCTGGAGGAAGTGGGGCAATCCTCCTTGGGTTTTGTGGAAAAATCCCCAAGGGCGTCTCAGATTAAAGACTTTGTGGATGTTATTGGACAAGGGGAGGTTAATGGGAGCAAGGGTCACTTGTATATATCTGAATATCTGGGATTTTATTCATGGGAGTTGTTGAACAACTATTGTATGCTGACTCGTAAATCACTTGAGGAAATCTTTAAGAATCTGAGTTCATTTCAGTACTTCCTTATGGAAGTTCGAGAGCTGCTGCAGATCCTGATCAAGTTGGTGACAGTGCAGGATTCTCCAGTAGAGGGAAGAGTTGAGGGGGAGGTGCTGGGGGTAGGATCCTTAAAAGCAGAACATTTGCAAACAGAACTGCATCCAGATATGGAGATGGATAGAGAAGGTCATCGACAGCCCCCCCCCCCCCCATGTTAAGATTCCTGTAAGGGGTAAAAGGCGGTCAGCTAGGAAGCCCCCTTCAAAGAAAAAGAGCAAGAACATAAAAACAGGCAGAAAGGGTCAGTGAACCAAATATGGTATGAATTTTGGAAAGTTGTTTAAATTGTTAAAGGAAGTGCTAAACAGCCCTGAAGTAATATCAGTAATAAACAAAGTAGAGGTGCCAGAACTAGTTCTCTAACTAGCATAGAAAATTTATTACCTGTAGTGGATGAGTTGAATGAGGGGCAAGATAATGATAGGTGGAAATATGTTCTTCAAAAGGAAGACGTCAATGTTCTGGAATCACAGGCTTGGGCCCCTCCACTTGTCCAACTCCCTGGGTGTAATACGGATTTATTAAATAATGGGGGGCCGGGAACACAGGCATCCAGGACTGAGAGTGCCAGTGAATCTGATGTTTTGTCCCCCTTTAAGGTAAACCATAATGTAGAACTTGTGATCAAGTCCTCTCTGAAGAGGGATGTTGTGAGCTCTAAATGGAAGCTTCAAATGAGTTGCAAGCAATTGGCCCTCATCAGTTACCTTAAATCCAAGGGATTAGTAAACCAAAATGAGCATCTTGATCACTTGCAAAAACTTATTAGTAAGGTTTCATCTGTACACTTACTAGCTGAAGAGGTGGTTAGCATACGGTATTTGTTTTATAACTATCACAAAGCTAGAGCTATTGTGACCTTTAGCTCTGGCCATGTCGCAGGAAGAATTTATAAATTTACACCTCAGATTAAACATCTTGGTATATCTGTGACTAGGTGTTTTATTAATCAGTATTCCCCCTTTTCACATAAGGAGAGCCTATCTGCAATGAGATTTGTTGACCCTAATCGGGCAGCGGATTTGATTGCATTTGACGATGACCNTGTATCTGCTCTTCACCAACAATGCCAGACACATGCTTTCATGTACTGCCTAATGTATATGAAAGTCATCCTCTAAGCAGTTAAGGAAACCAACCATCCCTAGGAGCCAGAATGCTTGTCAATCTCTTCCTTTCTTCAAGAATGGATGTCTTAGAGAGTTTTCAGACGGACATTTAATTAGGAATTAAAGCCTTAAATCCTATGTGAGATGTCCATCTGAATGCTGCAAATGAGAGATTATTATTTAGGGTTATGAAGAACATCCAGTGTTATAAATCCTAGCGGTGAGGGGTCTGGCTTGCCCTAGAAAGGAAGGGGAAAAGAAAGGAGTCCACAGTGCTGCTGAGTGGAGCCTTTACAGCTGGGGGGTTTGTTTATTCCCTCCCCCTTCAGGTAACCATTATAAAGGAGAGCTGCTGCCCAGAGGGTGGCGGCCGAAGGGCGAAGAGCCGTTGGCAGGCAGTGGTGGCCAGAGACGTTTCAAATGTACCCTGGATCGTGGCGGCCAGTTTTCTTTCACATCTAGACAGAAAAAGAAGGAGGAGGAAGAGTGTGTGTGCTGGGGATTTACAGTCTCCTTTAACGCTTGCTGGGACCTAGGCAAAGAAGAGTTACACCATGGACTATAAGCGAAAGAAAGTCTCTGTGTATTTCTTGCAGAAGTCGAGGCTTTTTCCCGGCTGTGTCCTGAAGTGAAAGTGGTGCCTTAGTTTTAGTTTTGGTCTTAAAATTAGTGTGACTGGAAGGTGGTTTAAGCAGAGCCTGCCGTGTAAAGTTTTTTGGGGAGTCAGTTAAAGCTTAAGTAAACCTTGAAGTAATTGCCAGGCCGGAAGAGGCCAAGCAATTATCAGTTGTAAGCCCTGAAAAGGGCTAGGCATTTACTATATCTTCGCTTTTAGTCATAATTCAACTATAATGCCGGCAATCATCAGGGGTACAACTAAGAAATTTGCAGCTGGGTTCCCTGACTTACAAGTCCACAGGACTTCCTCAGTTCAACCTAGGATTACCAAATTCTTTGCCAGCAAACAGGAATCAGTGGAAGGAGCAGTTTGTGAAACAAAGGCCAAAGATTCCACTGGTGATTGAGAACTGGACACACAGCAATAGGCTAATACATCTGCTGAAATAGAAGGAGGAGGCCCCTTTGTACAGCATCATGAGATAGCTTCACTTGTTCAACCCTATGGACCTTTAGAGGATCTAGACCTGCTCCTTAAAGCAAGTACCCTGGAGGAAGTGGGGCAATCCTCCTTGGGTTTTGTGGAAAAATCCCCAAGGGCGTCTCAGATTAAAGACTTTGTGGATGTTATTGGACAAGGGGAGGTTAATGGGAGCAAGGGTCACTTGTATATATCTGAATATCTGGGATTTTATTCATGGGAGTTGTTGAACAACTATTGTATGCTGACTCGTAAATCACTTGAGGAAATCTTTAAGAATCTGAGTTCATTTCAGTACTTCCTTATGGAAGTTCGAGAGCTGCTGCAGATCCTGATCAAGTTGGTGACAGTGCAGGATTCTCCAGTAGAGGGAAGAGTTGAGGGGGAGGTGCTGGGGGTAGGATCCTTAAAAGCAGAACATTTGCAAACAGAACTGCATCCAGATATGGAGATGGATAGAGAAGGTCATCGACAGCCCCCCCCCCCCCCATGTTAAGATTCCTGTAAGGGGTAAAAGGCGGTCAGCTAGGAAGCCCCCTTCAAAGAAAAAGAGCAAGAACATAAAAACAGGCAGAAAGGGTCAGTGAACCAAATATGGTATGAATTTTGGAAAGTTGTTTAAATTGTTAAAGGAAGTGCTAAACAGCCCTGAAGTAATATCAGTAATAAACAAAGTAGAGGTGCCAGAACTAGTTCTCTAACTAGCATAGAAAATTTATTACCTGTAGTGGATGAGTTGAATGAGGGGCAAGATAATGATAGGTGGAAATATGTTCTTCAAAAGGAAAACGTCAATGTTCTGGAATCACAGGCTTGGGCCCCTCCACTTGTCCAACTCCCTGGGTGTAATACGGATTTATTAAATAATGGGAGGCAGGGAACACAGGCATCCAGGACTGAGAGTGCCAGTGAATCTGATGTTTTGTCCCCCTTTAAGGTAAACCATAATGTAGAACTTGTGATCAAGTCCTCTCTGAAGAGGGATGTTGTGAGCTCTAAATGGAAGCTTCAAATGAGTTGCAAGCAATTGGCCCTCATCAGTTACCTTAAATCCAAGGGATTAGTAAACCAAAATGAGCATCTTGATCACTTGCAAAAACTTATTAGTAAGGTTTCATCTGTACACTTACTAGCTGAAGAGGTGGTTAGCATACGGTATTTGTTTTATAACTATCACAAAGCTAGAGCTATTGTGACCTTTAGCTCTGGCCATGTCGCAGGAAGAATTTATAAATTTACACCTCAGATTAAACATCTTGGTATATCTGTGACTAGGTGTTTTATTAATCAGTATTCCCCCTTTTCACATAAGGAGAGCCTATCTGCAATGAGATTTGTTGACCCTAATCGGGCAGCGGATTTGATTGCATTTGACGATGACCACAAAGGTGAAAATGCCCTAGAGTCAACTTTGTCTATGCATCATTTAGAGGTAAATGGGGTAAAGCTGGTAGATGATAGGGTTGCCAAAGTAGATTTACAAACGAGTAAATTTCCTGAGACATCTGATGGATAGTCTGGGGATGTGAATGTTGAGCAATGGGAAAGGGCCCTTAGGAGCAGAGTGACATTATAGAATGATTAGAGATGCTAAAAAAGACATTAATAGGAATTAAGGAAGTGACTCCTGTATGCCCACTAGAACCTGTGATCCAAGTATTAAGTCCATTGATGGAAGATATAAATGAGCCTATAGTAGTAGAAGGGCCTCCGGCCCCTCCCTGGGTTCCATCAGTGGGGTATGTTACAAGGATAGTAAATGATAGGTCCTTGTCCCCTGGGGAACAAGGGACGTCATTGCCTAAAAATAAAAATTGTCAGGAATATAGAGAGCCTGGAAATACAGGAGGAACTATTGTTGGAAAGTTATCCAATGTGGTTGTGAGCACAACAGTAGTTGACAAATTGAATGAGATTTCAGTGCTGTGCAGTGAGGATATTATTAGGATGAGGGGAAGGCCAGCTTATTCAGAAGGGTTTAAGCAAAATGTAGGGACTCGATGACTAGATAAGCATAACTTAGATGAATATCAAATTGTCTCAGTACTCACACGGAATGTGAAAGGACTGGTCAACAAATAGGTGATAAGGACTGGGTTGCATTTATTAATGAACATGAGATCATTCTTTTTCAGGAAACTTGGTGCCTCGCTCCCTTTTATATGAAGGGTTATAGATGCTTCCATCGTGTAGCTAGGAACCCAAAATCATGAGGCTGGCATTCAGCGGGTCTTTTAACAATGGTTGCCAATTGCAGTTCATGGACGGTGAGTCAAATCCATACAGAAAGTGACATTTGTCTAATGATAAGATTAAGCCCTATTAAATACTGCATTTGCCACATATTTTTGTTTAAGCTCCAGAGCTTCCTTAAACAATTGCAGACAGACTCACTCCTTTATCTGTACAACATGGCATAATAGTGGAGGAGTAACTTCCCCCTTCCTCCCCACAAGCGGCATGTGACTCTCAAGGTTTCTGTGCTGTGTAGTGTGATAATTTCATGCCATTTACTGACAAAACACCATGCTGCCAGGGCAGACTGTCTAGATTGATTTGTAAAGGAAGTGGGGGTTAATAGGTTTACTTTTCTCTTTCCTCGGTAAGGAGGGAAGCCATGTAAAACATTTCCATGCTCCCAAAAGTGATTTGCACAGGCTAATTTATTACTAAGGGAGACAAGGGCGCGCAGCGGAGAAACATCTCCACTGCAAAGGTATACGCTTCAAAAACATTCTCAGTGGCTTGTTAGGATGTGAATAACAACAGCCTTTGTGAGTCATACTTGGCACGGGTGCATCTGAGAGAGGGGAAAATGGAGACAGCAAGCGAAAGACACAGTACAATTAAATGGTACAATGTGCTCACAAACAGGTGGTATTTCCCGCCCCATCGCATATTCTGTGCATGTTATTATTGGGTCACGCTCCTCTCTCCTCCCTGTTTTGCTAGGGAGTAGCTTGACTTTAGTAACAGAAAAATTCAACTCAATAAATATTACTCTGAGTCACCTCCCTGGTCTTGGCTGTTCCTAGAATTCTTTCTTTAGGGCTTCTGTCTCCCCAAAGTGTCCTGCTGGGACTATTGAAGTGATGAGAATTGCACCAGCCCAGTGCTTCTGGGATCAGAGCCTTGGACTCTCCACCCCTCACTCCAGAAAGGCTCAGAAAGAAGGCTGCAGTCTTCACATCACTTGTGCCAGAGTAATGTCATTGAAATCAGTCATTGGTGGCTTGCTCAGAAGGGCTAATGAGGCATAGACCCACCAGCAAATCCTGACCCATTAGTCTGCTGGGGCAGACTTCTCCCAGCCTTGCAATGTCTCAGGGAGCAGAAGCCGCTGTCATTGCTGCACTGCCTTGAACCTGCGACCAGCAATTTGGAGTGAGGCAGCATTGATCAAGCTTGAACTGTGCTTGCTCCCAGCTCCCCAGTGCAACCTCCTGGGCTGCTGGTGGAATACAACATGGTGTTTTCTGCCACCTGGGGCTACCTTAGGATCAGTCCTACTGGTAGCACGCTCTGAAGAATCATATGCATAAATTATTACTGGGGATAAGAAGCTATGAAATTAGTGAAAGTGGTACTTCCGCTATTAAAAAAAAGTTTTAAAGTCCTTTGTGTAAAGCCCTGCATGGGCTCAAAAATCAAGTCCAGGACAGACTGGACTTTCCAGGCCTGATGTAACAGGGATGGTTCCACCCCCACAGAGTGCTGTGATGTCACAGTGTTCCAAGGGAGTGAGGCCACATCAAAAAAGGGGCAGAGGAATGTCTTACCCAGCCCCTTTTCTGACATGTCCCTTCCTCTATGCAGCACCATCACATGACAGAATGAAATCCATGGACAGGGGATGGGGGTTGGGAGGGAATTGGGAAAGAGTCATGGTTTAAGCCATTCCCCCGGCCTTTTCATGACATATCCCCTAAGGAGCACCATGAACTCGTTTCCCCTCCTGCTGCAATGTAATTCATGAACCATTCAATTCCATTCAGTCTGTAGCGCAAACCTCAGCCCAGTCAGAATTGGAGCTTGCCCTGTGAGTGTGAAGGGAGGGACTGCTGATTGGCTGTCTGGTGGAGAGCAACGGTGCTTTCTCTGCTTACCAACAGCACAAGCCTCATCCCTGAGATCGGGAGCCTGCGGCTTCTACATTGGGCAGGTCCAAGGTGGCAGGACTGGAGCTGCAGCTTTTGATGCAGGCACAGAACTGCTGCTTTTGCTCATCAGCTGTTCGGTGGCACTGCCAATAACCAATGGGCAGGGTCAGCAGCTGTAGCCCCAAGGGGCCTTGAAAACATTCCCCTATGAAAAGGCCTTCTTCCTTTTGCACAGAATTGCATTGCGTGCAACCAATTGTATAAAGTTGACTACACTGACATTGTCAGCGTGTATACAATTTTTATACATGTAAACGACAGTTAAGGCAGTTTGAAAAAATTGTTCATTGAATTATGATAAAGAAATCATCAGTAAAGAAAGAATGTGATAGTTTAGTTAGTGATAAATAACAAGAGTAAGTATGTATGAGAAAGGATTAAGTATCTATGTTACATTAATGTTGATGGTAAATTATGGAATATAGATAGAAAATATGTAAATAATTTCCATGCCTTTTGGCATTTAATTTTTGTTGCAGTGTATGTTAAAAAAATGTTTAATTGTAATTAATTTTCATGGTTTTTGGAGTTAGGGAAAAATGTATTTTGTGAAATGGTTTTGAAAAGGAAAGTTTTTNAATTTATTACCTGTAGTGGATGAGTTGAATGAGGGGCAAGATAATGATAGGTGGAAATATGTTCTTCAAAAGGAATACGTCAATGTTCTGGAATCACAGGCTTGGGCCCCTCCACTTGTCCAACTCCCTGGGTGTAATACGGATTTATTAAATAATGGGAGGCTGGGAACACAGGCATCCAGGACTGAGAGTGCCAGTGAATCTGATGTTTTGTCCCCCTTTAAGGTAAACCATAATGTAGAACTTGTGATCAAGTCCTCTCTGAAGAGGGATGTTGTGAGCTCTAAATGGAAGCTTCAAATGAGTTGCAAGCAATTGGCCCTCATCAGTTACCTTAAATCCAAGGGATTAGTAAACCAAAATGAGCATCTTGATCACTTGCAAAAACTTATTAGTAAGGTTTCATCTGTACACTTACTAGCTGAAGAGGTGGTTAGCATACGGTATTTGTTTTATAACTATCACAAAGCTAGAGCTATTGTGACCTTTAGCTCTGGCCATGTCGCAGGAAGAATTTATAAATTTACACCTCAGATTAAACATCTTGGTATATCTGTGACTAGGTGTTTTATTAATCAGTATTCCCCCTTTTCACATAAGGAGAGCCTATCTGCAATGAGATTTGTTGACCCTAATCGGGCAGCGGATTTGATTGCATTTGACGATGACCACAAAGGTGAAAATGCCCTAGAGTCAACTTTGTCTATGCATCATTTAGAGGTAAATGGGGTAAAGCTGGTAGATGATAGGGTTGCCAAAGTAGATTTACAAACGAGTAAATTTCCTGAGACATCTGATGGATAGTCTGGGGATGTGAATGTTGAGCAATGGGAAAGGGCCCTTAGGAGCAGAGTGACATTATAGAATGATTAGAGATGCTAAAAAAGACATTAATAGGAATTAAGGAAGTGACTCCTGTATGCCCACTAGAACCTGTGATCCAAGTATTAAGTCCATTGATGGAAGATATAAATGAGCCTATAGTAGTAGAAGGGCCTCCGGCCCCTCCCTGGGTTCCATCAGTGGGGTATGTTACAAGGATAGTAAATGATAGGTCCTTGTCCCCTGGGGAACAAGGGACGTCATTGCCTAAAAATAAAAATTGTCAGGAATATAGAGAGCCTGGAAATACAGGAGGAACTATTGTTGGAAAGTTATCCAATGTGGTTGTGAGCACAACAGTAGTTGACAAATTGAATGAGATTTCAGTGCTGTGCAGTGAGGATATTATTAGGATGAGGGGAAGGCCAGCTTATTCAGAAGGGTTTAAGCAAAATTTAGGGACTCGATGACTAGATAAGCATAACTTAGATGAATATCAAATTGTCTCAGTACTCACACGGAATGTGAAAGGACTGGTCAACAAATAGGTGATAAGGACTGGGTTGCATTTATTAATGAACATGAGATCATTCTTTTTCAGGAAACTTGGTGCCTCGCTCCCTTTTATATGAAGGGTTATAGATGCTTCCATCGTGTAGCTAGGAACCCAAAATCATGAGGCTGGCATTCAGCGGGTCTTTTAACAATGGTTGCCAATTGCAGTTCATGGACGGTGAGTCAAATCCATACAGAAAGTGACATTTGTCTAATGATAAGATTAAGCCCTATTAAATACTGCATTTGCCACATATTTTTGTTTAAGCTCCAGAGCTTCCTTAAACAATTGCAGACAGACTCACTCCTTTATCTGTACAACATGGCATAATAGTGGAGGAGTAACTTCCCCCTTCCTCCCCACAAGCGGCATGTGACTCTCAAGGTTTCTGTGCTGTGTAGTGTGATAATTTCATGCCATTTACTGACAAAACACCATGCTGCCAGGGCAGACTGTCTAGATTGATTTGTAAAGGAAGTGGGGGTTAATAGGTTTACTTTTCTCTTTCCTCGGTAAGGAGGGAAGCCATGTAAAACATTTCCATGCTCCCAAAAGTGATTTGCACAGGCTAATTTATTACTAAGGGAGACAAGGGCGCGCAGCGGAGAAACATCTCCACTGCAAAGGTATACGCTTCAAAAACATTCTCAGTGGCTTGTTAGGATGTGAATAACAACAGCCTTTGTGAGTCATACTTGGCACGGGTGCATCTGAGAGAGGGGAAAATGGAGACAGCAAGCGAAAGACACAGTACAATTAAATGGTACAATGTGCTCACAAACAGGTGGTATTTCCCGCCCCATCGCATATTCTGTGCATGTTATTATTGGGTCACGCTCCTCTCTCCTCCCTGTTTTGCTAGGGAGTAGCTTGACTTTAGTAACAGAAAAATTCAACTCAATAAATATTACTCTGAGTCACCTCCCTGGTCTTGGCTGTTCCTAGAATTCTTTCTTTAGGGCTTCTGTGTCCCCAAAGTGTCCTGCTGGGACTATTGAAGTGATGAGATTGCACCAGCCCAGTGCTTCTGGGATCAGAGCCTTGGACTCTCCACCCCTCACTCCAGAAAGGCTCAGAAAGAAGGCTGCAGTCTTCACATCACTTGTGCCAGAGTAATGTCATTGAAATCAGTCATTGGTGGCTTGCTCAGAAGGGCTAATGAGGCATAGACCCACCAGCAAATCCTGACCCATTAGTCTGCTGGGGCAGACTTCTCCCAGCCTTGCAATGTCTCAGGGAGCAGAAGCCGCTGTCATTGCTGCACTGCCTTGAACCTGCGACCAGCAATTTGGAGTGAGGCAGCATTGATCAAGCTTGAACTGTGCTTGCTCCCAGCTCCCCAGTGCAACCTCCTGGGCTGCTGGTGGAATACAACATGGTGTTTTCTGCCACCTGGGGCTACCTTAGGATCAGTCCTACTGGTAGCACGCTCTGAAGAATCATATGCATAAATTATTACTGGGGATAAGAAGCTATGAAATTAGTGAAAGTGGTACTTCCTCTATTAAAAAAAAGTTTAAAAGTCCTTTGTGTAAAGCCCTGCATGGGCTCAAAAATCAAGTCCAGGACAGACTGGACTTTCCAGGCCTGATGTAACAGGGATGGTTCCACCCCCACAGAGTGCTGTGATGTCACAGTGTTCCAAGGGAGTGAGGCCACATCAAAAAAGGGGCAGAGGAATGTCTTACCCAGCCCCTTTTCTGACATGTCCCTTCCTCTATGCAGCACCATCACATGACAGAATGAAATCCATGGACAGGGGATGGGGGTTGGGAGGGAATTGGGAAAGAGTCATGGTTTAAGCCATTCCCCCGGCCTTTTCATGACATATCCCCTAAGGAGCACCATGAACTCGTTTCCCCTCCTGCTGCAATGTAATTCATGAACCATTCAATTCCATTCAGTCTGTAGCGCAAACCTCAGCCCAGTCAGAATTGGAGCTTGCCCTGTGAGTGTGAAGGGAGGGACTGCTGATTGGCTGTCTGGTGGAGAGCAACGGTGCTTTCTCTGCTTACCAACAGCACAAGCCTCATCCCTGAGATCGGGAGCCTGCGGCTTCTACATTGGGCAGGTCCAAGGTGGCAGGACTGGAGCTGCAGCTTTTGATGCAGGCACAGAACTGCTGCTTTTGCTCATCAGCTGTTCGGTGGCACTGCCAATAACCAACGGGCAGGGTCAGCAGCTGTAGCCCCAAGGGGCTTTGAAAACATTCCCCTATGAAAAGGCCTTCTTCCTTTTGCACAGAATTGCATTGCGTGCAACCAATTGTATAAAGTTGACTACACTGACATTGTCAGCGTGTATACAATTTTTATACATGTAAACGACAGTTAAGGCAGTTTGAAAAAATTGTTCATTGAATTATGATAAAGAAATCATCAGTAAAGAAAGAATGTGATAGTTTAGTTAGTGATAAATAACAAGAGTAAGTATGTATGAGAAAGGATTAAGTATCTATGTTACATTAATGTTGATGGTAAATTATGGAATATAGATAGAAAATATGTAAATAATTTCCATGCCTTTTGGCATTTAATTTTTGTTGCAGTGTATGTTAAAAAAATGTTTAATTGTAATTAATTTTCATGGTTTTTGGAGTTAGGGAAAAATGTATTTTGTGAAATGGTTTTGAAAAGGAAAGTTTTT
>QEPC01008647.1:417667-452478 GCA_003113815.1 Sphenodon punctatus | reverse complement strand
CTGGACGGAGCAGCTGCTGCTGCCGTCTCTGGTAAGTTAATTAATTATCTAAAGGGGGGGAGGCAAGCCCTGGCAACTGGGGAGGCTGGGGAGGGGAAGCCCCGAGGGTTTTTTCATTCCCCTCCCCTCATGGAATCTCCTGCCCCGCGTCCCCGCAGCGCAGGCTAGAAATTCTGCGCTGGGGTAAGCGGGGCAGGAGATTCCGCGGGGGGAGGGGAATTCCGTGGGAAATCTGCGAATCGCAGACCCGCGTTTACCTCGGGGCCATGCCCCTGGCCAGCAGGCCTGAATTTTCTAAAACCTATTCCATTTCAAAGACATAGCTTTAAAACACCGGAAACTGACCAAAAACTGCTCCTTGGCTTGCAATTTCTAAATGGCTGTATCTTAGCCATTTTTAATTGGATTTGCCTTAAAATTTCATAGCTTCAACCTCTCACTCAAGGGACCCTCTATGTGAAATTTTTTAAATGAAAGAATAAATCTTTATTTTATAAGCAACAGAATATCTGTGCGTTATAATGCTGAGTTCCACATGCCTTAACTATCCAGGCACTAGTTTGCTTGGATAACTACTGTAATGGAGTGAGCCCTGACAAGTGGGCCTCATTAAGGTATGGCAGTTGCTGGGAGAGAGGGGGAGGGAGCATATCAAGAGCATGCTGGGAATTGTAGTTCCTTAAGAGTACTCTGGGAATTGGAGTTTTGGGGAGTCCACATACAAGGTGCCATGTGGCCAAGCAGTGAAGGAATATATGAGAGAGCAGAAAACTCAGAGGGAGATCACCAGGGAAAATATGAGAGAGCTGTAGGAGAGAGAGAGAGAAGGACTCTGGGAACCAAGCCCTGTGCAGAGGGCAATGGCCCCGCTCTTTTGGAGGGGCTTGCAGTAGTCCCTGTTTTCACCAAGGCAGGGTGTGTGACGGGTCTCACTCCCTTCCAGTTGGACCCCAAACCAGACCACCTTTAGGGCCCTGTGGTGGGTGCCCCCACGTTTTATCTTTGTCCTGGGCTCTGCAAATTCTAAGACTGGTCTTGCCTGTGTCATCCCGGTTGACAATAATTTGCAGAGGAATTCTGCCTACAACAAAGCCTGACAAGAAACTGGAGTTAAATGTAAGGGGCTCAGCTTCTTAGGCCTCTCTGACATTGTAACAAAGACAGCCTGAGGGGCTGGGTTCTGACTGACCAAAACTTCCTTCTCGATTGAGATGGTAATAATAAAGCTCTGAGGTAAATAAAAAATTTTGGTGAGTTCTTTGCAGAGTTTAACAGGAAACTGAGGCAGCAAGCAGACACTTGTGAAGCACCTGTCATTACGGTTCTATATTCTGAACATGCAATGTGCTTCGTGACCAGTTAAGGAAATCCCATTCCCCACCCAAATCTTCCCAGCAGCAATTACAGATACCAGTAAGGCTGCAGCTTTCGTTGGTGACACTGGAGTCAAAGAAAGAGTCCCAGCTGTATGCACAAGGAGCTTGCAATAAAGTCACCTCCTGCCAGGGTGCTCTTTAGCTTTGGTGAGGAACCAAAGATGGAGCTATTTGTAAAAAGACTGGAACTGTTTTAACTTCCACCAGAGCTCTCTGCTCCAAAATCAGGCCGAACCACAACATAGCCAAGCTCTTTCACACCTGGGCCTGATCTGTAATGGGGAGGCCTTGCCCATGTGGAACACTGTGGTGTCACTGTGCTCCACAGAGCAGAGCCACATCAGGAAAAGGACTGTGGAACCTCTGAACTCCACTTATTTTCCTGATGTAACCCCACTCCCATGTAATGCCATGACATCACAACATTCTGTGGGGGTGAGGGAAAGGGCGGAGATAAGAGATTCTCCCTATCTTTATCCTGATGTGGTCCTGTCCCTGTGGAACACTGTGATGACATACCACACTGGGAGTGGGGCGACTTGCCCACAAGGGGACCAATCCGGTTCAAGTCCAAGGGACCCTTCAGATTCTAGTCTGGTACACGGGGCTCTACTGTGCTTGGAGTGGAGACTCCTTATTGCCCTGTACACTGCAAGCCATTTTGGAGGGTTTGGTTGCTGAAATCTGGTATCTTTACTTAACCTACCCAAAAGCACAGTTAAAGACTAGGAGGAAGGAACAAGCAGCATTATTAGCTTATGAATAATCACTTTGAATTTCCTTCCCCACCCCGTGCTCTAAGCCACCCAGGCACCCAGATTACTCTGACAAATGCTTAAATCATAATAGCATGTCAATTTCCAGGCTGCGCAGTTAAAATATAAAACTCTCCTTTCTGTGGCAAATACGTGGGATTAGAACTTGCTGGCTCATGCTGTAAGCTTCCCTTGAAAAGAACTGGTAGATTCAAGCTAGCTGGGGTCCTTCATCAAAACTCCCCAGAAAAACACCACTCTCTTTTTCTTGACTTGCTAGTTATTTGGGAGCTTGGTTCATAAGGCAAGGAAAGAATAAAAAATAAAACTGCCTCTCAGATCCTGACAGCACCCACCCCATGGACTTATCTGTGTCCTCATTAAAACTAACAGTTGTTGCATATGGACAGGGTTGGGGAGAGTAACTCACAGCAGTGAGACATCCATATGTATGACCAGGGCTTTGCCTTAGTAAATATACTAGTTTTGGTCTCTTAGAGCAGCTACAACCAGTGTGCTCAATATTTGGCCCAGGGGCTACATGCGGCATGCAAAGTCATTCCTTGCAGCCTACAGAGCTGCCCACAGAGCTGCCCTTGTCCCTGGGGAGCTGTTGCAAGAGCAGTTTCCCCATGTTACTTCCCTCTGGCATTTGGGCAAGAACTGGAAATGCTGGAGAGGAACAGAAGAGGGGCTCCCTCATGGGCATAACTTTGGATGATTTTTTTTGGTGGAGGGTATTGATCCTTATAAACTCTGCCCCCTATATCTAGAATTGTGGGGCATGGAGATTTGCAGGGGTTGCACCCCCACCCCTATAATTCCTCCCATGTGGCTGTGTCAGGATGAGGGGAGCTACGGTGGTGATATGGCATCTCTCCAGGTTTCCTGGCAATCAGCTGCTCAGTGGCTCCCTGGAAGCCAGTTCTAGCAGCAGTAGGATCACCCAAAGAACATCTCTAGCAGTTGGTAGGGACTCCCCAGTGCCAGTTCTGCTGCAACAGCTTCTACTTAGGAGCCTTGAGGTCAGTTTGGGCAGCAACAGGGGCTTCCAGAAGCCAGTTGTGGTTGACATGAATTATTGTGTTTGCGTTTTCTGCTAGCGTGTGTATTTGCCATAGGATTGGGTTATTAGCTAAATTTAAATGAAATCAAATTAAATCTAGGTCAAGGGGGCTAGGATTCTTGGGATTAGGGAGGACATGACAGATGTGCAGCCCAATGATGAGCCAACCATTTTGTTGTGGCTCACCCAATGATTTATGTTGACCATCCCTGGACTACCATATACTCTCCTATATCCTGTATGATCTTGCCATTGTTTATTATTTTGGCAAGATTCAGCTTAGTGCCATCAGCAGTAGTTGAGGGCAGACTTGCAAAAGTGCCTTATGAAACCAGATGTTGCAAGTTTTGTCAGTGTCTGGTTATGGAATCAGTAGCGCATATTATCTTTAATTGCTGTCTTTTTGGAGAAATTCATCTTTTAATTTTGGAACCAATTATTATTAGTCTGGGACCATGTACACAGAACAAAGCTCTGGTGGTATTATTAGGTGACTCGGATTTTAATATAAGAATATGAGTGGCAAAGTTTTGTGCATTAGCAATTAAAATGAGAAGAACTGTATTGAAAGGCCCAGATTAACAGACTGGATTGTATGTTCACCTGGGCTTGTTCATTTTTGTATGTTTTTTTGTTTTACTCTGTTGCATTTTGTGTTGCCAAGTTACTATCACAATAAAGTTGATGATGATTTATTATTTATTTATATAACACCAGCGGTGTACCTAGCACTGTACAATCAATAGTTAAAGACAGGTCCCTACCCCATGGGGCTTACAATCTAAGGGAGACGAGGGGGAGACAAGGGACAGGTGAACATCATGAGAGACAAGGATACATTCACGAAGTTGAGAGGTTGCAGGTGCATGTGCTTAACTTAGTTACATGCTTTAACTTGGTTACGGTGGAGAGATTCTGAGTGAGGGGGGGAAGAGGATGCAATTTCACTCATGATGACGACCTAGGGAAAGCCTGACGGAAGAGGTAGGTTTTCAGGAGGGATTTGAAAGTTGAGAGGGAGGGAGCAGGACGAATATACCCAGGGAGGGAGTTACAGGCATGGGGGGGAGCAAGAGAGAAGGGTCAAAGATGTTTAGAGGAGCAAGGGAGTCACAAGCAGGCGAGGGTGGGGGCAGAGGAAGAGTGAAGCTCTGGGACAGGAGTGTGGTGGGATACAAGAGCAGAGAGAGATGGGGGAGCAAGGCCATGAAGAACCTTGAAGGTGAAGACCAGGAGGTTGTGCTGAATGTGTTCACATAGAGGGAACCAGTGCAGGGCAGAGAGGAGGGGCTGAACGTGGTCAAATCAACGGGCAAGGTAGATGACTTTGGCAGCAGAGCATTGGACGGAGATGAGGGGGGTGAGATCAGAGCAGGGGAGACCAGTATAGAGGAAGTTTCAGTGGTCAAAGTGAGAGATGACTAGAGCATGGACTAGGGTTTTGCAGTGGCGACAGTAAGGCAGGGCTGTATTTTAGCAATATTGTACAGGGCAAAGCAACAGGATTTTGCAACAGCCTGGATCTGAGGCGCAAAGGAGAGAGAGAAGTTGGAAGATGAATCCCAGGCTACATGCGTAAGGGACAGGCTAGGTCATGACACTTTCAATGGATATTGAGAGGGAAGTAGGAGGGGAATGTTTTTGGGGGAGGATAAGTTCGGTCTTGGCCATCTTAAGCTGGGGTTGGCAACAAGACACCCAAGCAGAGATATCAGAGAGAGAGAGTCAGCAATACATGACTGGATGGAGGAGGAGAGCATGGGAGTGGAGAGAGAGTTACGTGTCATCAGCATATGGGTAATACTAGAAGCTGTGGGTTTCAATGTGTTTACCCAGAGAAAGAGTGTAAAGGGAGAAGAGAAGAGGGCCCAGGACAGAGCCTTGGGGAACTCCCACAGAGAGAGGAAGTGACGTAGAGGAGGTACCAGCCAGAGAAACATTGAAGGAGAGGGTTGAGACATACGAAGAGAACCAGTCGAGAACAGACTCCCAGAAACCAATGGAGCATAGTGAATCCATGGGAGGAGGCCATGGTCAACAGTGTCAAACGCAGCAGAGAAATTGAGGAGGACAAGACTGAAGTTAAGGCCCTAAGACTTCGCTAAGAGAAGTTCGTTTGTGATTTTGGCAAGGGTGTTCTCAATTAAATGGATAGGGCGGAAGCCTGATTGACGGGGGTTATGGGAGGAATTAGAAGAGAGGAAATCAAGACAGTGTGTGTACTGTAGACAGCCCACTCCAGGAACTTGTAAATGAAGGGTAGGTAGGTAACTTAAATGAATACAGAACTTGCATTATTTATCTTTTTTTATAGTGCTTTCAGTGTTTAATAATCTTCTAGTTCACCCTCACAACAACCTGGTAAGGCATTCCCATTTTTATAGATGGGGAACCGAAGTTGAGAGAGATTGACTTGCCCAAGGCCACCCTGTGAGCTCATGGGTAAGGTGGGATTTGATCCAAAGTCCAACATCTTATCCACTAGGCTACAGTGCTCTCGCTGGTTAGCAATGCAGCTTAGTTCCCTTAAATAACAGAGTTGTGAGGATGGGCCACAGGAATAATGTCCAGGTTGGAGGAGTTCAAATACTTTAAATGCTAAGTACCTCCAGGACTTTAACACTGCCTTCTGCTCTCCGTAGCATGCAACTGGAAGCTCCTTCTGGATTTAAAAAGGATGCACAAGGCATTTACATTTATTTTCCTGCTCGGTGTGATAACTGTCAGCACTTCTTAGCCGCTTTTCACAGCAACCCCTATGAGTCACTTTCTAGACTTGAGAATCCAAGAGCAAGGCATCCACTAGGATTTGTGAAGCAAATGAGAGGCACAAAATGCAGAGCAAAAGCTTGAGAAATGTGGTGTGTTTCCAGTATAGTTCCCTGGAAATGGGAAAGCCTGGGTTGTATTGGGACACGGAGCAGAACTGTGCACTAAACTCTGAGCTGCTGCTTGAGATTGCAAGCTCTTTGGCATGGAACTGCTATTTTCTGTAGTGCCTATTTTAATGGGTCCTTTCTGTTCAGCCTTGAGGTGCTAAAGTTAGAGGACTGATTTCTGCTCTTCCACTGAATAGTTCCTCTCATAATCATGGGATTACACAGCTGAGGGCTCAATCCTAAATACGGTAGGTCTAGATTCTGATCCTCTTGCTCACATGGATTATTGAACGCTGAAAGCACTATAAAAAAAAAGATAAATCATTTTTAAAAAAGATAAATAATGAATGCTTTTAACTAAAATCTGAGAGCACTTCTCGGAGTGAGCTATTTAATATGAGTTGTGAAGTATTGGAATCTGGACCTGCCTGGATAAATATGCAAACAGGGGACAATCCAACAGTCCACTTATGCCGACCCCACCACATGGAGCACGGCCAGAACACGTGTGCACACATGTGCACATGTGCGCAGCACAGCCATGGGCAGCTGTGCTGTGCCCACAACACACATGCACACATGTGTGCGTGTTATGACTTGAGCACGGCGCCTGCGGGTGGTGTGTCAGGGCCATTGGATTGTCTCCAATGTGTTTGTGCACCTGTAAATAAAATACTTCCCATTGCTATATACGGTGTGTGCCTATTTCCTTATAAACTGACAGAAAGCAGGCAGTCCTTTATCAGTGGAGTATCTAAGGAGCTACTGAAAGTAACAACAAACAAGTAGTGACTGGAGTCAGCATGTCTCTGGAACTGTTACCCGCTGTGTGTGTGTCAAGGTCGATCGGTTTGCTCTAAAGAAACCATAAAAGGTTTGCTCTACTCAATCTTTAGTGCTGTGTGTATATAATATGTTTTCCTGAAACATTTGTGCATTTATTTAAGGCTATAAAATGTTTTTCTAAACATGAGTTCAACCGCCTACCAGACACACACTGTCTTGCATGGGATGTGAAGTGCACATCGACTACGCAGCAAAGTGGCAGCTCTTAGCTAGCTGGGTGAAATCTGACATGTCAATAAACTATGACTACAATATTAGATGCCAGGCTTTCAAATTTGGTCCCTCTAACTGGCAGGCTGGCCCCAGTATGTTGCCACAGGATCCAGCCCCTAAACAAGGTTCCCAGTGCAGTTTATTTTATGATGCAGGTCTGTTACCCTGTATATACACAGTCTATATATCTACTCACAGATTTATGTGGACACCTGGTAATGCACACCCTGACTCAAACACTTCTGTAAGGGGGGCACCTGATGACACAAGCCCCTTGATTCTCTTGGCTGAGGCTCTCTGGCCTGCAGCTGGTTCTCAGGATTGGGACTGGTTACCTTGCCCCCTTCTGCTGGGCCTTCTAGGCAAACCTCTGTCCCAAGGCAGGGCCCTATGGATCCTCTTTCCTTTCCTTTGTTGTCTACAACTGAGCTACAGCTCAGCCTTTTATATTGAGGGTTGCCCCAGCTGGCTTGCAGTTTCTTGCCATGCCTAGTTGGGGCTAGTCTGCCATGCCCAATTGGCTTATTTGCCCTCCTTGCTCTCTTAAAGAGCCTGGTGGCTTGCTCCCTGCAAGGATTCACCTTAATGCCTTGGGCCTGGTCATGCAAACATCTAGGGGTAATCCTGTTAGTCTCTAACTTTAAGCTTGATCCACTTTAGACCCAATTCTTATTAAAACCACAGCTCACCAAGTGCATGGGTCAGATGCATAATAATTAGTACTGCTCTGTGCACCTATTCTGTAGCCATGTGGCTAAGATGTTTGCATTTGAGCTGCATACCTCTGTGTCCTGCCAGATGAAACTGCAAACTGGAGTCTTGTGAGGAAGTTTGGCTGTAGAAATTGGTGCAACTTTCCAGCAACACTCTTCAGCTCAGACTTCCAGCTACACAACTGCCATCACCTGACAGTGACTGGGTTGGAGGGAGGGGGAGGGGCAGTAATGCTAAGATTCTCCTGTCCAATGCTTTTAAAAATGAGAAGGTGTTATCAAGCTTCCTAACTGTTTAGGGTGTTGTGTCTTTAATAATGCACACCATTGCTTTTAAAGCTTGGGATGCTGCACTATGAAATGCAAGGACTGTCTATTCACTGTGCAAATGATGGCCAAGTCAGTTCACTTCTCTTTGCCTCAGTTTACCCATCAGTAGCTTGATAATTGGCCATCATTACAAAGAGCTTCAAGACCTTCAGATGAAAAGTGGTCTTGCAGAGCTAACTATTACTGTCACCCAGAAGCATCGCTAGGCGTCTGTTGGGGTGGAGGTGGGGCTGCTGGACGTGCCTCTGATTTAGGATCACCATTGCTCATGGTTTGTCCCTCAGTCTTAGAGTTGCAGGGACCTGAAGTGGCTGGATCACAAGACATAGAAGCAAAAGGTGCAGGAGGTCCAGGCACCTCAAGTCTTTTTGTAAGGCAGCTGGGGGACCAGGCTGAGTCTCCTTGTCCCAGGAACCCCTCTGTGCATTTGACTGTAGGACTGCTCATCTACTCTTGCACACACACACCCATGCTCTACACTCAGCCCCTTGTCCACATCCAGCTCCCGCCCCATCTATCTTGAACCTACCTCCTTCCCCTATCTTTTTCATTAGCCCAGCGTAAGATGTCTTCTAAATTTGCATAAACCAGTCCATTTAACAGGTAGCAACCCTACCCTGATTCCAGTCCTTTACCAGCTGCTTTCACCCTGAAGCTGCTACTGCCCCGGATGGGCTAGGCTCTATCCCTGCTTTTGCTCAGGTGAGGATTGGACTTGGAGCAGTAGTGGCAGCGAGGCTGAGTTCCTCTGACAAGGTCTGGGTTCCTGTTCCAAACATATAAGACATAAGCCCCATCAACTGGCAATGCAACTGCTGCTACTGTGCTGACTCTTCATTGTCCCCATTAAAAATTTAGGCATTTCTGAACACCATGAAGGCTTCTCAGCCGTGTTTCAAAATATTTGCTCATATATGTCTCTGTCTCCATGGCAAGTGCAGCTAGCAGGGGAAGATCAGAACTGCAGTTGAACAGTTACATTAACTCTATAGGGCAAGAAGCAAAGGAGTATAGGGAACTGCTGGGAGTGATGTTGTCTGTATAACCTAGTGGATGAGGTGTTAGACTTGGGCCTTGAGAAACCAAGTTCAACTCATTTCTTAGCCATGAACTCATTGGGTGGCCTTGAGCAAGTCACTGTTTCTCAGCCTTAGTTTCTCATCTCATTCCCTAAATTGTAAGTCCCTCAGAGCAGGGACCTGTCTAATGGTTGTTCAGTGCCAGGTATATTGCTGTTGCTGTATAAATACTTAATAACAATAAATATAAAATGGGAATATTGACCTACTTCACAGGGTTGTCATGAGGGTAAATTAGATAAGATTGTAAAGCACTCTGACCATTCAAAGTGTTATATAAATTATAAATAAAAATAAATTTATGCACACAGTGTAGTAACCTAAATAGAAATTCTTCTTCTGTCTTATTTATTTACTTATTTACATTTTTTAGTTGCTCCCTCATGCCATGGCATCTCGGGGTGACTTACAAAGGCAAAGTATCAACAATAAAAAATTTAAAATAGAAACAACAATATCATTATAAAATTCTATAAAACACATTCCCCCCCCCCCCACTACCCCATCCTCCCATCATCCCCTCTGAAGGCCTGGGCGAACAGCCAGGTCTTACAGGCTCGGCAAAAAGCCAACAGACCTGGGGCCAGGCTGGCTTCCTCCGAAAGGGAGTTCCAGAGCTGTCTCTTATACACATCTAGATGTGTATAAGAGACAGCCCACGTAGAGCGCGTTACAGTAGTCTAGCCTTGAGGTGATGAAGGCATGAATGAGGGTGGCCAGGTCGGGCCTGGGAATGTACAGCCGCAGCCTGTCTCTTATACACATCTAGATGTGTATAAGAGACAGGCCCCCAGCAGACCAAAGGGGTCGTCTTGGGACACGGAGGGCGAGGCGGTCCCTAAGAGATGAGGGGCCCAGACCGTGTAGGGCTTTATAGGCCAACACCAACATCTTGAATCTGACTTGGTACGCTATAGGCAGCCAGTGCAGAGCGTGGAGCACGGACGTAATGTGCTACTGCCGACCCGTGCCTGTGAGGAGACGGGCTGCCGCATTCTGCACTAGCTGCAGCCTCCGAACCAGCGTCAAGGGAAGCCCCACGTAGAGCGCGTTACAGTAGTCTAGCCTTGAGGTGATGAAGGCATGAATGAGGGTGGCCAGGTCGGGCCTGGGAATGTACAGCCGCAGCCTCCGCACCAGATACAACTGGCAGAAGGCGGCTTTAGCCACCGCCTCCACCTGTCGATCCAGACGGAGGTCTGAGTCCAATAACACTCCCAGACTCTGAACCTTCTGGGCTACAGGGGGACCAACACCTCCCTCGCCCTACCCACCACCATTTCCTCCGTCTTGTCGGGATTGAGCCTCAGTCTGCTCTGCCACATCCAATCCGCCACGGCCTCCAAACACTGGGAAAGTACTGAGATGGCAGGACCTGGGTCGGTTGAAAAGGAGAGGTACAGCTGTGTATCATCAGCATTTTGGTGACATTGCACCTCGAACCCTCTCATGAACCCTCTTGCATTTCTTATGATTGATTTTGGGTGCGATTTTCCAAAGCACTCTGTTTGCAGTAAAGTCACTGGGAATTTTATTATTGACTTCTATCGGAGACGAGTTCATCCAGTGTCCTGTCCTGAAGTCCAGTCTGTGTGTCGGAATAAATATTTTTATTCAGTGTTACATGGCCAACTTTTTTTTTTTTTTTTTAATAATACTGGCAGTCTTAATCAATGTGTTTGTTACTCAAATCATATTAATGAGTCCTGCAAAACAAGCCCTGGATGCTTAGTGACTGCTTGTGGTTAGGTGTTAAGTCTTCACAGAAGAACAGAATTGTAGGGTTGGAAGGAGCCACAAGGATCATCTAATCTAATTTCTCATTTCAAGGGAGGATACCCTCTTCCTCCAGCACTGCAAACAGATACTTGTCTAGCCAGGTTTTGAAAACGTCCAAGGAAGGAGATTCCATCATGACCACCCTACTCAACCTTATTCCATTGCTCAACGGTTTTTGCAGTATTTCCTAATATTTAACCAAAATCTACATTGCTGTAATTTAAGCCCATTCCCTCTTGTTCTACCTTCTGTAACAGTGGTGACTGTTCACCCCACAAATGTTCACCACCTTTTTTGTGCTGTTTATTATTTGAAAACTGCTATTGTCCCTCCTTGGTTTCATTTTTTTCTAGACTAAATGTGCCCAATTCTTTCAGCCTTTCTATGTATGGCTGGCATTCTTGCCCCTTTAGCATCTTGGTTGCTCTCTGCTGAATCTTCTCCAATTTCTAAATACCATTTTTGAAGTGTGGTACCCAGAACTGAACACAGTATTCCAGGTAGAGTCGCACCAAGATGGCACCATTATCTCCTGTGTCTTGAGTACGTGTCTTCAATCCTGTTTGTTTCTTAACCTAAATTGTGGGTAGGGGAGAAGATAACAAAGGTTGTAAAGCCTTCAGTTTTACAGCTGAAGGATGCAATTTCTTTCTTCTCTAGGGTGTCCTTCATACAGCCGATGTGCAGTTGAACAGAAATAATTTTATTACTCTTATTGTATTTTCCACAGGATCTATTTGGGAAGTCGGATCCTTTTTTAGAATTTTATAAACCAGGTGATGATGGGAAATGGATGCTAGTCCACAGAACAGAAGTAAGTAGGACTGTTATTAAAGACTTTGAAGTATCATTAACTAGTTATTATCTCTTATAGGAGAAGTGCTGGTTAGAAGTAACATGACAAAGTTCCTGTCAATCCTACATTTCAGAAGCATGAACCTTCCATTTCTAGCTGTGACTCAACCTCTCTCTGTGATCTTAGGTGTCGCTTCCCTGCTACGGGCCTCAGTTTTCCTGGCTGCACAGTGGAGCCAAATTTTTCCTGCCTCAAAGCCTTGTCCTGAAGCTGCTCAAAGTCATCTAGTGAACATTCTACATGCAAAAAGTTGGGGGCTAGATCCTCAGATGACCTAAATCAGCATAGCCCAACTGAATTCAGTAGAGTCACACTACAGTTTTACACCTTCCAGTTCTTGGTCCTTTGAAAGAGCTGGGAGGGAAGAATGGGACTAAACAAACAACCTGCCCTCTGGCCCAAACTGTTGTAAGCAGCAGATTAGTTATTATTTTATATTTAAATATTAATTGCGGGTATGGAATTTCTTTTTGTAAGTGAAGAAAAGACCCCAGCAGAGACCAGGTCAGAGAGCGTGGTGTGCGTTTGGCATGTGCACTCACACACAGGCTTTGAAAACATCTGAGAAAAGTTGGAGCTGTGCTCCCTCTGTGTGCAAGTTTGGAATCTGATAAGAGAAGGGAGCAGATAAAAGGCCTGGCTGTCTCAGGCAGGGAGGACTCTGACTGTTTTCCTCACGTGGTTGCACCCGAGAGCGCCAGGTACTATTGAACCTGTTGCCACCGCTGTCAGGATGTCTGAGGTGCCACCAGCTTCCTTCTTGGTCTGTCTGATTAATACTGGCCTTGCTTCAAACTCTACTGAGTGGGAGATACAAGACGAAGCTTCTTTTTCTTTCAAACTCCGACTTAATACACGGGATTTTTTTTGTCCAAATCAGACTTCAAAAGAATTCTGTTTAGTGTTTACACACAGTATCTGCCAACTAAAAAGTGGGAAGAAACACAGCCAAAATCTGCCAGTTAAATGGCCAGTGCCATGAAACAATAGCCATGTGAGGAGAGAGTTGGGTGGGACTGATTATCATATTTGTCATCTTTCCAGATGGGCATAGGTGGGGTTTGAAGATGCTGTTTACAAGATGGTTCTCTCGGGTACTGTAACTAGGGGTGGCTGGGAATCTTATGTCGATAATGTCTCCGCGCAGAAAACATGCTTGTGTGGAAAGTGACATTTTCCTAGAAAAATAAAATATTTTTGGATTTAAAATTTCTTTTGGTGGAGAAACTTTGCCTGAATCTGGTTTTGTTTCGGGCTGACTTTAAGCAAAATATTTTCATTCCATGTCAGTGGTGGGTCTGCTACAGAAACTGCGGTTCTGTATCTCTCCTATCCTTCCTGATCCTCCCAAAGAGGTCTTGATCTCCAATAGACTGCATTTCCCATAATCCAGAGTCTCTCCATTTAGCTGGGCTGCTACATTGGCTCATGGGAGCTTAACTAGAGCAGTGTATGGTGGTGGGAGACCAAAATAAAAAATCTTAAGGATTTTTTTTTCTGTGTTTTGAAGGAGTCATGATGGAATCTCAAAGGGGATGGAAATAGCATTTTTTTGGCCAACTTGTGTTTATGGGTTTTTTACACACACTGATGTCTTTAACAAGGATTCTTTTGCTGAATCGAGGTCTTGAAATTTTCAAACTACTTTTTTATGTGCTAGTTTGCTCCAGGATTATTATTTTTTTATTAAAAAAAGAAAAGAAAAGACTGGAGAGAGCCTGTAATTCCTCAAAAATGTTAAGGATGAAACTTTCATCGTGTTCTCTCCCACTGCCCCTACGGGTCAGACTGTAAGAGCAGGGAGAGGTGGTGGGACAGGATGGGAAAGGTGGGGATTCTTTGAAAGTAAGCTCCCTGGAGATTAGGTTGTCATGTAATTGTATGTGCAGGGACTTTTCAGGTGGGTGTTGGGACGTGTTATGCTCATCCTTCATGTGAGAAATCCATTCTGTAACAATTTTTGACCACCAAGAAACTTCCCGGTTGTGACTGAATTACACAAAAGAAACGCTTCTGCCGGTCAACGAGTGGCGTGTTTGCGGGTCTGGCCAAGGAATCAGGTGAATGTAGGAAGTGGAAGGGGGTGGGGTTTGGATCGGGTATCTGGCTGCCACCCCCTGAGACCACCTGGTCACATGGGCCTATGAGACCCTTACCAACCTTGGGGGAGGGGGCTTGATCCCCATTTGAAATAGCTTGTACTCCTGGGCATGCCCTCTTTTCCTCTGGTGTGGCTGCCCAGGTCAAGAAAATAGACTGCAGGTAAGGATGAGCGGGTGGTGCGGGGGGGAGGGGGGACAGGCCAGGGCAACTGTCCAGGGGGGTTGGGGGACCCTTACAGGGGGCATAGGGTCCAGGGTGTCTGGCTTGTCACATCCACTTCTCTCTGGTACCTCTCACCCTCTGGTGCCCCTCTCCCCTATGCCTTGGGCTCCTTTCCCCTGGGAGGTGGGGTTTCTCTCCTCACCAGCGGCTGCAGCATGGACCCCTTGGGGCTTCTCTCCCCTCCTCCCTCTCACGAATGCAGGTGAAATTTGTGGGGATCTGGGGGCTAGCAGGGGCAACTCACCTAGGCGGGCTTCGCGCAAGGGTTCCCCGCTCCTGGCAGTGCCCCTGGGGAGCAGGGGCCAGCTGGAGACTCCCTCTTGGCCCACTGCCGCATGGGGGTTTCCCGCTCCACAAGTCACCCTGGGCCCTCTATGAGGCACTGGCTGTGCTTCTGTAGACCTAGAGCCAGACAAGGAATCTTTCTGGCCTGGTGCCAGCTGGGCTCTTGCTCCCTGCACCGTTCCGGGGCTCCTACTGGCACACTGGTATCTGGCATGGGCATAGCCGGGGCGTAGCATTGCGCCACTGGCACCATGTTGTCGCCTGTGGCTATGGCAGCCGTATCCCATACTGCTTTGGCAGTGTTTGCCCCCACCTTAAGTGACGGGGCCATTTCTCAATACCATTGAATTTCACTGGTGACATGGGTTTAGAACTTAAATCCTACTGTGAGGGCAGCCAGACCCCCGTTGTTAGCACTAAAAGAAATTGCCACTAGTCACTGTCCGCGTAGGACCTATGACATGCAGTTGACCTGGTCTGATTCCATCCAGTAGAGGTCAGTGATGGATAACTACACCAGCTCAGTGATCCCCAAACTTTTTGGACCAACGGACTACTGTCAATTAAAAAAATTCTCATAGACCACTATGCGGGAATAACTGTACTTTGCATGTTTTGACTGAAGTTTTAGCCTCCACCTCCTGTCACAGTCATGGTGCTGGCAGAACGTGAAACTTGCTTTGTTATACCCATGGTTGGGTCCAGGGAACAGCTGTGGCCTAGTTTCCATGGTCTCATGGCTTATAGTTTGGGGAACGTGTTGCTAGCTATTTTACTTTAATTTGTGGGTACTCTGCAGCTGCATATTGTGTGTCGTCTTCTTCATGAATTAACAATATCATATGCCTAATTAAGGGAAACTAAAGAGACCAGCATGAAGAACATTAATTATCCCAGGGTTCCAACCCTATTTTTCGACTTGGTATTGCAGTAGTCTTCTTTCCTTTGAAGTTGGCACTTTGGATTCCTTCTGGCAACAAAAGAGTTTGAAAAAAAGTTTAATATGAAAAAATGTGTTGTCAGGAACATCAGGCCTTTCGCTTTGGTTTTCCTCTAGTTCTGAACTGACTCATGTCCGGGTTGGTTGATATTTGTTATTTAAAATGAGGAATAATATTTTTGCAAAGACCTTTCATATGCTAGTAATGTTCTTCCCTTGAGCTGAACTGGGGCCCAGCAATCCTGGAGATTAGTCTCAGATGGCTTCCAGTCAGAGACAAAAATGTCTGTGGCTGTCTCTGAAAACTGTGGCCCAACACATTCAAATGGAAGAGCAGGCTAATTGGTGGGATTCCCTGTCCCTTAGAACCACTGGAACTGCCTCTGTTGTTGCTGCACATCAGAGAATTTCAGTCCCCTGAATTAGAGGCTGAGGACCCCACTGGTCCCATCTAGCTTGGATTGGGGCGGGCATTCCCTCTGTCCAAGCCACTCAGGCCAGGCCTTCTGTGGCAGGAGGCTTCGCCTCCACAAAGTGCTGGGAGGTTACAGCACTCTGGGGTGTGGGACTGCCTCAGAAAAGTGGCAGCCCTTTCCAGCATGGCCCTGCCTGCCGCAGTGGAGCTGCACAATGACCATTTGGCCCTCTGAAAGAGCAGGGTCACCTCCTAGGCATTGGGTCAAGGTTCAGAAGAGCTCAGCTGCTTCAGGTCCTGGTAGCCGCATTGAATGTTTATTTGAGTAACCAGTTCCATTTGACTTGTTTTTAGGCCCTTTTTGTAGCATGTGTGTTCACTTCTTTACTGTCAAACGTTCTGGAATTCTGACTCCCAACTGAAACATGTGGATCAAGAAGTTTAATACAGTACACGTGATTACAGAGTCTTTGTCAGTCCATAAGAGCACTTAAAGAGCTTCTTGCTCACCAGCCCCCAAAATAAAACCTTCCTCTCCAAGGAATCCCAAATGACAGGAGCATATACGCCTTTTCTCTTTGGTGCCAGAAATAAAATTGATTGCTGGTTCTTTTGAGCTGCAGATCTTAGTGTGAGCACTGAGCATGCAACTTCCTGGCAATCAGTCTGAGCCTGCTATTCATCGTACATATGGGAATGAAGGTCTGGCGTGAAGTGATGATGGAGCATGTTTTTAAAATGAGATGTGAATTCCTGGCTTGGTGACATAAGCATGAATCCTGTTATGTTAACACCCCCCTCCCTTTCCAGGACCTAGTGTCTGGTAGCATATGGACCCCATGCAGTTGCTTTCCTAATATGCGTGGGTTTCCCCCTACTCTTTCCAATCTGATGTAGGGAGTGACTGTTTACCAATACTTGATTAAACTGTGCTCTTAATGCTAATTCCCTACCCCCACCCCCTAACATGGGTCTGGTGACCTTGCAGAGCCCACCCCCCACCCCCACCCCCAACTGGTGTATGCTTCCTGACAGTGCTGAGGAAGCATGCCCTGTTTTATGGGAGCAATAAGAATCCTGTTTATAACTCGATTGAGACCTGCTCTGGGTGAAGTGGGAGTGTGTGATGGCTATGGGAAAAGCAGTGTGCATTTAGAAACAAGCAAATATGTTATAACGTCTCTTTAGTATTCACCTTCTTGCCCAGCTGAGTATCTGCTTTGTGGGATGTCTGTCAGAAAAGGATGGAAGAAGTATTTTCTTTAAGGAGAGAGAGCAGCATGCGCATAGAGTGGGGGAGAAGCAAATTTACTTTTAGATCTTGTAGCTTCTCTGACAAATGGCTGGATGCACCTTATTAATGCTTTTGTTTAGTGTGTGCGCATCTTCTTTGCATGATCCACAGGCAATATGAGTATCCTCTCATCCAGGAGACATAGGCCACGATCTCTGGAGTATGTGGTTTGTGGATTGCAACCTTAAACAGCATTCACAAAGCTTGACAGGGATAGGGAGCATTTCCCTTCCCAGAGGCTACGTTGAAAATTAGTACAAGCTCCCAAGGCTGCATAGAAGCTGGGGGGCAGGAGTGCTTAAGGATTGTTCTTAAGAGGAGGGTCCAATTCATGGATCTGCCCCCTGTCACTGTGTGCACGCCCTCTTCTTTGCTGCGTAATCCTGAACTCAGTCTATTAGTGCTTGGGGGTAGGAACTGGGGCCAGATACAGGAAGTAATGTATGTTCATGGGGTTGGGGGGGAGCTGCATGGCCTATGCTGCATTACCCTGTGGGTGCAGGTGTGTGTAAATGGCTTTTCACCTGAACAAACCATGCAAGGCTATACATCTTTATCACAAAGCGCAGAACAAGCTTATATGTCAAGCACTTGGAGTGTGTGTAGTCTTTGCACGATCAGGCTTTAGAAACCAAGTGACAAACCAGAGGGCCGTCCAAGTGGCTGAGCCAAGGCCAGGAGGTCAGGGCCTGAAGATCAGTCCACGGAGGGCAGGAGTGAGGGTGGAAAGGAGGCATTTGGATGTGTTAAATCTGCATCGTTCCCTTACTTCAGTGGGTACGGTCCTTGATCCAATTATGTGTTTTTCAAAAATTTATTGAAAACAGGCTCCAAACTTCATTTTTTAAAATGAAACTTTCATGTTTGCTGGCTGTCTCCAGCATAACTATTTCCCTCTCCTTCTCAAACCATAGGTGATTAAATACACCTTGGACCCCTTGTGGAAGCCATTCACTGTGCCTTTAGTGTCGCTGTGTGATGGTGATGTCGAAAAGCTGATAAAGGTAGTTATGATGCCCCCCTTGCTCAGTCTAACCTCTCCTCAGTGTTTCTGAATTCTTGTTGTGTTATGGTAATTTACTTCTGATGAGTATCAGCCAGCTCTGTGGGGCTCTGAAATAAGTGACTTTCATTATGCTCTGTGGATCAGTGCAGCTTTGAAATAAGGAATGTTTCCTTAAAATAAGGGACCTGTGCCAACCATAGCATCTTTCCTCTTTGAATCAGAAGAAGGCTGTTGTGTTGCAGGAACTTTAAAGCAGGGTGGTGGTGTCAAAGGGGAAGCAAAAGAGAGGTGTTACCTGGCATGCGCCTGACAAGAGTGGTGCATGAGACTGACTGTTAGTGTTTTCCCTCTTCTTTCTCAGATCATGTGCTATGATTATGATAGTGATGGTGGGCATGATTTTATTGGAGAGTTCCAGACCTCTGTATCCAAGATGTGTGAAGCCCAGGATGCCTTTGCGGTAAGTGAGGAAGGGAAGCACAGCATTTAAGTTTTGGAACAGAATGGAGGCTAGGGTTGAGACTCTGGGTTTTGGAACAGTCTCCCCGTTCTGGGAAATGCCCTGATTTTTGTAGGTCAACCAGGGGCACCTCAGGTAACCCAGAAAATCAGAGCTCCTAGGAACACCAGGGAGCGACCATATCAGAAAGGGAGCAGGCCATAGGGATTTTTCTGCCTCCTTTCTGACATGATTTGGATGTCATGACACTCCACAAGGGCAAGGCTATGTCAGAAAGGGGGCATGGTGGCCCCTTCACCCTGCCCTCTCTGTTGAGGCCCTGCCCAGTGTGACGATATCACAACACGACTCCAGAAGGGGTGGGATTATATCCAAAAAGGATATGACCGACCCTTTGCCCCACCCCTTCTGATATGGTCCCACTGGAGGGACATAACAACCTAGCAGAACTGTGGGCAATCAGTTAATCGTTAGGGGTTTGACTGCCCAATTAGAAACCCCTTAAAAAGACCTGATTTTAGGAAGGGAGGGTCTTGGTGTTCTTTGGAAATCCAGGTGTGTCAAGCTGAGTGGAACAAACTGGGAGCACCCAAAATTGAACTTCTCTGCCTAAATGACAGAGCGAGCCTATGACAGAGCAAGGGATGGAACCCAAGTCTCCCAAATTCCAGACTTTATCCTAACTACTAGGCCATGCTGCTTTTCTTATATACTGTCTTCTCTCCCATCTGGCAATGGCTGTTGGACACAATGGCTGTTTTTACATGGATGTTAAATCCGGAATAACATTTCTCAACCTGGGTTTAAATGTCCGTGTAAACACCTAATCTTAGTTTAAAATATCCAGGTTAAGGTTGAACCCAGCTTTATTTAATCCTCATTTTCAAGAATTTATTTAACACGGGATCAAATAAGCTGTAAATCCAAATTGAGCATAGATATTAGTAGACAGAGCAAACATCCTCTCTATCCAGGGACATCTCTATGGTTGTCGGTGCTTTCTGGGGCCCTTGCCAGGAAATCAACGTTTTGATTTCTCTTCCCTCAAACCTGGTGCATAGATTAGCCATGGGATCGTTCAAAGATATCTCTAAAGGGGAACAAAAATCATAGCAGGAGGTGATGGAATTCAGCAGCGAAGCACCATGGGATTTTTCAGTCATCCTTGTTAGTCTGAACCCATATTAATCATGGATCACAGTGTTCCAGATTAATGATTATTCTGAGTTGTAAATGTCTGTGTAAACAGGAACCCAAGATTAAGAATCTGGTATTTTAAATACAGGTTAGTGTCCGTGTAAAAACAGCCTATGTGGCATAATTCATTGGAGCACTGAGGGGTGTTTTGTGCTCAATTAAGACAGCTGCAGCATACCAGAGAGTGAAATCATTATCATCAGTGTGTGTAGGGAATTAGCCATGCATTTTCCACTGACTTCTTGGGATCTGCATAGTGAATGCAGTTCACCATGGTGTGAGGAATAAGCTACCTCTAATGCTGAGTCTTGTGTAACCAAAACTGGGCTACAGTTAGCAAGTTCTTCCAACTTAACAGGCAGCTTATTAATGGTTTTCCTTTACAAAATAACTGCTTGGGATTTTTTCCACAGAGCCTGCTGGTATTTGACCTAGATTGGGATGCAAGATTCCTGAAAAATTTGGCCAATCATGTTTTAACTTGTACGAGCTCCGAGTGCTCCAGCACCGTAGGCTGTCGGATTCTGATCCCATTTGTATATGACTCGAAGAACAAATTCCTTGGCTTTTAGAAAGGCTTCTCTTTCTCTCTCTCTTGCCTATGGGAATGCCCTCTCCACACTTTTCATCCTCCTCTGTTTTCCGTCTCCTCTGTGCTCTCTTTCCCCTAAAATGTGCCACTTCATCACTTTCAGCTGCATCTGTGGGGCTTCCCTGAATGACACACAATAGAGAAGCTAGTTTGCTCTGAAGAGCTATATGATGCTGTCTTGTATGTCAACAATTCCTGAAATCCCCTCCCCCATCTTTTACTTGGTGTCTCCTATGCACGTGCATATCCTTTGCCCCCTCCTTCTCACCTTATTCCCACCTCCTCTTTCTCCGTTGTTCCCCAGCATCACACTTCTGTTGCTGCAGCTATCCAAACTCCTCCATCTCAGACTTATTGAAGGCTGGGATTTCCAAAAGGCACTGGCTTGTCTACTTTTATAGCATGAATTTCTATGGGTGATTTCAGCACCAGTCAGAATTCGTGTTACAGAAGCAGGCCTGGCCACTGCCATTTTAGAAGTTTCCCCTACCAGATCTAGGAGTTTGGCAGCTGTGCTATCTTCTCTTGCCCCCTCGAGACACATTCTGCACCCCCTCCCCTAGCTTGAGAATAACTGGTATCAGTGGCACTGTAGTGAGGAAGAGGGTTCTTGTAATTAAAAGTACTGCACAGAGGTCCGAGTTCAGTTCTTGGCCCTGTCACAAACTTCTTCGTTGACCTTGGGCAAGTCATTTAATCTGCTATACATGTGGGTTGTAAATAAGGATAGTTCCCTATTTGCTTGTCTTGCCCAGACTGTAAATTCTTTGAGGCAGAGACTGTTTCTTCCAATGCAAGTTTACAGCACCCAGAACTGCTGAGCCACGGTATCCACTGGGGGTCCTTCTATTACTATGGTAGTATTACTATACACACAGGGGTTGGCACTCTTGGTTCTGGAACCAACGAGGGGAGGAACTACATTAGATCATCTAGTCCTAAGTGGCACACTAGGGCAAGGAGTAACTGTGGCCGAGCCACTAGGCAATAACGATCATAATATAATCAAATTTGACATAGTTGCTGGAGGGAGAAAGTTAATTAAAAGTACAGCACTGACTTTTAACTTTAAAAAGAGAGACTATGCCAAAATGAGGAAGCTAATTAGAAAGAAACTAAAAGGCACAGTTGAAAGGACTACATGTTTGCAAGAGGCATGGAGGCTGTTGAAAAGCACCATCTTGGAAGCCCAGATTACATGCATCCCACAAGTTAAAAAAGGTAGCAGGAGGACTAAACGTCTACCACTGTGGCTAAATGGAGACGCAAAGGAGGCTATTAGAGCCAAAAAGGCATCCTTTAAGAAATGGAAAGCTAGCCCCAATGAGGAAAATACAAAGGAGCATAAACACTGGCAACGTAACTGTAAGGTGCTAATAAGGCAGGCCAAGAAAGAATTTGAAAGGAGACTTGCTAAAGAGGCAAAAACAAATAATAAAACCTTTTTCAAGTATATCAGAGGCAAGAAGCCTGCTAGGGAGTCGGTTGGGCCATTAGATGACCAGGGAGTAAAAGGGGCACTCAGGGAGGACAAGGACATTGCAGAGAAGCTAAACGAGTTCTTTGCTTCGGTCTTCACTGCGGAGGATGTTGGGGAGATACCCACGCCGGAACCCTACTTTGTAGGTGATGAATTGGATGAACTGTCACAAATCAGCGTGACCCTGGAGGAGGTTCTAGAGCAAATTGACAAGCTTAATACGAACAAATCACCAGGGCCAGATGGTATTCACCCCAGAGTTCTGAAGGAACTCAAATGTGAAATTGCAAACCTACTAGTAGTAATTTGTAACCTAACGTTGGCATCTGGCACTGTACCTGAGGACTGGAGGGTGGCAAATGTAACCCCAATATTTAAAAAGGGATCCAGAGGTGATCCTGGAAACTACAGACCGGTAAGCTTGACGTCTGTGCCGGGCAAAATGGTGGAAACTATCATTAAGAACAGAATCACTGGGCATATTGATAAACATGGCTTAATGGCAAAGAGTCAGCATGGATTTAGCAAAGGGAAGTCATGCCTCACTAATCTCTTGGAATTCTTTGAGGGCGTAAACAAGCATGTGGACAGGGGAGACCCAGCAGATATAGTGTACCTGGATTTCCAGAAAGCTTTTGATAAGGTCCCACATAAACGACTCTTGAGAAAATTAAAAAGTCATGGGATAGGAGGTAGTGTTTTGCTATGGATTGGTAACTGGTTAAAGGATAGGAAGCAAAGAGTGGGACTAAATGGCCAGTTTTCACAATGGAGGGATGTAAAAAGTGGTGTGCCCCAAGGATCTGTACTGGGACCAGTTCTTTTCAATGTATTCATTAATGATCTGGAAAAGGGTGTTAAGAGTGAGGTGATCAAATTTGCAGATGACACCAAGTTATTCAGAGTAGTCAGAACACGAGCAGACTGTGAGGAGCTGCAGCAAGATCTTACAAGACTGGGTGCCTGGGCATCTAAATGGCAGATGAGATTTAATGTGGACAAGTGCAAAGTGATGCACATTGGGAAAAATAATCCAAATTATGAGTACACAATGCTGGGTACTAAGCTAGGAGTTACCACTCAGGAAAAGGATCTGGGAGTGATTGTGGATAATACACTGAAATCCTCAGCCCAGTGTGCCGCAGCGGTCAAAAAAGCAAATAGAATGTTAGGAATTATTCGCAAGGGAATAGAGAATAAAACTGAGGATGTCATAATGCCTCTATACAAATCAATGGTGCGACCGCACCTTGAATGTTGTGTGCAGTTCTGGTTGCCCCATCTCAAAAAAGACATAGCGGACCTAGAAAAGGTACAGAGAAGGGCAACAAAATGATCCAGGGTATGGAACAGCACCTGCATGAGGAGAGACTTGTGACATCATGCTCCACAGGGGGTGGGGCTGGAAAGGGGGCAGAGCAAATGGGCTGTCACGCTGCTTTCTGATGTAACCTCCCCCTTACAGAGTGTCATGATACTCCATGGGGAAGTACTCAAACCCCAGAGAGGTGACATGCCTAGGTGGCGGTATAAAAAAGCCCACTTTGGGGGTGGGGGGACTTCTCTGTAACTGTATATAAAACCGATACAAATGTTTGTTTACCAAGTGAGTAAAATCAACCTCTGCCTCCCCCTGCTTCTCCTCCACTTGGAATCCTCTCCGCTCATCTGTTGTTTCTACTTTCATCTCTGTCTAGTACCCAGTGCTTCTAAATACAGGTGCCTGCTGTAAATATCTCAGGCAGTGTCTTTATTCCAGACTCCAGGAGCTGGAGATGGAAACAACATGGGTTTTGAATCTTTTGCCTGCATGCATGCCAACACTCCCACATCACCAGCATCACTACTACCTCCAGATCCAGGAGAGAGCTCCCCCTAACCTGCAGGCCACCTTTCTTCGGGCTTATATTTGGAGAAGCTGTAACAGCTGGGGTGGGTTTTTAGTTTCCCCATTTAGGGTTTGACCTACGTTGAGAGAGCCAGTTATAGAGCTGCAGCCACTATAGGCCACTTTCAGACATTCCCCCTGCATATTCCGGCTGCAGGGGGGAATGGGCAGCCAGAATATGCATGGGGATTGGCTGGTCTGAAAGCCCCTCCTCCCCACGTGGCTTTGCCGGCAGACATGTGCATGGATGCAGAGCTCAATTTCCTGCTCTGCATCCATGCACGTGTCTGCCGGCAAAGCCGCGCAGGGGAGGTGGGCTTTCAGACCAGCCGATCCTCGCAGGATATTCTGGCTGCGCATTCCCTCCTGCAACCAGAATATGCATTGTGGGGTGGGGGGAGAGTGATGTCTGAAAGTGGCCTTAGGGGTAAACTAGATTTTCTAAGTGCTCAGAATCTCCAGTCAGGTTTTTTAAAGAGCTCCACAGCCAGTTGTGTTAAAACCTGGCCGCTCAGATCCCTACATGCGAGCCGAGGTCTTCTGGAAAGTTGGCCCTCAGGCAAGTGTTTGGGGGCAAATTATCTACCAAATCCAATAGCTTTGTTTAGCTCTTTGGTCCCTAACCTGTTTGTGGTTGCAAACCCCTTTCAGAGTACAAGATTTATGGTGACCCACTCTAGGCAGTGTAGAACTGACCAATGGCACAGCTGCGTTTGCGTGAAAGAACTTGGTGAATTTTGACCTTTCCTTAGCTTCCCCAAGGTGATGGTTTGTTCGTTCTCTCTCTCTCAATATTTTGCATTTGTGTATCATGGTACAGCAAGCAACTCGAAAGAGCATCGCTTGTTGCTTCTGAGTCATGGTTGGCTGATGAGTGATTTAATTTTACCTATTTATTTAGCTAAATATCCCATCTTATCCGAAGGGCTCAGGTAACAACATGAAACAGATATAACATAATAAAAAATAAATATACAAATGTATACACTGAACACCGGGCCAAATAAAAACATTTTGTATCGCTACTGGAAACTTCTCTGGTGAATTTCCAGGGGGACAGAGTTCCAAAGTTGTGGAGCTGCCACCAGAATGCTTCTCTGCCTGCCTTTGCTTGGATGAAATTTCCAAGAGGCCTTTCTCAACTGACCTTAAGGGCAGCAGTAGAGTACAGGGGAGGAGGCAGGCTTTCAGTTAATTAGAGCCCAAGCTGTTAAGAGCTGCAGGGGTTTCAGTGGGTAAAGCACAGACAGATTCCAGTGAGGCATGAGGCACAACTCCTCTAAATACAGGGTTCCCAACATTTCAGCATGTCTAGTTCTTTTCTGAGAATTAAATAGAATTGTGGGGCCAAAGACAGCAGAATATATCAATAAACTAAATTTTATTAAACTAGCAATGTATTCATAAGCCATTGCCTAAACATAATATACAATCCAAATTGCTGTACAAAAATATAGATAACTGACCATTTTACAAACTGTTGAACCCTTCATAAAAGTAGTATTCTCACTAGGTTAAATTGATAACATCAGCTCTCTCTCCTATTTTGTTTTATTTTATTTTTTCTCTGGGCCATGCAAGGAGAGCAACAGCCTGTATAACAATGACATTATCACCCGCTAGCAAATGTTCTTAGGATGTATAGGGGCTGAAAGGCCTTAGTGTGTGGGAGGAGAGGGACTGAGGGGGTATGCTCTTTTCAGGGGAAGGAAGTGGAGATGAGAAGCACTGAGAGTGCACTTGAGAGTAGGGGCTTGAATGTGTGAGTGGAATCCAGGAATTGGAAAGAGGCCCACATAACAGGGGTGGACAAAGTTCCCAACCCCAAAGGCCACATGCCAAAATGTTCATACAGGCAAGACTCACAAACCATACAGATGTGTGCGCACACACACAACTTTCTTGCTTTGTGCCTGGCTGGCGGGGCTGGTGCTTTGCAGGCCTGCCTGGCTGCTGAGATTCTGAGAAGTGACCGCTATTCAGCTGCTGAGACTTGAGTGCAACGAAGCAAGACACAGGACCATTGAGGCAGCGTGGAGTCTAGGACCAGCCCTGCCCAAGAGCCATATTTGAACTGCCCAAGAGCCACAGTTAGGCCATCCCTGTCATATAGCCAAAGGCTGTATTTGGCCCATGCACCGGAAGTTCCTCACTCCTGGCCTAAATGCAAACTCAGCAGTGATTCCTTCTGATTTCCAAGGCAAAGTAAAACACAGGAATCCACACCCCTGTTGGCTTCCCAGTGCTACATACTACAGACTACGGCACTGAGAGACAGGAGCACAAATCAAAAGAGAAGTAAGGTTGCCACCTCTTTGGGTTTTGAATCTCCAGGCTCTGGGGGAAGCTCTGATTTCTGCAGGTCAGCCAAGGGTCCCCTGGTAACCCAGAGAAATAAGGACAGCAAGGAGTGGCCTCATCAGAAATGGGGTGGGCCGTAGGGATTTTTGTGCTTCTTTCCTGCATTCTCCTGCTGCTGCGGAGCATCCTAATGCTCTGTAAGGGCCGGGGTGAGGTTACCTGAGCCCCTTTGCCCCACCCCTTTCTGACATGACCCTGCCCCCTGTGGAGTGTTGTGGTGCGTAAGGGGTAGGGTTATGTTAGAAAGGGGCATGACAGCCCCCTTGCCCCTGTCCTGCTGATGTTGTTGTTATCATTATCATTCATTTATATAGCACCAGCAGTGTACCTGGCACTTTACAACTGAGCCCTGTGCCCAACTGTTTGGGGAGGAGTAGGGCAATAAAAATGAAATATGGCTGTAGGGCAAGGCATCCCAGACTGATGGGAGTTGTAAACTGATACTGTCTGGAAAGGAGAGAGACTTAGTGGGAACATGGCTGGCTTATAAATACCTTTCACATAAAAGTCTTGTTGATGCAAGGGAGTTGTCCAGTCTCTGAAGTGGGTGAGGAATGATGCAGTGGCCTTTAGCAAACGAAGGAAGAAATTAGGTTAGTCACTAGAGCTAAATTTGTCCGTACCTCGCAGGGCTGTTGTGAGAGTGAACTAGGTAAGGATTGTAAAGCACTTTGAACACTTAAAATACCATTCAGTAATTAATATTCAAATAATAGGTTGATCTCTGGGTGGACATGTTCTATGCTGCTAGCTTTGCTTTGTTGAATGGAATAGGAAATGTTCCACAGGAAACTTTGCTTTTATAATATATGGGATTTTTCCCCCTTATTTATTACAGGTAGAATTTGAATGCATTAACCCCAAAAAACAAAAGAAGAAAAAGAATTACAAGAACTCTGGCATCATTATTGTGAAATCCTGCAAAGTGAGTGTGCAGTTTTAAAAAAGTGAGCTAACCATCTATCTCAGTCAGGGTGGAGATGGGGAGGTGTCTCGCATTAGATGAATTTACTAGGCATAGAATTGTAGAACCAAAGCAGATACTTTGAAGTGTCACACTTCCCTGGCAAAGTGAGCTCAGCTGTGCTCTCTGCAAGACAAATTTGCAGACACTCTAATCTGTGAGCATGACACTCTGACACTGCAATCGCTGCCTCTGCCAGTTTAGCAAAACACACAGCACAAGCTGTCAAAGGGAGCTCTGTAGATGTACGATGTGGCATGAACAGAAAAAAGGTGCTACATTGTACTTGCTGCTCACTCAGGCTTTCTCCTTTGGTTCCATCAACCCTTTATGGGACTCAAACCTTCCCAATATCACAGCAGACATTTCTCTTTTGTGCTTACCAAACGGTTACATTTTCAAATACCTGTGATTAAAGGTGCTTTGCAGGCTAGTGTGGGGAATATAGAGACTTACCCTGAGCTCTTTTCTGGTGATGCTAGGACTTATTTGAAGATGTGACAGTGTACTACGTATACTGAAATAAAACCCTGGTTTCCTCTAGTCATTCCCAAGGGTCAAACAAGATAAAAACACTTACACACTGCACTCATGAGAGTAGACAGCACAATACAGAGCCATTCAACTCTAGGTTGTTACTGGAATGGAAAATAGCACTGATGTTTGCTGGACTCTATTTTGTGTTAGGACCCAAGGGTAAGCACTAGGTCAGAGGACAAATGATGCTTCATAGTCCCATATTTCACAGACATCCAGAGCTGGAACCTGCTCATTCATTCAATTTTATCTTTTGGGATTCATAAGAGATTAGATCTTGAAAACACATTACTTGATTGCTACCTTCATCTTTTCTCCCCTACTCAAATTCCACTTTGAAAGCACACACAAATTCCATCTTGCACACAAATACATGAATTCCCCATTGTGTGTTCATATGTTTACACACATGCATGTGTCTGCAAACTCACTCTGGAATTCCTACATGATGATAGGATCTGCTGTTTTATGCCACTAAAACTAGATGCAACTCCTATTTCTATCTGGAAGTTTAGAAGCACAGTTTTCAAAAGGCACGGCTTAAGCTGTACATTCTTAATGCTGGTGACTATGAAAATAACATTCCATTTGTAGTGGAAGGGAATTATAATTATTATTTGCATAGTACCAGCAATGTGCCTGATGCAGAACAGTCACAATTAGAGGCAGGTCCCTGCCTCAAGAGACTTGAAATCTAGGACAGTGATGTGGGTTTTCTGGAAAATTTTGAATTGGGAAATTTTCTGATGCAAATTTTCTGAAATTTTTTCCAATGCCCTAAATTGGGATTTGATTTAGCATGTTTATTTGACTTGTACTTAGTAAACAAAGCTCCAAAAGTACACTATGTTAATTTTATGTGCTGCATAAATATCTCAAAAAGTTTTTACAATAGCCAAAAGTAATTGAACTGAAATAAATTAGGGGGAAAAATTCAATAAAGTGCATGTGGTTTAAATGTTCAAACAAATTCAAAGCTTTACTTGGAAATTATTTTTATTGGAATTAGGTATTGGTATCCATTCATTATGTTACTAATTAATTTTATGAAACAATGCATTTTTAGAACCAGAAAATTTCCCAGAATTTCTGTGGAAAATTTTCCACCGCACATCACTGATCAGGGTTGGACAGAGGAGGGAGATGAGAAGGAGGGGGACATAGGGAGAGACAGGGATACATCTAAGAAGTTGAGAAGTTGCAGGTGCATGTGCTAAGCTTAGTTACAAGGGGAGGAGGGGAAACCTAAATGGTAAGGTGGCATAAGGAGATGCATCAGTGAGCAATCTATAAGGGACAACTAGCTAGGGAAACATGACATGATGGAAAAGGGAGGTTTTTAATAGGGGTGTGCAATTTGTTTTTATTTCTTATAGTTACTAAAATAAATGTGACTTACAAAAACGAATGAATAAGCAAACAGTTGTTGTTTGCTTTCATTTGTTTTTGTTTAAAAAAATAAAATAAAATAATAATTATTAATTATTATTTATACAGCACCAGCAGTGTACCTGGCACTGTACAATCAAATTGTTATAGGCATGTGTGTCCTTTTCCAAAATGGCACCAGCAGCATCTCCACCTTTTTGGAAAAGGCTGCACACGGCCCCCAGCAGCCATTTTAATTTTTAACAATAAATTTTTTTTTAATTTAATTTTAAAAAAATCACGTACATGAGCAAATGGCCACCGGCAGCAATGCCACCATTTTGGAAAAGGGCAGCCAGTCTGCACATGTGCAGTGGCTGTTTTGCACATGCAGACTGACTGCCCTTTTCCAAAATGGTGGTGACGCTGGTGTCACTATTTTGAAAAGGGGTGTGCATGTGCAGAATGGTCCATTGGCCATTTGCGCATGCACAATGTAGAATTTTTAAATTGTTTTTAAATTTTAAAATAAAGAAGAAGAAAAAAGCCAAAAATGAATGGGTTTTCTATGATAACCCCTGGAAACGAAAACAAATGGTGTGTCTTCTGCACACCCCTAGTTTTTAGGAGGGATTTGAAGGTAGAGAGGAGAGTGTATATGTTGAAGGAGGGAGTTCCAGGTTCAAGAGACAACATGGAAGAAGGGCCAAGGCAGTAGGGCTAAAATGGCAAGCCGCCGTGGTAGCTGTTTCCGACGGAAAGAGCTCTTCCACAATGAGCAGCATGGTGTGATTGAGCTGTTCATTCTCCCCTTCCTCTCAGGACAGATGGTCTTGACTGATGGGATGTGTCCCTCCTTCCACTGGATAGGCAGGATCAACTTGATTGACAGCCTCATCCACTGGGAGGGGCACAGCCCACCCGAAGCCCAGTTCTGTTCCTGCCTTGCGTGAGGTAGGAAACAGGACCAACTGCTCCCACTCTGGGGGTATAGACCTAGGTTTTTTTTTCTCTTTTCCTTTTAATAAGTTTGGGACCCGGTCCTCTCACCAGGTCCCACCTTGTGGGGGCAGGGCTGAGCAGCTGGTAGGGGACTGGGGGGTGGGGTCCTTCCCCTGTGTCTCCCCCTCCCCCCTGACTCTTCAATCCTGTCGGGCCCGCTTAGAGGGGGGGAGCCGCCATACCGGGAGCCACTCCTCCCCAAGACCCAGAGGGCTCATGGGAAGTAGAGCAGGGGCCGAACTCCATGCGCCTAGGAGAGCGCGAACCAACTGACGGCAGTTTCCCGCGCTCCACCATGATGACGTGAGCCGGGAATCACAATTCAATTCAATTTTATTATGGCTGGCTTTCGCCTTTGCCATCCAAAAAGCCGGGAATCAATCCCGCTGGGATGTGGGCTCACCTCTGCCCCATGGCAGCAATGAAGCTGAGGGCAGCGTCGCGGAGCCGCTACATCGCTCCGAGAAGTCCCACGCCTGGGGGGACCGCAGTGTGGGGTGAGTGAACCCGATAAGGGGGGAGGGGCGGCAATCAGATCACGCCAGCAGACGGAGGTCCCCGAGGCGGTTCTACTGCGGCTGGGCCACCAAGTGGTGGACTCCTCCCTCCTCTTTGAGTCCCTAACCAGGGGTGACTCTCCCGTGACTCGTCACACAGCCGGGGGGGGGAACCCCGGGCCGGAGCGTAAGGGGATCCCCATCCCATGAGGGGGATAGAGACCACAGCACCCAGGTTCGGCAAGAGGGGGCTTCCCAGCATAGGGAGTAGGGCAGGAAGAGGGGGAGAGAAGCAGCCTCCCCATTGAGCTTCACCAGCAGCTCTTCTTCCTCAGTTTCCCCCTCCTCGTCCCCGGATTCCCTGCCTGCACCAGGTCACCGATATGGCCGAGGTAATAGGCACAAATGCCCACGGAGTCGCAACTCCTCGTCCTCTTCCTCCCCCTCACCCCGCAGGCACCGAGTAAGCCGTGGAGGGGGCGGGCAAAGCAACCCAAACCCTCATGAGCCAAAAGGGCTAAACAGGCAAAGGGGAACAGAGCGAGGTCGGCTAGGTGCAGCTCCTCCTCATCAGTCTCCTCCCCTTCCCCCCTCCCCTCCCCCAATAGAACCAGGGAAGATGGAGGGCTCTCTGACCTGAACTCGGAGTCAGGGGTGGCGAGGGAGGAACCAGCGGGGGAGAGGCTGTTTGAAGTAGAGCAGTTTAACCAAGCTCCAGGCTAAGGTAGCAGCAGAGCTAGCAATTTCTCTTCCTGCTCCACCAGTTGAACCACAGGCTGCTCCCACAGAAAATAAGAGGACTTTTCCTAGAGGGGTTTCATCCACCTCGGAGCTCCCCCTGGCCAGGTTTTATGTAGACATCATAAGGGGGGAATGGGAGCACCCGGCCAGATTTAAGGGCCCACACAAGTTCATCAACAAGTTTTACACGGTCCCACCCGCACAGGAGGAACTTTTCCTGCTGCCTAAGGTGGATTCAGAAGCGACCGATCTCTCCAAGACAGGCGCCCTTCCATCAGAGGAGGATGGGTTCCCCAAGGACCCTTCAGATAGGAAGATAGAGGTAGCCCTTAGGAAGAACTTTGAGGCCTCATCAACAGCCCTCAAAGCCACGGCAGCCACGTCTAGCTTCAGCAGGGCAGCCTTCCTATGGGCCAGTGACCTGGCACGCAAAGTGAGGAAGAAGAAATTGAAAGATAGCTTAAAAAAACTGGCCCTAGCTGCAGCGTTCTCGGCAAATGCCACCCTAGACGCTATTCAGTTGAATGCTAGAGCAGTGGCAACCAACGTGATGGCATGTAGGTCCATCTGGCTGTGCCCGTGGAGAGTGGGCATACTGTCAAAGACAGTTCTAACCGGAAAGAAGTTCCAGGGCAAAAAGTTATTTGGGGAAGCAATGGGCAATGTCCTGACCACCGAACCAGAAAAGAAGAAGGCGTTGCCTCTGATCCCAGCGAAAGGAGCAGCCAAGTCTTCCTTTCGTCCCAGGAACCCTTTGAGAAACCATAGAGGTAACTGGAAGAGGGACTTCCGGCCTGGAAAGCCGCGATGGCAACGAGGCAGAAGGGGCGGAGACCAATTCCAGCCCAAGAGACAGCAGCCTGCAAACACAAAACGGTCCAAACCCTCAGTGTGACGAGAGGCCATCTCCTCAGCCTTCGGAGGGAGCCATAGGGGGAGGCTACAACGCTTCGTGGATCGCTGGCGACACACAACATCAGACCTTGGTGCTCGAGATGGTGACCAGGGGCTACTCGATCACCTTTCCATCAAGAGACTGCTTCCTCCCGTCACCCCCTTCAAGGGACCAGGCAAAATCGGACAGGACGCACAGGGCAATCCAGCACCTGTTAGACATTCAGGCAATAGAGAGTGTGCCATCCCTTCAGAAGTGCTCGGGCGTATACTCCATATTCTTCACGGTACCAAAAAGGTCGGGAGATACGTGCGCTATCCTCGACCTCAAGTCTTCAGGTATCGAAAATTCAGAATGGAGATGCTGAAGTCCATCACAGCAGCTCTGCAACCGGGCGACTTGTGACCTCAATTGACCTCCAGGAAGCATACCTCCATATACCCATCCACCCGGCTTGTCGACGATATCTAAGGTTTGCCGTCGGCGACCAGCACCTCCAGTTCAGAGCCCTACCCTTCAGACTTTCTTCATCCCCGAGAGTATTCACGAAGATGTTGGCGGTGCTGGTGGCACATCTGAGATCGCAGGGGATGCATATTTACGCATACCTCGACGACATACTTGTGAGATCCTCATCCAGGGAGAGGGGCCTGAGCGATCTGCATCGAACTATCAAATGTCTGGAGGCTCACAGGTTCCTGATAAACAAAGAGAAGAGTTGCCTGTCACCGCCTACATCCATTCTTCACCTGGGAGTCCGATTAGATACCAGTCAGGACCGGGTCTTCCTCTCACAAGAGAGAGCAGACAAGATGCGGACACTCCTATCATGCCTCAGGAGAGATCCAGAGGCGGCCCTCATGTTCCTCACTCAGGTGCTGGGGAGCATGGTATCTTGTTTGGAAACAGTAGAGTGGGCCAGGCTACACCTCCGACCACTACAATGCTTTCTATGACCGTATCAGGAAGAAATAGCCCACAACACCCATCTCCATGTCATGTTGCACAGCAGCCTGAAGGAACAGTTCAACTGGTGGTACCACCCGGGACGTCTGGAGAGGCGTCTTCCGATGAGAGACCCGAAATGGACAGTCATAACGACAGATGCGAGCAACTGGGGATGGGGAGCTCGTTGCAAATTCGGCATGGCACAGGGCCAGTGGTCAGAAGAAGAAGGTCTATGGCACATAAACAGGCTAGAGCTGAGAGTGGTGAGGCTCGCACTCCTGCACTTCTCAAAGCACGTCATAGGTCTGCATCTACTGATACGGACGGACACCCCACAGCCATTACCTTCATCAGTCACCAAGGGAGGTCTCGTTCCAGGTCACTCCAGGAGGATGCAACTTTGCTGTTCGGCTGAGCAGAAGGCAGACTGAGCTCCATAAGGGCAATCCATGTTGCAGGGAAGGACAACACTATGGCGGATTGGCTGAGCCAAACTCGGGGGAGTGGTCTCTCTCAGAGAAAGCGTTCGCCCTCATCAAGAGGACCTTCGGAGAGCCAGTAATGGATCTGTTTGCATCCCCCCCCTCCCCAATGCCAAGACCCCAATCTTCCTGTCACGAAGTAAGGAACCGGGGGCAGTGGGAATAGACGCCCTGTCAATCAGTTGGCCAAAGGGGCTTCTGTACGCCTTTCCACCTGTTCCGATCCTTCAGTGCGTACTCCAGCAGGTCAGACACCAGAGAGCTCAGGTCATCCTGGTAGCAGGGCCGGACCTAGGGTTTGTGGGGCCATGTGCAAAGTATTGGTGCGGGGACTAATTTGCATAATTAGCCCCCACCAATTTATGCAAATACATGAATTTGCATATTTTGCATAAATGTCCATCATAGCTGCACACATGCCTTGGGCCCTTTTTAGTCCCAGCACTTTTTACCCCTTAGTTTCCCACACGGAGCACCCCTTGCCACTTGTCTCACAGATCCATCCACCCCCTTGCTTAAACCACCCTCAACATGCCAAATTACCCCCTCATCTAGCCCCCTCTCCCAGTTTCCCCTCCTGCCAATACAGGGAGGGAACAGGAGGAGATGGAGGGCAGGGCATTATTGATTTTTTTCAAGAATTTGGCAGTAATAGTCAAAACAAATGAAAATAATCAAGCAAAAAAAGTGTTTTTATATTGTAATAACAGAACAAATGTCTTTTTCAACAAGACATTTAGGAGACAGGCGGGACTTCTGTACGTTTATAGTTAGTCCCAGCTTTACGCATAGATCTAGAGTGAAGCGAAGGTTGGCATTTAAGGTGTCTGGGGTATTAGCAACCAGTAACCAGTCATTTAGGTAGGGGAAAACGGCAATGCCCTGCTTACGAAGGAAAGCTATGACTGGGGCCATAACCCCGCCCTGAGCTGTTTGCAGGAGTGGCGGGATATAAATGTATTAAATAAATAAATAAAATAAATATAACCTTAGTAAAGACCCTAGGGGCCGAGGAGAGTCCAAATGGAAATGAACAAAACTGAAAATGCATGGAGTCATGGGTGAAATGGAAGAATCTTCTACAGGAGGTATGCAATCTAACATGAAAATAAGCATCTTTTAGATCAATAACTGCATACCATTGACCCTGCTTCAGGTGGGTTCTTAAATTGTCCATCCCAAATTGTTCTTAAATTAAATCTGGTGCTGGATAGTGATTTGAAACAATCTACTAAAAGATCA
>QEPC01008647.1:384341-409502 GCA_003113815.1 Sphenodon punctatus | reverse complement strand
CTCTAGGCCTTCCGGGGAAACCCGGAAGTTCCCCGGAAGGCCTAGAGCGTCTCTGACGCCGGCAGCCACAGCCGGTGCTGAGGCCGCCAGACTGCCCGCCGCCGCCGGAGCTCCCAAAGGTAAGCGCACCGAACTTTAGTAGGGGTGATCCCTGGGGGTGTGTGTGTGTGTTAAACACGCCCCCCCCAGGGATCGGGTCATACTTACCGGCGGCTGCGGGGACGCCCGGTACCGGCATTATCGGATACCGGATTCTACCGGTTTCCCGCCCCTACTAAACAGGTACCACTTTGTTATCCTGGAATAATAATCACTGGAGATTAGTCTGATTATCCTGGGATAGTTTGTCCTAGGGATGGGCGAACAGACTGCAGTTCAGATGTTTGGTCGTTCGGTTCAAAACCCGAGTTCGGGTTCGATGGTTCAGTTCAGCCAAGTTCCGTTTGACTGAACTTAACTGAACATTCAAAAATAGCAAAACCAAAATGAAATTGAAACTGAAACCTAATTTTTGGCCCTGGAAAGACGTTTTTCCTGCTCCCGAACTCATCCGAACACGACCGAACTGTTCAGTCGTTTGAGAGTTCGGCTGTCTGAACAGACCGAGTTTGGTCCAAACTCCGAACATCCGAACCGCGTTCATCCATCCCTAGTTTGTCCTTCTGAAAATGCCCTAAGACACTACTTTCTAGGGCTCCTGCGCCCTTCAGCAGCTCTCTGTTTACATGAATATAGAAATAAAACACTTTTGAGTGTTGCCTGAGGACATCCAGGTGCCTCTTCCCCCAGCTCCCTGCCACTTCCACCTGTGGTTAATTAGCTTTACAGAACTGGAGGCAAAATGGCCTGTGGTTTGAAGTTTCTGCTGTTTTCTAACCTTTCAGTCGAGGAAGCTGCGAGGCCACATTGAAAGTATTTTCTTTTTTTTTGCAGATAACCAGAGATTACTCCTTCCTGGACTACATCCTTGGGGGCTGCCAGCTAATGTTTACAGTAAGGAACTTTCGCCATTCTCCATCCCGCTAACTGTAATAAATGGAATGTTTTAAATATCCTTGTGAGGGCTCAAGATTATGGCTTCTACACTAATTAAAGCATTAAAAAGCTCAGTGCTCACTGGTCAGAAGCTAGCTTGTTTAGCTTCAGAGGCCAACCAGGCAGACTTTAGTAGCCAGCCACTAAGAAACTTCACTGCCATGTTTGCCCTGGAAATTTAGCTTGCAATGTAGCTTTATCTGCACCACTTTTGATCCTACATGTAGATACTCTACTTCTCAATTATGTATAGATAATAAGCTTCAGGTTAATAATTCCAAGACTAAAATTATTGTGTGGGAAAGCTGTTTTAAATCCTGTTCATGGTATATTGGTTCTACCAAGCTTGAGCTAGTTAAAGAATATAAACACCTTGGGGTTCTCTTTTCTAATTCTGTGGCTTGGAATGGACATCTTTCTTATTTGAAACCCAGATTAATGCAATCTGCTACAGCTATTAAGCACTTCTATTATAAATTTGCTTCTAGATCAATATCTGCTGCTCTGAAATCTTTCCATGCTAAAGCCATCTCCCAGCTTTTATATGGAGCTGAAAAATGGGGATACTCAGTTGGTGTTGAAGTTGATATCACACAAAATACATTTTTTAGATATCTATTGGGTCTCCCACCCTCCATGCCAGCTGTGATTCTGAGGATGGAATCTGGCAGTGAGGTTTTGTTGACAACTATATCCATTAGAGTGTTGGGATATTGGTTTAAAATGATGACTTACAATCCACTGAGATTTCTTAAAATGTGTTGTTTAGAGGAAAGAGAACGTAGTCTGCAGAAGTATTCCCTGTGGTTAACATTTACTGATAGAATTTTTGCAACAAGTGGCCTTGGTTATTATGTTGATGGTTTTCAATGATTTTTTAATTAGCATGACAAGCAATTAGCTTTTTTAAGACAAAGGGATATAGCCAAACAGAATGATTTTGCTCCAATTAGAAGTAGTTATGTTGTACCTATGTATTCATACTGGAAATTGGATTGGGGGATTGAGTATTATTTACTAAAAAAACTCAAGCATTTCTTACAGCTTTAGCTAGGCTATGCACTGAACAAATGCTGTCTGCAATCCTTGCAGGCCGATGATTGAAAATTCTGATGGAATTAAGGCCCGTGTCGTTCTGATGCTGTAGAAAATATTTCTCATTATGTCATGGAATGTGCCCTTTTTGAGGAACCTAGGACTAGATATATTCCTTCCCTCTCTTAAGAACACAAGAACATAAGAAGTGCCATACTGGGTCAGACCAACGGTCCATCTAGCCCAGCATCCTGTCTCCGACAGTGGCCAATCACAGTGGCTTGGGAGAAGCACCCAGCAGGTCACAACGGGGGAGCCATCCCCTGTTGTTTTCCCCCAGCTCCTGTCATGTTCCCTGATCCTGTCTGGCTAATAGCTGCTAATGGACCTATCTTCCAGAAATTTGTCCAAACCTCTTTTTCTGGGTATTTTCAGACGATACGGGGCCCTTTGGCCCCGTACCGGCACCACCGGCTTCGTTCCCCGCCGGGGTCACCCCGTAACGGCACAACAGACGTGCCGGGGGGATCCCGGCGGGGAAAGTGGGAGGGGCTGGGGCCGCGCGGCGCAACGTGTGGCCGCACGGCCCCGCCCCCTCCACGCACCCCGCCGCCCGCCCTCCGAGGAGACGGGCGGGCGGCGGGGCCAATGCGGCCGCCGCGTCCGGCCGAACGTGCCACGGCCAGACGTGACTTTTCCTTGGTCACGGCCCAGGGTCTGTTTGACCACGCTTCCCGGGACCTTCCCCCGGCTAGCCCGGGAAGCATGGTTCAAATGAACCCCATGTGGGGATTGACCGTGGCCAACATCTGGCGCGCCGCGAACAGACGTACGAGACACGGTGACCACAGGTGGGTATTCACCGTGGTTCACCGTGATCTCGTAACGTCTCATTTGCCATTTAGATGCCCAGGCACCCAGTGTCATAAGATCCCGTTGTAGTTCCTCACAGTTTGCTCGTGTTTTAACTACTTTGAATAACTTGGTGTCATCTGCAAATTTGATCACCTCACTCTTAACACTCTTTTCCAAATCATTAATGAATACATTAAACAGCACCAGTCCCAATACAGATCCCTGAGGCACATCACTTTTTACATCTCTCCATTGTGAAAACTGACCATTTAGTCCTACCCTTTGCTTTTTGTCTTTTAATCAGTTTCTAATCCATAGTTAGACACTACCTCCTATCCCATGACTTTTTAATTTTCTCAAGAGTCTCTCATGAGGGACCTTTCTGGAAATCCAGGTACACTATATCTATTGGTTCTCCCTTGTCCACATGCTTATTTACACCCTCAAAGAATTCCAATAGGTTAGTGAGGCATGACTTACCTTTACTAAATCCGTGTTGAGCCATATTTGTCAACATTCCCTGTAATTCTGTCCTTAATGATGGTTTCCACCATTTTGCCTGGCACAGACATCAAGCTTACTGGGGTCTGTAGTATCCAGGATTGCCTCTGGATCCCTTTTTAAATATTGGGGTTACATTTGCCACCCTCCAGTCCTTGGGTACAGTGGCAGATTTAAGTGAAAGATTACAAATTACTAACAGTAGGTCTGTGATTTCATATTTGAGTTCCTTCAGAACTCTGGGGTGAATGTCATCTGGCCCTGGTGACTTGTTAGTATTCAGTTTGTCAATTTGCCCTAGAACATCCTCCAACATCACATTTATTTGTAACTGCTCTTCCAACTCCTCGCCCACAAAGCAAGGATCCGGCGTGGGTACCTCCCCCAAATCCTCCGCAGTGAAGACCGACGCAAAGAACTCATGTACTCATGTATTCTCTGTATTCAATAAATTAAGCATTTCTCGAATACAGAGAATATCATTTGGCTGTTTCAACAAAAGGATATTGGTACTGTTTCTAATCTTGCTTTTATTTGCTTATAGAGTGGAAATAATTAGACTTAAGTTTCCAAAGATTGCCGTTATTGTTGACTAAGGATATTATTATAATTACTGGTGATTTTATTAACTGTGTATGGCAATAATTAATTTATTTTTGGATTTGGTATTTTATATTCCTTATTAGGTTTTATTGTTTGTGTATTGTAGTTCGGTGTTACTTTTATGTTGGCCTTGGCGAAAACCTGTGCCAAGGAATAAAGCACAAAAGTACACGTAGATACTATGGCAGAATGGTGGAGAGAAAGACATTGTGGGATTAAACTAGGGTGGGAAACCTTTTCCCTCCTGCATGCCACATTGCCACTTTGAACATGGGAGAAGGTGCCAAGACTGCTAAAGCAGCAGGAGACTCTGGGTGAGCATGGATGATATTTGAGGAAGAGTGGAGTGGGTTGTGAGCTGCACAGGAGTTATATGTGGGGTGCTTAAGGAATGTGTTCAGGATGGGGAGAATCCAGATCCTGGATCTATGCCATGAATCCACCCCCTATCCTTGAGTGTATGGTTTTATCTTTGCTCTCTTCCCCTGAACTCGCTTTTTCAGTGCTTGAGGTTAGGAGCTAGATTCATGGACCAGATCCAGGAATCGGAGAGGAGACAAATAAAAAACAGCTGTAGGCTGGATTTGTCCCACAAACCAGGGGTGCCCCTCCTCAGGGCTAAGCTCAGTAGCACTCCCATTCGCTACATCCTGTAGCCCTTTTAGGAGCTTAGAACTTGTGGGCTCCCAGGAGGAGCCTGAATAAGGGCAGGAAACTTCTGTGGGAAAGGGAGAGTTGAGGAAGCAGGGGAATCTTGCTTGCTTGAGAGTCAGACACTTCTAGCACACTGGTGGGATGGAATGCAGAGCAGCTTATAACAGGGAATAAGCCTCGTCTCTCAGGAGACCAGAGTCCTATCAGGGGTCCTAAAAGGTGGTGAAGCTGAGAGGGTGTTCTTAGGAGGAGCATGCCCCACCTGGGGGTTTTATTCAGAGTAGTTCTCCCAGAGTAACTGCCTCCTAACATTTCTTTCCCACAAGCTGGGAGCACTTGGGTTTAAACACTTCTCCTCCCCCTGTGCCTTCCCCTTTGATGCCCACACACTAGAGCAGAACTCACTAAGTGTATTCAAGGGTTACATCTGAACGATAGTGTGTTACCTTTTTGTTGCCACTCTGTTCTTTGGAGCACCAGGTTCACACAATTTATTTACTTATTTTATTTAATTATTTGGATTAATAACCTGTCTATCCCTGAAGGCTTGGACACGTAACAGCGGGGGGGGGGGAGGAGGACAACAAATATAAACATATAAAATTCCCCAAAGAATCTCTTGAAAATCCAAACCCCTGACCTCATCCTCATCAGCCCCCACCCCTGCTTGCCAAAAGCTTTTATTTCTTGGCCCAAATAAAAAGGTTTTGCATTACCACTGGAAAACACTGCGGCTCAGGCTTTGACAAACTTCCAGGGAGAGGTAATTCCATAATTGTGGCGTAGCCACCAGGAACACCCCTCCGCACGTGTTTATGTGCAAACCTGATGCATTCATGGCCTTTGCAAGATGGTGCTCCTGGCTTACCTCCGAGGATGCAGTGCAACATAGGGGAGGAAGGTGGTATTCCAGATATCTGGGGTCCAGGCCATTTAAGCCTTTATAGTCAAAACCAGCACTTTAAATTGTGCCTGGAAAGCTAATGAGAGCCAGTGCAGATGAGCCACAGGCTCCTTTGTATGTGGATAGGGGCTGCAAGCCTCAGCCTGCAGTGACAGACTCCTAAATAGCCTTCCCCAGTAACAAAGTACCTTACCCTAGTGTGCCGAACTGCAGCGTTACCTTGTTACAAAGCAGGTCATGGTGCATCTGTGTGAATTATGTCTGTGGTAGGGATAAGCACCAGTGCAGTAAGCACCAGTGCAGGTATGCGGGTGTAGTCAGGCTGTGGCTTTAGCTCAGGTGTTCACAACCAGGCAATCCTTTCTCAGATTCCAGCTAAGCCTGGGACTCTAAACCAAGTGGGATTAGCTACATCAGTTCAGCCACACATTGTGTAAGGAAAAAAAGCTCTTTGCAATGACACAAACTGAAGCCACGTTCCTTCTTTCTTTAGCCTCATGCTAGGCCTATGTCCCCTTTGCCTGGAGCTTCCATTTCACCAGGGGTGAAGAACCTTTTCCCTTCCAGGGACTACTTTGAAAATGAGTTAAAGCTCTGAGGACCGCATAGAAGTTAGGAAGGGTGTGCTCAGGAAGAGGAAGGTCTGGATCATGGATCTGTGCCATGGATCTATTCTTGTGTGCATCTCTGCTCCCTTACCCTGAGCTCAGTTTTTCAGTGCTTGGGTGTAGGAAATGGATCCAGGCACTCAAAAGAGGCCACACAAAAACTAGCTGCAGGGTGCATTTAGGCCCCTGGGCTGAAGTTCCTACCCCTGTATTACATTATCAGTTTTCTCATGCCATCTGTTTCTTCAGTTGCAAGAAAGGAGAACTATGTGAAAGGGCAGGCAATGGCACTTTAAGAGGGCCTGATTATTACTTTGTCCCTACCCACTTTTAGGACTTTAAGAGCATCTGAGACTTGAACTCAGTCAATCTCCTGTAGAAGGCCAAGCCAGATACAAAGAGTTACCAGGGGCCTTGGGTTTGGCTGGGTGCTCTGGCCAGAGACTTGCCATGGTTATAGTGTGTGGCTATGGGTGGGATAGTGTTAATAAAGAGAAGCAGTTTGGGAAATCCTGGCTGGCTGGAGCGACTTTGGGACTGAGTCTGTAGCAACGTACATAGGGCAGTGGCTTCGCCTAATGACAGACTTTAGGGAAAACTTTCCTTCAAGAAAATTACAGCACCAGTTAGATCCTCTGAGAACAGACAGGCCACTAGCACCTGCTTCCATAATGTTGAGAAGGGAGGAGTCCCATTGACAGAAGGCTTCAAAACTAGCATGACAGCAACTCCATTTTCTGCAACAGCTAGCCAGGCCTGTAGCCCCCAACTTGCAGCCAGAGAGCTCAGGCAAGTGACTTGCCTAAGGCCGTGCAAGGAGACCAGAATTCAAACTTGGGGTGTCTAGCTCCAACTTTAACATTCTGTCTGCTGGAGCACACCAGCTCTCTGTAGGTTGCAATGTGTCTGTCAAATGCAGCCTCAAGAGGGTCTGCTCAGTTCCAGGCACCTGGTTGGTAGCCACATAACTTTCTCTTAGACCTACTGAGAATACTTGCTTTCTCAGTGTCTCTATTCTTGGGCCACAGGCCTTGGAGTCAAGAGAATTGGCTTCTCTTTTCCCTGTCGGGGGCCACTTTGAAAACTTGCACAAGCTCTAAGGGCCGCACAGAAGTTGGAGCAGGGGTGCTTAAGGGATGCATGCAAGGAGAGGAGGGACTAAATCATGGATTTGTGCCATGGAATTGTCCCCTGTTCTTGGTTGCATGCCCTCATCTTTTCTCCCTTCCCTTGAGCTCAGTCTTTCAGTGATTGGAGGTAAGAACTGGATCCAAGGACCAGATCCAGGAAGTGGAAAGGAGCCACTTAAAATCTTGCCATGGGCTGCATTTGGCTCCCAGGCCTGAGGTTCCCCACCCCTCCTTTGGAGGATGCCCAATGCTGGCTACTGAGCAATTTTGCTTGTGGCTTCCTGATCCAGCCTTGGTTCTTGCTTCCTGATTGTTCCTGATTCTGACTGCTTGGTACCTGCCTTGCTGTGGTTTGCTGACTTCTGACTGGAGCTCTGATCTGGGCCTTGATTTGGCTCTGGCTGTCTGCCCTGTCCCAGCCCTGACTGCTTGTGTGTGAGGGGAGGAGGGCATGCAGGTGTGTGCGTGTACCATAGGGAGTAATCTGAATAAGGATAGGCAGTGCAGCTGCACTTGGGCCCGAGGGGCCCCACACTCTTTGGTGCAACCGTGTCCCCTGCCACAGAGGGCGTGGGGTTGGGGAGGACTATTCCAACTTTTATACCAGGGCCCATTCCAACCTAGCTACTCTCCTGCATAGGTATATGCTTGATTTACTTAATTTTTAACCAGAGCTAGGTAACAGTTTTTGAGAAGACCACTCAAGAGCAAACTTTTGTATGGCATTTGAAAAAGCTAAGTTCCTTGCACACACCTACTCTTTCCCAAAAAATGTTGGTTGCTGCCACTTCTTGTCTTGGTTCTGGCTAGTGCTGTGCAGAACACTCTTCCGACAGGGTTTTCTGTCCTAGACCGGGCTACCCAGGAAGCACTAGGAGTTCCCTTTGAGGCAACCCATTCTGACGACTGCTCCTGCTCACTTCTGTTGACCCAAGAGCTTCAGTCTCCAAACACTGGGAGCTTCCCCCATCACTGCTTGCATGGTTGGTGATTTGACTGAGCAGATCTGACTTTTGAGCCCCATTTGTGTTCTTTTAGAGTTTTGTTGATGTGCAGTTTGCATTTAATGAAGACATCTTTAGCGTTACCATTTGCATCTCCAGCTCTTTCTTTCAGATCGCTCTGTGTGTGATTTGTGGATAACAGAAGTGACAGCCTTCAGGTTTTAACTGCTTAATGAAATGAATTTCCCCCTTCCATCTTTCATTTACAAAAACTCCATTTTTAACGACAGTATCCTGAGATCTATGCGCGCACACTGCATTTCAATTTTCATTTGTTGTTTTGTCTAAAGAGACTTGGTGTGGAAAGTCGGGGTGGTGGTGGAGAGGAAGAGTTACCATAGAAACAGGAATGAGCATGAAAGATTTTTATGTTGCACTTTGGTCTTAATGCAAAAGAGCAAATAAAGTTTATGGCTTGTGCAAAGCTGCTGTATAAATCAGTATGAAAAGCTGAAATCCCTTGATCTGCTGGTAATTGGAGTTTCCTGTTCTTCCGTTGTTTGTTTTTCATATTCCAAAGTGACTGTTTGGTTAGTGCTGCAGTTCGTGTAGTTCTTTGCTTATTCTGTTGCAATCACAATGCTGTGCCTGGTTTTGCAATACCAGTGTCACCTGCTGGGTGTTTATCTGAAGGAAGCTAGAGGGGGCACCCAGAATGGGTGAAAGGCGACCTGCTTGCAGGTTCCTGGTGTTACTGTCTTGTCATGGGGTTCATGTTGTCAGAGTCAACCATGAAAAGCTCCACGGAAAGGTCGAGGCAGCAGTACTGCTGGAATTTCGAGCTCTTAAGAATGCCACCTTCCTGCCTCACTGTTATGTTAAGCATATGGAAGAGTCATCAGCACTCAGCAGTTTGCCCACTTAGCTCCCTTTCACTCAGTCAGGAAGGAGCTGCATGCACCAGTAGCCTGTATACGTGACAACTTGAGAAAGAACAAGTCCTGTACCTGTTGTGTGAAACCATGGGCCAGTCCCCTCACTTCTCTGTTTCTCCTCCCACATTTTAGATCTGTTTAGATCAAGGGTTGGGAACCCCCATCCTGAGGGTGCTTTTTATTTGCCCCCTTTCCACTTCCTGCATCTGGAAGAGTGAAAGATTGAGCTTAGGAGGAACCGAGCAGAGATGAGCACATGCACTTGAGTTTAGGGAATGGATCCATGGCATAGATCCATGATCTGGACTCTTTCTCTTCCTTTTCCCCATCTTGAGCGCAAAGCACTCTCACTCTCCTCTGATTTCCCATGGAGCTAGTACCAATTTTCAAAGTGGCCCATGGGAGGGAGAAGGTTCTCCAACTCTAACTCAGATCATAAACTCTTCAGAGCAAGAATTGTCCCTTAGCAGCAGCTGTGCATCCATAGTTCTCCTTATTATTAAAGCATGTGAAGTCTCTGACCAAACGCAGGAACCCACGGTGTTATGGCACATGGGGTACAGCCACATAATGCACTTACTACACCTTGGACAGCCTTACCCCACTCTGGGCAGCCCTACCATGTGATGCAGTGCATCGCGTTCCTGGCAGTCGCCAGATGTTCACCCTGCCACTAGACTGGGTGGACCAGCTGGCTGCTATGCGTTGTGTCCTCAGAAGAAGGCCAGGGACGTAGCAGCCTTACCCAAAGTGGAGTAAGAATGCCCAAGGAGCACTAGTGCACTGTCACTCACATACCCAGTCCCCGTCTGCCGAGCAGCAAGGTCTGCTGTGGGGCTTTGAATGGTGGGTGCTAGCTCCAGTTCTGTGTGGCCACTTCACGGCTGAGGGCAGGTTAGTGGCATGGCCGGGCACTGGTGGGATAGTGGCATGGCCAAGCACCAGAGGGATGGCCGACAGTGGACCACCCTCTTGCCTGCCTTGCAGGGGGTGACCATCTGTCCTGCTCGCTGCGCTGTCTGCGAAGTGTGGCGACAAGGATTGACTTCCATGGGGGACGTGGAGATCGAAACTGCTGCAACTTGTGTGGAGGCACCCAGGGTGTGATCCTCTGACTATTCAGCACTGGTGTTACCGCTTAGAAGTGGTTCCAGTCTCATTCAGTTTAGTTGATTACCAGGGCAAACCATTAGCGATGGTGTTAAACACCTGGGGGGCTACATGGGGCACTAATACAGCCTTGGAACATGCAGAAGAAATGGTAAAGTGGTGTTAAAGCGGAACTACGTGTATGTCTGTTTTCACCCTATATCTGCTACCATAATAATAATGATACTGGGGCGAGCAGTGACATCTTTGCAAGATTGGGGCTGTAGTGTACTATCTGATACAGTCACTTTCTTTTTGCTAGGCCTGCTCTTGATTTATTTTAATGCCTGTCGCACAGACCATTGAACATATCTGATGTAATTTTATCTGGAATTATTATTATTATTATTTAGATAGTTTCAGAAATGTGCCTGGTGCTGAACAGTCATGATTAGAGACTGGTCCGTGCCTCGAGTGGCTTACAATTCAGGATAGACAAGGGAGGAGAGACAGGAGGATGAAAAACATTGGAAGAGACAGGGATGAACTTAAGAAGTTGAGAAGTTGCAGGTGAACGTGCTTAGCTTAGTCACAAGGGAAGGAGAAAAGCATAAATGAGTAATTTTGGGGTATGAGGAGCTTGGAAAGACCTGGTGAAAGAGGTACGTTTTTAGGTGGGATTTGAAATTTGGCTGGGGGGGAGGGAACAGCGTATATATGTTTGGGGATGGAGTCCCAGACCTATGGGGACAGCATGCAGAAGGTGGTTTAGGGAGCAGGAGACTCTGGGGCCAGTGAGAATGGTGGCAGAAAAGGAGCGAATATCCTGGGTGGGAACGTATAAGGAAAGGAGAACAGAAACAGAGAGAGGAGCAAGGCCATGGGTGAGCCATGAACCAGAGTGAACAGTCAGAATGTTGGAGTTTCCTGTGGACAGAAAATTTTGAAAGTTTTTCATTGTGATCGGCGCCATTGTTCATCATTGGGAATGCAGTTTGCTGTGGAGTTGCATTTCCTGTGTTGTCATGGTGCTTCCAAGACAAATTGTTTGAATTCCTTGACGAACCCATAGGACTGGTAGCCTGGTTTATTATGGCCATCTCTAATGGAATGGACCCGTTCTTTTTTTGTTCCTCTTCAGGTCGGAATTGACTTCACAGCATCCAATGGGAACCCACGGGACCCCACCTCTTTGCACTATATCAATCCAATGGGGACAAACGAATACCTGTCCGCTATCTGGGCGGTGGGACAGATCATTCAGGACTACGATTCGTAAGTGCCATCTCTCCAGTTGGATCACTGTTGCCTGGGCCTGGAGTAACCTCCTTTGCTTACTAAGAATTGATAGGATGCTATCCTTCCATTACCAATGTGAACAAATGGATGAACAAGGAAAGCATTTTGCTTTGTCCGTGGCATGCGCTTCACTCCTTGAGGGACCTTATCGAAGCCTGTCTGTAAAATAGGGACAGTAACGCTTGCTCACCTTGGTGAATCCTTTTGAGATCGTTGCTTGAAAGCTGATGCATAATTGCTAATATTGCTGTTTCATCAACAAGCTGCCTAGTAAACTTCAAAACTGTGATTCACAAATCACTCCTATGGGCTTCAATGGGGACTACTCTGGACTAAGTGGTTTGAGGGTTGCAGCCCAAAAAAATTCACTATCCTTTTTGGGGGGAGGGGCAGAGATGATGAGAGTAGAAAATTCAGCATATAAATGCCAAAAATAACCCAATATGCCAATAATAATAATAATAATAACAACAGTGATATTTTTGCTGATTTCATCAAAGACCTAACATCACCCTGCCTGGAACAAGCTGAACTGAGGAGAAACCCTCAGTCTTGCCTCTCATACCACAAACAGGTGCAAACAAGTTCTTGTGATCCTTAGTCTATAACAGGGATGGGGATCTTTCCACTTTGTGGTCCACTTTGAAAATTAGCACAAGCTTTGAAGATTGGATTGGAGTTGGGGAGGGAGGTGCTTAAGGGGTGTTCTCAGGATGGGAGGGTCCAGATCATAGATCTGTGTCAGAGATCTATCCCCTGTCCTTGACTGCAGACCCTCCTCTTCATTCCCTTCCCCTGAGCTCACTCTTTCAGTGCTTGAGGGTAAGGACTGGATTCACAGGCAAGATCCAGGAATCGGAAAGCAGCCAAATAAAAAACAGTCATGGACCAGATTTGGCAAAACGGGCCAGGTTTTTTCCACCCTGGTCTACAATGTGCTGTTGTTGCATAAATGCCACTCCTATTTATCTAGCTACATAAGCCAAACAATAGTCATGCAGGAGTTGCCAATCTAGATGGTATGTTAAAGCCTGATCCTGGAAAACACTGTGTCACCTGCAACTCTCACTGACTTCAGTGGGAATTCTGAGTTCTAAGCACCCTCTAGGATTGTAGGGCTTATTGTGAGCAAAGTTTTTTTTACCAGGGGTGAATTATTACATTTTTTTTTCTATTTCCTTCCCTGATGTTTTGTAGAGACAAAATGTTTCCTGCTCTGGGATTCGGTGCCCAGCTGCCACCAGACTGGAAGGTAAAGCACCAGTTTTCTGTATGTCTTGAAATGCTTACAATCTCCACCCACTTACAGCAGAGGTGGCCAAACTGTGGCTCTCGGTCACTCGGTCCAGGGCTTCAGGATGCCTTAAAAGTCCTGTATCTTACTTCATTGCCCCCAAGTCTCAGCAGCTGAATCGCTGTTGCTCCTGTGTGTGCATGCCTGTGTTTCTTGTGGCTCTTGGTCATAGGAAGATTTTGATATGCAGCTCTTGGGGTTGAGAACTCTGACCCTGTCTTATGGCATCTGAGTAGGAATGAATTCTCCTGTAGTGCAGCTTTCGATCAGAGCAGTTGCCTGTTGCAGGCAGTGGGTGTTTCTTGAGCAGGGAATGTGCTGGTGAGATGGAAAAGCTCCGATATGTGCTGGTGAGATGGAAAAGCCTCTGGAGAATGAAATGCAACAAGGTGTGTGTATGTGTGTGTACACATGCATATACGTGCAGGGATGGCAGCTGACAGCCATCTTCTTCCTCCCTTGTCCAAGCTGGCATTTTATCAGTATTAATCAGCAGAGTCAGACTTTGATTCACTCTCCCAGCAGGAGGCAGGAATGATTGTGAGGAAGCAGCAGGGCTCCTGTACAAATAGTGCGAGACAGAAATGGAGGAGAAAATAAGGGAGGGAGGACTGAATGTCCATTATATTCAAAAATGTTACAGTAAGACTGGCAATGAAATTACAAAGATGATCATGGATTATTCCATTAGTTTCCTTCCCCTCCCCCACCTCCGTTCAGTCTGGAAAGTCAGTCTTCCTATAGAGGAATCATGCAGAAGCTGTGTGAATCTTTGCTGGCTACTATAGGCTTCAATGAGGCTACTATGAAGTAAGTGGTTTGTGGATCATGGCCAAAATGAATAAGCTGGTCTCTTTTATTGGTGATTTCGAGCTCACAGAGCTTTTCTTCAGGCAGGTAACCTGCACACTCTCACCAGCAGAAGTTTGTTTCTTGTCTCTCACACTTGGGTTCAGCAAGACAACCACACTCTGTGGAACTCCAGCCAGAAGCGCCTTTTTCTGTATTTGCTGGCTGGAAAAAATGCTTTAATTTGCCAAATTAAATTTTGCTGGCAGTCTGTAATGTGATTTATTAAGAGATGTTCTGAAATAACCATAATATTTTAAATTACTAAACTTCTTCTCAAATGAAACACAGCAACTGCTCTCGCTGTTGGCTTTTTCCTGCTTCCAAGCTTGCTGTGCATTTGTGCAGTCATAGGCAGTGCCTTGCTATTGGAAGGGGTTGCACAGGGGAGGGATTACATCTTGTCTTTTCTATTCATTCCAAGCAGAAGAATTGTGTAAATTTCCAATGTGGACTCCTCCTTTTCTTGAGTTTATCTTTGCAACTATTTTCTTCTTCTTTTTTGGACATGCACATTTCTGTGAAGTGTCATTCCCCCTCCCCCACCCAATCTAATTGTATTTAAAAGAAAATGCAGAACTGATGCAAAAATTCAGATTGATCATTCCTGTGGCCAAAGTCCTTGGTTCTCCCATCTTCAGCAGGAGGCTTCATAAGTTATGTAGAGAGAGTGGGTGTTAACAGAAGTGATGATGAAGCACCGCCGTCATGACCCAACTCCGGTCGGGAGCCCACCTTCAACATGGTCCCGAACAGGTCTGACCGGCCAACAAATGTGCCAGCGGTCAGGCCGCTGTGGAGGGCAAGGAACTGCACGAATGTGCAACCAGCCAGCCCTGCCTGAGTGCTGTGCGCAGCTCCTGTCCCCCACTATGACAGACATTCATGGTGGACCCAGGCCGGGTCATGGCGGACTACAGATGTCATAGCCTGTTGTAGCCTGCCCTGGCCTGGTTGGGTGGACCTTAGCCCAAGCTGTGATCCCAGACGTCTCTGGGATCACAGCCCAGGCTCGCCGCTGACATGCCTGAGAGCAATCCTGAGCGAACATCTGGCAGGGTGGCAGAGGGGTGGGGGAGATTAATTATCTGGCAGCGCATCAACAAATGTGCTGCTGGCTTGCAGGCCACCATCACATTTGTTAACACCAGTGAGTGTTTAGCTATATTGGTCCCAAATGAACAAGAGTTCATTTGATATCTTTTGTTGGACCAGCTTCTGTTGCTGAGTATGTAAGCTTTAGGGCCACACAGGGCCCTTCCTCAGGCATGTTACAAGTCAGAACTATAGAATGAGCAAATGAAGGACAGATATATGTAATGAGGCAATGATTTGGGAGTGAGCTGTTAGGGGGGAAAGCTATTAAAATGTTAAAACAGTGACATTAAAAACCAAGACACAATCGATAACAATAAATGCAGACTGAGTACTATGCACAAGCAAATCTGAAACTCAAGTATCAGGTGGTTGTGAGCCATAGATATAAGCAACCATTGATCTGTTGGACTCAGCAGTCGGTAACAACAATTTCTTAATATAACTAAAGCATTTTTAATTACACATATAGTAATTTGTAATTTTATGACAAACCCTGCTTATAACGAGCTCTTGTTTATAACAATGCCAACTTCGAGAACCATTTCTATCAATGGCATGTTGCCAAACTTTGTTAAATTGAACACCTGGCCTGATGCTATGTACCTCTGGTTCCAAAGGGTGGCAGGGGGTAGGGGAGATTAATTATCCTGAAGGTAGACTGCATTTATAAATTAGAGCAGGTTCAAATCTTTCTCTCACAACAAACTTTCCATGAAAAAATACTTTTAAAAAAATGATGTAGTTGGAAAAGCAGACATTTTGAAAATGTCAATACCTGAAATTTCAGCAGCTCCAGTTTTGGCACTCAGCAGTCTTAAAGGGGGTGTGTGGACTGTTGGAAAAGCAGATGTTGAATTCAGGAATGGCTAGTGCCTAGAACAGGAATGAGAAACCTCCAGCCTGCAGTCTGTTTCTGGCCCACGGACTACTAGTAGTCCCTGCAGGCTGACCCCACCCCAGCTGTGCACTGAGAGACATCATCAGACCACCAGCAACTAGATGGTTGTGATGTTTCCAGGGTGCTGACCAGATCCCCTTCATGACACTCTGGAGCCCTCAGGAGGGAAGGCCCCAAACCCCAGAAGGGTGAAGGTTTCCTCCCTTGACCTAGAATGTCAAAATTGAAATTTCCTTTTGATTTTGAAATTTTAGCAGAAATGTACAAAGTCCATTTTTGTTGCAAAAACAAGATTGTCTTTTCCAGCTGACTCTATTTACATGGAATAAGTACTGAGGAAAGGAAAGACTGATAATGATGAACCACTCAGAATACCTATTTCCAAATTAATCACTCTCAAAATGTATGGTCGCAACGGTGACTTTGGTTGACCGTAAGATCCTAATCCTTGTGGTGATCTATTTTCTGTATGATGGCTGTGAACCATATGGGCCTGATTCTGTGGTCCATTTTCAGGCAGAATTTCCCTGGAGTCATGTGGAAGTTGTGTCTGCGGCAGGATCAGGCACCCTGTGTACACCTTGGGGATGACCTCTTCAGTAAATGTCATTTCTGCCTGTCACTTTCCCCACTTTCAATGGGAAATCTCAATACACAGCTTTTAGTGAATAGTTCTCCCGAAGGAGACTGATGATTAGTGTTCAAAACCACAAGCTGAAAATCTATGGGATCAAAGATAGTATGGAAGTTGCAGATGGATAATGTGATAGTTCTGTCTGAATACTGAATATGGGATCTTGCTAATCCCTCCAAACTGGTTAGGGGAGCACGATTCCGGTGCTTGGAAATAGGGCTAGTACCATGGGATAGAAGTGCTCTGGTGGAGGGGTGGGGAGTTTCTTTGTGTGTATGAGGCCATGGGGAAAGGGCATGAATAAAGACATGCCTTATCTTTCACCATAGGCATAAATTTCCACCAGTTGCATCAGGCTGCTTTCCACCAGTTACATCTGGTGCGGAGACTGCGTCCATTCATCTCCGGCCTGGACCTGGCCTCCCTCACCCATGCCTTCGTCACCTCGAGGCTGGACTACTGCAACACGCTCTACGTGGGGCTTCCGTTGTTCCTGGTTCGGAGGCTGCAGCTAGTGCAGAATGCGGCGGCCTGTCTCCTTTCGGGGATGGGTCGTCGGGAGCACATAACACCTGTGCTCCGGACTCTGCACTGGTTGTCAATGGTGTGCCGAGCTAGGTTCAAGATTTTGGTGTTGATCTATAAGGCCCTTCACGATCTGGGCCCCTCGTACCTCAGAACCGCCTCGCCCTCCGCGCCCCAGAGCGGCTCCTTCGGTCTGCCGAGGTGCCTTCCTGGAGGTCCCCCACGTAAAGCGGGGGGCCACGATGGAGAGGGCATTCTCGGTGGCCGCGCCGCACCTCTGGAACTCCCTTCCGGAGGAAGCTCGCCTGGCCCCAAGCCTGTTGACATTCCTGCGAAGTTGTAAAACCTGGCTGTTCGCCCAGGCCTTTGGGGGGGGGGGGGGGGTGGGTTAGAGGGTTTTCATCTCCCCTACCCTATTTATTGTTTTAATGTTTAATTGTTTCCCGGGCCCTGTTTTAATACTTGAATCGTATTTTGATGTATTTTAAATTGTTTTATATATTTTTATATGTATTTTTTATTGTTGGAAGCCCCCCCCCCCCGAGCTGTTCTCAGGAGGGGCAGGGTAAAAATTTAGAAAATAAACAATAAAATAATAAAAATAAATTTCCTTCCCAGAATCTATTCATAGGAATAAGAACCTCCCTGTTCACACGCACCTTTCCTCCTCCAGCTGGGCCCAGTGATGCCTGAATCTCTGGCCTGGCCAGTGACAAATGTTGTGCACACATTCAGGAAAGCGATCAGGCTGGATGCATATTTCACGAGCCTCTGAAGAAAGCAAGGGCACAGGTCAGGAGGCTCCTGACAGCATTTCAGCTTAATTTCCCCTCCCCCCGCCTCCCTCGAAGTTTGGGCTGACTTTGAAGCTCAGGAAATGCAGGCAGCAATGACACTCTCTGGAGCTAGACCTCAGATGTTACCATTTGCTACCTGTGTGAGAGCAAACACACATAACTATATGGTTGCTGCCCATCTGCTCCTTGTTGGTCACCCACAAACCTTGTGGGTATCCAAGAGGCAGGTCCGTGCCCATAGCCACTGTTACATCTGGTAACAGCAGCTATGGACAAAGCTGGGGGAGGGAGCACTAGGGGAATAGGGCTTACCTGGAGCTGATCTCATGAGTGGCAGTGGTAAGCTCTCAGGAGTTGTGGCAGGATTGGGAGCATTGGCAGAGCCCCACTGCCAATGCTTCCAGTGTTGCCAGGGAGCGGGAACTCCTCTAGGTGAGACATGGAAGGTCTGGGATGGTTGGGCCTAGGAAGTGGTGGGATCTTTTTGTTTAAACGCTGTTTTAACAAAGATTGTTTCCTTTAGCCATCCTAAGCCACTCCTGGGATAGGGTGGGGGTATAAATATAAAATCATAATTAATGCCACTACTGCTGCTCCCACCTCCTACTGGGTAGTGGTTGAGTGTGCCAGCAGCTACCTGATAGCATTACGTGTGGCAACCACTCAGCAACGTGTAGCAGGAAACACAGGATAGATTTTTCCCACAGTTCCTGCTCTGTCTCGTAACACCCACAGTGATAGAGAGACAAAGTGAGCAGTGCTAACTCCCCCCCCCAAAAAAAAATCTGATGAACTTTATCCCTAACGTACAACATCCTGTTGTTCCAATCCCTAGCTCTGCTGATAACTCTCAATTTTCCCCACGTCCCCCCTACTATTGCAGTCATGGGCTCTCCACCAGCTCTGCCAATATCCCTTAATCCTGCCCTTCAGCCCTTTGCCATTCAAGTTGTGGACTCCCATAGAACAGTGCTAACCTGTTTGTACTTCTGATCTGCTGTTAATTGTCTCTTCTAGTTCTGGGTTCCTTGTGCTGGAAGTAAAAGTGTGAGAGCTAAGGGTGTTGGGAGTAGGATGCGCCCTGGCATGGGGATGCAGCTTAAAGGATCTGATGGTGTATGATGCCCTGGTGCAGCAAAGGGGGTCTGGGGGAGCTTTGTCAGGTGGATAAGAACCCTACTTGTGTTTACCGAAGACCACTCCTACCTCAGAATCATTCAACATTCTTCCGACCAGTACCCTGGCTAAAATGGGTCTGAGGGAGGTTGTGTGGTGATGTGTGTGCTACAGTCGATGCACCAGCACAGGGGTACAGCTAAAGGGGTCTGATACCCATCCAGCTCGCAGAACTCCCTCAGATGCCCTTAACTGCATCCCTGTCAGTACATTGACAGTAAAGGGGCATAGCACTGCAATTAACGTAAAGTGCAGGGGCTGCTAAAAACTTGGGGTTAGGGACACTTGTTCCCAGTAGCTCTCATTCTGCATGTTGCTAGCACCTTGTAAAGTTAAGTAGCTAGAATTTTCGGACAATGTGTGTGCATGCACGTGTGTGTATGAGAGTATATGTGCAGAGACAAAATTTGAGATCAAGGTCTCATTTTTTGAGTCAGGTTCTTTGTCCTTCCCCCATGCTGCCTCTGCTAATTTTCAACACTCTTGTGTCCCTACCCTGCCGTGCCGCAGCCAAACCCACTCGTGCCACAGCCAAACAGGCCCGTATATGATGGCACCTGAGCACAGCTATTGTATGGCAAGGACTGGAATAGAAATAGGGGAGAGCCTTAAAGATAAGAATTGTATAAATCAGGCTTTGTTCTACTGATGCTCTTGTTGCTATGGCACCACAGAATGCTTTCAAAGAACCCATATGAATAAGAGATTTTGCACACAAAAGTCTAGTTGGAAATGTCAAAGAACATCTTGAAATGCTAGCGGTTCCGTAAAGAGAACCACAAGCAATCGCCCCGGAAGACACAGGAGCAGATGGGATTTAGTCTTATGTAGGAAGATGCTTTCAAAGACTGTATAGTAGTTTGGGGGTTTACATCCACCATTGATAAACTATGTTGGTGAATGCCCTGGGTTAGTTATTGGTGCTGAAGCAAAACAGACAGGATTCCAGAGAGTCTCCCAAGAATGAGTCTCCCGAATATGGACAGGGAGACCACAGGAAGCGTTGGCTACGCAGTGGGAGTCCCCAAGTGGGTGCTTTCTGTGGGGCCTTGACTCTGCTGGCAACACAATGGAGGGGCCCCTCAGAACTGTCTCCCAGGAGGGGGGCTAAGAGCCACCATCAGGAGCAGTGCCATCCCTCTTCTCCCAGCAGCAGAGTCATACCACAGTGCTGCCTCCACCTCATAGTCTTCCATAAGTGCTCCATCTCAGGCTAGAAGTGGGCAGGGGCAGTGGGCAGTGCTGCTGCGACAGGACTCCTCTGCGGGGTAGGGGAGAGCAGTGTGACACTGTGAGTGACTTTTGGACCCTCCCCACTGCAAGCAGAGAAGGCAAGGGTGGGGGCAGGGCCCTGCAGAAACACCTGCCCTGGTGGCGGAGAGCTGCTGAGTGAAGCAATGCTGAGCCCTTCCCTTCCCCTTGGAAGAAGTGCCCAACCAGAGCTGGAGCTTCCTGCATTTGCGTGCATGCACATGGCTTTTGCCCCAGCCTGGTGGTGGGTCAGCACCTCTGGGAGAAAAAGTTTGGCCTCCACTGGAGGTGCTGACCCACCACCACTCATAGCTCCAGCCCTGTCCCCCCCCCCAGACAAAAAAATAGGCAATTAACAATAAGATTCACACTTAACTATCATGTAGTAAAATTACATTTGTAAGAAAACTTTATGAAACTAAAAAAATAGTATAACAAAAAGGTATAGTATATGCATTTTAAAATAGTGAGATATAAAGAAAATATATACATTTTATATTGGATATAGAAATTTTACTACATACTAGTTAAGTGCGAATCTTATTGTTAGTTGCCTATTTTTTTTGTCTGTTATAGATAAGGTAGAAAAGGAATGTGAGTGAATAGTGAAGTTGCTGATGCTGTATTGTGTCACAAATGGAAGAAAGTAGAAGCTGCGAGACAATGGAAGGTAGGGGAAATGTAGGTGGTGGAGAATTGATGAAAGTTGTTGGAGGGCGTCTTAATGTACAATTTCTTCTCTTTTTGAAAACTAGGTTTTTGGAATATAGAATTTTTTTCTTTCTTCAGACTGAACAACTCTCTGTAGAGTCACCTGTGTTTAATTGGATAGTCTGCTGAGCGAATGAAAGGCCTCCCTTTACTATATATAAGAAATAGGTGTGATTAGCTTGTGTTTGGAAGTCATTTGGGAGCTTTAGCCAGTAGAGGACAGACCCTTTTACATTTTTCAGCACGTATTTTTTGGTTGATTCTTTTATATTATTACAGTATTGTCTATCATAATTGAAATATTTTATATTCAGTCATATAGTGATAATCTTTTGATTTTGGAATAACACGTGATTCATCATTTTTATGTGACTATTCCCTGCTGATCCACCCTCTTCTCTTAATTTGCACAGGCCTATATACCTATTTGATGTTTAGAGACAAAGCAGTAAAGTGATGACTTTTATTGGACCAACTACATTTGGTGGAGGTATGCATGTTTTCGAACCTGCCTGATGAAGGACCCTGTCATATCCGAGAGCTTGCATGCCTCCACCAACTGGAGTTGGTCCAATAAATCATTGTACTATTTTGTCTCTCTTGCCTATATTTGGGACCAACATGACAAACCCTACATTCTCCACAATATTTGATGTTTTGCATACTGAGAAAGTGTGTTTTAATAGGGTATTTAGCCTCTTTGTAGATTTTTAACCCCATTATTGATTTATGTACGGTTTTTTAATTCATGTTAATTTGTATATTTTCATGTTTAGATTACTCCGATGAAGAGCCTTGAAACACTTTGGGTTGTGCACATATACTTTATTTTGTATTTATTTTGAGCTATTGTATAGTAAATTATATATATTCCCTGCCAGCTCCATGGCAAACCACTGCAGTTGCCACTCCTCAGGCTGGTGGGGAGGGTTGTTCACATGTGCAGCTCTCCTCCTGTAACCCAGGTGAGGGGACTGGCATCACAGGTTCCTCCACACAGCCAAACAGCTAATGAGGCACTCATGGGCCCCATCAGCTGTTTGGTGCACTCACCTGGCCCGCCAAACAGCTGTTCGGGGGTGTTCCTCATGCCCCCCCCCCCCAATCAGCACCTGGCTGCGAGGAGGGCCCCTGAGCTGTTTTGCAGGCTGGGTGTGCATGCCAAACATCTGATCGGGGGGACAACCACAAGGAGCGCCCCTGATCAACTGTTTGGTCGGCTGGGGGCAAGCACCAAACAGCTGATGAGGGGTGGGGCCTGGAGGCACGCGCTCACCCTGGTCACTGAAAAGCTGATTGGGAGGGCCTGGAGGAGCATGATCACCGAAGAGCTCACCCACCATCATCTCTTCAGCAAGCTGGGTGAGCACACTTCTCTCTTGATCCACTGACCCCACTTTGCAGTGGGACTGGGCAAGCCTAAATGATGTGCAGATACCTGTTAGCCTGGTTTAGCCAAGTTGCGCGGGCCTTAGCCTGGGCTGCGTCTTCAAGCTTCCCCAGCCAACGCATCCCATAGCAGGTGGCCACCCGCCCCAAGGCGAATGCGGGTGAACATCTGTCTGGGACAGAACAAAAGTGAAGATGAGTTCCAGGCTAAAGCAGTCTAATGCGGGCTACTGTCACGTCTGTTTTCACCCATGGAAACCCAGAGAGATTTTCCCTTCTGAAGCTAAGGAACGGGCTGGATTCTCTATCTGGAAGGTTGGGTAGGAGTGCGCCAGAAGAAGCAGCTGCAAGAAAGAGAAATTCAGACCCTCTCCTTGGAGGTTGGATAGACCTTGCATAACTATGGAGCTAGCTGTGAAAGGGGCTTTAGGCATGCTGCTTGGAAGGGGGGTAAGGGTCAGCCCATGAGTGTGGGAAGTGTAGGACTAGGGTGTTATTGTTTAAGTGTCTGTATACAAATGCTAGACATCTAAAATGTAAGATATGAATTAGAGTATTTGGCACTAAATGAAGATATAGACATAATAGGAATCTCAGAAACTTGGTGGAATGAGGATAACTAATGGGACACTGTAACACTGGGGTAAAAAATATATCAAAATGACAGAAAAGATGGTGGTGGTGTGGTGCTATATGTTTGAGACAGCATTGAGTCAAGCATGATTAAATTTTACAGGAAGTGAACTATACTCTGAAATCACAATTCCATGCGTAATGGGGAAGTGTATAGCAGTGAGACTGTGCTATCGACCCCCTGACCAGGATGTTGAGACTGACTATGGGTGATTTCAGACGTTACGGGTCTCCCTTTTACCACAGTCAATCCCCTGTGGTGGAGGAGGGCCCGTAACGTCTGTAGGGGTTCCCACCAGATGTTCACCCCAGTGAACCTCCGGCGGGAATCCGAATAACCACCATTCCGAAGGGGAGGCCGGCCTTTCCTCCGGAATGGTGGTTAGCTGGACCACGGTCCAGAAACTGCAGAGAGTAACATCTGTTACCTCTGCCAAGTCCGGAGCGTGGTGTCGGCCACGATCCAGGATCAGGCGCAGCGGCCGGATTGACCGCTGCGCCCGCCCGTCTCCAGGAGGGCGGGGGAGTATGGGGGGGCGGGGCTATGTGGCTGCACATCGCGCCGCACAGCCCCGCCTGATCCCTGAGCGGAATCAGGCCGGCACATTTAAAGGACGGCCGGCCTGATTCCTGTCTGGGATCTGAAACGGATCCCGGACCGTGGCAAGGAGGGAGGCCGGCACGACTGAAATCACCCTATGTAATGATAATGGAGATTAGACAGGCTGCTAAAGTCAGAAACAAAATAATAATGGACAATTTCAATTACCCTAATATTGACTGGGTGAATGTCTCCTCAAGGTGTGATATGGAGGTAAAATATCTTGATGCCTTAAATGACTGTTTCTTGGAGCAATTGGTCCTGGGACCTATGACAGGAGGAGCTACCTTGGATCTAGTCCTAAGTGAAGTACAGGAGGATATGGTGCAAGGAGTAGTGGGGATGGAGCCACTTGGCAGTAGTGATCATAGTATAATCTAATTTGGCATCTTTATAGGAGGGCGAATAACAAATAAAACTACTGCGGTAACATTTAACTTTAAAAAGGGAAATATGCAAAAATGAGGAAACTAGTTGGAGGGAAACTAAAAGGAGTAGCTTTGAGGATTAAATGCTTGCAAGAGGCATGGAAAATATTTAAAAACACCATATTGGAAGCCCAGATTAAATGTATTCCACAAGTAGAAAAAGGTGGCAAGAGGACCAAGCGCCTTGAGGATCTTCTCAAGCAGAGAGCCCCAGGTGGAGTGAGAGACAGGCAGAGTGAGCAGAGAGTTTGGTTACTGTAAGGTTACTGTATTGAGTGTACTGCGACGCATGGCCAGGGAGCATAGGCAGCTGCTATAGCAGAATGCAAGGCCTTTGCTGCCGAGGCCCACCTGGATCGCTGACAGGAAGACCTTTCTGTACTGCACCCATGCCAGGGAATAATGCCTGGGCTAAGCATGTGTCGTCCACCTCTGGCAGCAGTTTGAGTGGTCAGATAGCATGATTGAGAGGGTGAGCAAGGAGATGAGTGAGATGTGGGCACAGACGCAAAGCAGCCTGTCCCAGTCCATTCGGTTTCAGACCTCCCTTCTCAACCACGTTGCTGCTGCAACCGCATTTTTGCTCAGGGGCAGGGGCCACTTCTGAACTCTCATCAGCTGCTCATGCCCTCCCCATGTGGAACCCGACCGCCTGGCCTGGTTCCTCTACACTCCACCCCCCAGAGAAGGCACCCGAACCCTCTCTGCACTGCACCCACACGAAGAAACAGTGCCTGGACCAGGCATGTTGTGGCACATCAACCACGTCAGCCGCAATGATACGTCCTGGATCTCACTAGCTATGCACTGCTTCATTTGGTTCAGCTGGTCCTGGAACAGGGGCACTGGGTCACCGAGCTAACTGTTGGGGGTGGTTCTCTAATGAAGATCTGATGGTCTTGCAGATGTTGTGGAGAATGCAGGCGGCGGTTGTTAGTAGTGGAGCTGCATTGACCTCCACTGTTGTTTAAAAGCCCGAAAGCTCTCTCCACAACAGAGCAGGTGGTGCTGAACTGCCAGTTAAAGTATCTTTGCTCCGGAGTGCAGGCAGCGCTGTATTCCTTTATAAGCCAGGAATTAAGTGGGTAGGCAGGGTCCCCAAGAACAGGCCTCATGAGCATCCCCTCAATGTATGTTTTGACGGAGGGTTCAAAGTCTCCAGTGTACATGTGACCAAAGAAGGGGGACTGATGGAAGATTCAGGCTTCATCGTTCTTCCCGAACCACCTGGCCAGCACATCCATGAACCGGGCACAGTGGTCCACTACAGCCTGGAGAACCAAGG
>QEPC01008647.1:366768-378971 GCA_003113815.1 Sphenodon punctatus | reverse complement strand
TCCGGGTGATGAGGGTCCTAGCTAATCCAGCCTGTCTCTGCCAGGAAATGGCGTCATCCAGTGCCTGCTGTGACATTTTTATTAATTACTTTGCAGACAAAATCGCTCGTATTCACCATGACTTGGGCACTTCCATTTCAACTGCAGAATCAGAGTTTGGGGTTTTGGAAGCTCAGTCCTGTTCTGTTTATTTGGATCAATTTCAATTGGTATCACCTACCGATGCGAGGGAGGTGCTTGGGGTGATGAGGGCAACCAGTTGTGAATTGGATCCTTGCCTGGCAAAAGCCGTTGGCTGGGGTTGTCAGTACCTCCCTAAGGGAGGGGAGGGTGTTGAACACCCTAAAACGTGTGGTGGTTCAGCCCCTGCTTAAGAAACCATCTTTGGACGCTGACTCCCCAGCCAGCTATCGGCCTGTCTCTAACTTTCCCTTTCCCTATTTATACTGCCATCCAAAGGGCTCCCTTTGCTGGTCAGATTCCATAGACTGGCAGCATAAACATGGAACCTCATGAAAGTTCGGTCATGCTGCTCCACCTCAAGATTACGTTGCACAGCATGCAAGGGGGAAAGGGGCAGATGTTTGGAGGTAGGAGTCTCCATAATATGGTTAGTGCCAACCTATCACCTCATGATTAAGGTTACTTGTAATGAGCTCTGTTTGTCTTAACATGGGATGTATCCGATGAGCAAAATCAGCAACTTCTAAACTCTCTGGACCAACAGGCAACTGCCAACCCTCAAACTTTCTCAGGAGCCAGCATGCATCTGCTGGAGATGACTGTGGCCCAGTGCTTGATCATAACAGGCTGGCTGTGGCCTCTTCCTGGTGCGCTGTCATCTTTGAGGAGAGAGGGGCTAAGCACTACCGTAATCCATATGCACCAGCCATGAGGGAGCTGCAGCCAGCGTGTGGACATCATGCTTATCCCTGGCCTGTCTCCCCCTGCCAGAGATGCTGTGAAGCTTACAGGGACTGGAACTCATTTTTCTGTAGCTGTGATCAGTTCTGTGAACCAGCCACAGGGCAACAACAGTGACCTCACAGACAATCATTGGTCCATGGACCATGTGTGTGTGTAGGTTACACTGGGTTTTATTTTCTATCTCTGGTGTTTTCTTTTGTTTTATCTATGGCCCTTTTCACACAGACACGCTAACACTGATAAAATTGGTGTTACATTGTATTATACATGTTGCAGGGCTGCAGGTATGCTTTCTGGGTGCCCTGCAACATGTATAATAAAATATAACACCCATTTTATCAGTGTTAGCATGTCTATGTGAAAAGGGCCTATTTTATGCATCTTTAGGTGCTGTAACCCACCCTGTACCCTCAGGGTAGTATGGGCTAAACATCTAAATGTTTAAGGGCTTTCACAGGGCCAGCGTATCAGACCCATAAGTAACAATCTGTGTGTAACATACAAGTCAGCAATGTGGGGAGCACTAACTGCTGAAGGGGCTGTTCTCTTTAAGTGAACATCAAAGTTGAACTGCAGTAAAATTTTCTTTTTCCTAGTGGGTGAGTCAGTGTCTGTCTGTCTAACATTCCTGTGTTAGGAGGGGACCCACACGTTTCACATGGGGTCCCAATTTCTCTGGACCCAGCACTGGCCAAACCCACTCATCACTTAGTTTCAACTTGTCCTTTTTCTCCCCTTACAGGTATCCCATGAGTTCGCCATTAACTTCAATCCCACCAACCCATTCTGCTCAGGTAAGAGCATCCCTGTTGCTTCAAGTTTAGGATTTGAGGAGGTTTGGTTTGAACTCCTGAGCTCCACAATCTCTTTCATTCCCATCTAGTTTTTCACACTATCTCCCCAAAGGCCTGTTAATGTTTTCAAACCCTGATCAGAGCAGCCATCCCTGGGCCTAATTAAATCTACCGGGGGAAGATGTACCTGTGTTGTGCGTCATTCTGGCCTTTCACAAGCAAAACCATCCACTGTGGTTCTTTGACACTGACAAATCATTTGAGAGGGAGGCCTTGTGACCCTGGCTTTGTCACAGAATCATACGAGTGTGGACGCTTTCAGCTGACGTGTCCCACGTCCTTGCGCTTTGTCAGCAGGGCTGGGGAACCTTTTCCCTCCTGTGGGCCAATTCCAGGCTTCTAGGACATCAGAGGAGCTGGGGATGGGTGTGCTCAGGATGGGAGAAAGAAGGCAGAAGGCCCAGATCCATCCGCTAGTCTCAGGTGCATGCCCTCATCTCCACTCCCTTCCACTAAGCTCAGTCTTGAGGGTAGAGACTGGATCCACTTTCCAAAACCAGGAATTGGAATGGGGCCAAATAGAAAACAGTCTTGGCCAGAGATTCCCCATCCCTGTTGTAGAGTAGGATTGTGAAACCTCCAGCTCATGGGCCAAATCTGCCCTGTGCCTATTTGTAGTGTTTGTAGATACAACATTTGAGTTATATTTACTCTTTTCCTACCTAACCGTGGTATGTTTGGTCCCTTGTAAGTTCATAAATAATGCTGTGAGGTTGAGCAGTGCTGTTATAGTTACTCTACAAATGGGTCACAGAATACTTTCCACATGTTACATTTGTCATGTGGTCCACAATCCATGTTTGGAAGCACACAAACGTGGGTCTGGCTGTGTGCCCAAAACAGGCTACTATTGCTGCTTGAAAAACAAGCCATTGCCTGAATTTGTGGCTTCCACGTAGCCAACGGAATGTGTGAACAGTGTCTTCATGACAGCTTCAGTCTCAAGACGCAGGCTGCTGCTGCGGGGAAAGTGGGAGGGGGCTGCTTTTACCATGGATCATGCATTTAACGGCAGATTATTGATCCATAGCTGATCCACAGTGGCAGTAGCCTTCTTCCTGTCTTCCTATAGCATCCCTGGTTGGTGAGAGACTGGAAAGGTGCTCTACATGCAGCCTCCTGTGTCCATAGCAGACCCTGTCAGGAAGATAATGGGGCTCTTACAGGCAGAGCAGAAGGTGCTGCAGTGCATCCTATTGGTATTAGTGCAACTAGCGTAGTAGCTAGTGTATGACGTTTAAGAAACTGTTTTGTGATAAATAGTACTGAGTGAAGGACCAAATAACCAGGCTGAATTAACCAAAATGGCCAAACAGAAATATCCAAATAACTGGGAAATGAGCATTTGTTTTGGCAAGCAAAGATACTGAATTAGTTGAAGTTAATATTGGCATGAAAAATTCTTTTCAGCCCTAACCCTGCTGCATGTGAAACCCTGCAATGTGTTTCCATAGGTGCCACTCTGTGCCCTTGCTATGGGCATGGCGAGCATATGAAAACAAAGTACCCAGAAAGACCAAGTGGTTTGCCCATGGTCACGTGGAGAATTTTTGGCAGAGCAGGGACTTGAATCCAGGCCAGAAGCCACATCATTGAACCTTTCTTCTGTGCTTCAGCCTAAGCCAGAGGATGCAGTGCTACAGTTACTAGATAGGTCTATTATATGAATGCATGTGTCTCTTGTTAAAAGAAAGGGGAAGGGAGGAGAAATGCAAATTTGTGGAGCTGAGAATTCAAGACACAGCTGGAAATGGAAACTGTGTGGCTGCATAAAAAAGGCTTGCCTCTGTGTGCTGGTGGCTGGTCTCCTAGGTGATAAGAGCCCAGGTGACCCTCTACTCAAGGGAATTGGTCGTGCTGTTCCAGTCAGCTGGGAACAAGAAGCTGGCAGTTTGCAGAGCTTGGATGCGGTGCTGATGAAATTGCGTGTGCAGTTCCCTTTTCATGTGCTGTTACCCTGAGATGTTTCCATCCTGGCTAATGGAACTGTTGCTCGCCCACAAGGACAGTTTTCTGCACAGCTGCAGAGATGGGAGTTGCATGCTAAGGGCAAGATGGATAATTTAACATAAAGTCATGCCTTCTGTTATGTGGGCTGGGCTCCCTTTTGAATGCGCTATTTGGTTTGCACCCTTTTATTCCTGAACATGGCCCTTTATTATCAGAAGTGGAGAACTTTTCAATATAAAGTGAGCTGTCTTTCATATTTGCTAAACCGACAGAAAAAGAACACAGTGGCCGTGATTCACAAACTACTTACTCTGGTGTAAGTGATTTGTGGATTGCAACCAATAACTTTAGAGCCTGCTAATGGCTACACGATCTACTTGTATAACCCCATCTTGAATGATACAAAGACCCTACAACCATGTTGAATAATTGGGCAATATTATCTGTATTATGTTTCCACCAGCTACAAACAATGAGGAAAGAGTCAATTCTAGGAATGGACTATATTTGAATTTTTTGGCCTAGTTTGTGTTGGACAGAATAATCCTGCATCTCTGATCTAAGGGTTTGGTCAGACGTGATGCTGGATTACGGAGTATCATTGGCGTGTTCTTCAAACATGACATGTGGCAGTGATATGTAGCAGCTATCCTTCACTACACCCTAGTAGAGCGCTGCTCTGCAGCAGCTGTTACGTGTGTCTGTAAGAATCTATGCTAAAGAAATTCTACTTAGCCCACTCTGCTCCAGCCGTTCCATAATTCTCTGCTGGGGGTGTCTCTAAGGGCAGTGCCCTGTTAGGGTGAGTCCCTGTGGGATCTCTACCCCCAAACCTGTCCACATGGTACTGTTCTTCTTCACAGTGTGCTTTATTTACAGTGTGCAATGCTGTATCCGGACCATATATATATATATATATATATATATACACACACACACACAACACCAGTCCTTCACCTTTATAGGTTTTTCTGGGCCAGCCAGATCCCTTCTAGGTTGAAACCCTCCCAGCCCAGCCCCTTGGGTTAGCTGCTCGTTTCCTCTGAGGAACAGCCCTCTGGCTTGCTACAACTGTGAACTGCCCAGCTCAACCTTATATTGCTGAGGCTCAGCTGGCTTTCACATCTGGAGCCAGTCAGCTGACCTTAATTGATGCTTCATCACTTGGTCCCTTAAAGGGTCAGATGCTTGCTGGAGCTAGGCTTGCTCTCAGGACAGCACCCTTGCCGTAACTTACCCTAGCCCCTCAGGCCTGGTCCTGCAAGTACTTAATTGACTGTCACAATGTCCCTGATCCCATAAGCACTGTCAGGCTGAGCTGACTTTATACATTTTGCTGCTCTAAGCAAAATATTGAAATGCCACCTCGTTCTCATCCAACTTCCACGTTACTATTAGCACAAAGATACTTGAGCTTGGGCGGGAAACTTAGAACCTTGCAGGACAGGAGGGATCACTACAGGTTCCCTGCTTAATAGCTGATCAGTGGTTCATGATCAGTTGTTGAGTAGGCAACCCAGAACCCTCCCTGCCTGCAGCAGCAGGAGAAGGAAAAGCACTGAGGGTTCTTGCTCAACAACTGATATATTGGAAACCCGAAGCACCTTCCCCCCCAGTGAGAGGAAGGAGTGGTCAAGGGTTCCCCTCTCAACAGCTGGAGAACACCCGATACTGCCTCCTTCTCTTCAAGCCTCAAAGTTCTCTGTACCTATGGCCATGCAGAACATAGAATAAGTGGCAACTGAAGAGGGCAGGAAATATTGCTCCTTCCCCCCTCAAATTTGCCACCCTAGACTTCGCCCACTTTGCTCTTGAGCAAAGCCAGGCCTGTTCCAAGGACTCCACTTGTTCCTACTCAGTTTTAATCATGGGATTACCTGCTCCAGGTCCTTGCTGTGATCAGGTCTCACTGAGAGGGCGCGAATATAGGTTACCCCACCCAGCAGCATTACATTCAAACAGTGCAGATGACAATGTCCTGTCTGAACATATCCCAGTCCACCAGCCAGTGATGTGCAAGATACCATTTGAAAATATTGTTTAAAACATTAAGTTCCCGGAACTGTAAAATATCGTTTTAAAAGATAAAGATTTTGGAACTGCGTAGCATCGTGGAAAGATACCAGATACCAAATAAAAATATTTGAGATTCTTTAAGCTCAGGCATTTGAAAAAGCTCACTGCACCACCTTGATTTTTTGCTGCTTTTTGCTGTGTCAGCTGAGTGTTGTGGTGATAAGGTGATTTGTTTTAATAGCCTCTTTGTTTTTCAAATAGCCACAGTGTCAGCTGCCCTCTTTCAAATTAAATTTCAGGAAAGTGATGGTTTTGAAATGGCTGCTCCTGTGGATAGGACACTGGGCAGGGACCTAGACTGAACTTAGGGTGAGATGAGAGCCCGTACTTCTTTGACATGTGGCCTGTCTGGTTTTTGCTAAGGTGTGGAAGGCATTGTCCAAGCGTACTCAGCCTGCCTGCCTCACGTACGCTTCTACGGACCCACCAACTTCTCCCCCATTGTCAATCATGTGGCTCGGTTTGCGGCGCAGGCAACGCAGCAGGAGTCCGCAACAGTAAGTGAAAGTACATCTGACCTTTTATCTGCATCACTTGCCTTCGAGTTTCAAAGCAAGACTTATTAGGCTCTGTGTCTTGCTTAGCTCCTAGAGTGCATAGGATCACAGGAGAGAGAGACGAAAAAGGCCTCAGAGATAACTCAATCCATTTCCCCCACGAGCACCAGAAATGGCCCCTTGGCAGGGGAAGCATAAGATGTGGAAGCAATACTAACCCGATCTTTGCCAAGAGGCCACAAACTAACCCTCTTTAAAACTTACAGGTCAGATGTTGCCCACAAAAACACTGGAAAGAGCAAATTTCTTCCCTGTGTAAACTGTCCACTGATTTAGTAGCAAGTGCTTTCAGTTTCTATAAAGCCATTAGCTCCTCGGCTGCCAGGAGCCTGAGGTCCAAACTTCCCCCCACCTATAAGGGGGGATGTCTTCCCCCCACCTATAAGGGGGGAACCTGATTTATTTCTACGCGGGAGGGGCTGTGCCCTCTCACTGATGCTTTCACTAAGAGTATGTGCTGGGGAAAAGAGACTTACCCAGGGGAAGGAAATGCAATTTTACCAAAAAATATGCCCTTCTGTATAACTTGGAGTAGAAGCTAGGAGTCTATGACCCAAATCTGAGGGGACTCAGGAAGTCTCATTGGGGTCAGGTCAGACTCTGCAGTTGTGGGAGGCTCTGCCTCCTCCTCCCCAGAGTGTTGTGATGTTACAGCACTCTGTGAGGGGAGGCAGGGGAGCTGATGAAATTGGGCAGCTGGGGTTGCTGCATTGGGATTGGCTCCAATAGGATTCAGTTATGGAACTCCCTTCCTCTGCAAAATCACCAAAACCCAAACCTGAGCATTTTCTGGAAGCAATGTAAGACCTTTATATTAGTGGGTGGGGATAAGGCTTGGGAAGGTTGTGGGTAGTAGTTTTTTAAAGGGTTTTATGGATTTTAAAGAGTTTTATATTTGCTTAATATGTTCTTTATATGTTGTAACCCACCTTGAGCCCTAGAGAGGGATAGAAATTTAAATAATAAACTAGGTGGCCTGGGAAGGTGTCTGTTTAAGTCTCCTGCTTCTCTCTCCATTTGGCTTTGTGTACAGTTTTCTGTGGTGAGCTAGGTAACACAGCATCAAAATAATCAGGAAATGAAACTAGAGCAGTTGAGAAGAGAAGGGACCTTTCTATGGTGTGTGAATTTAAACATGGAGAACGTCTACGTAACTCAAATGCCTGATGAACACGTAGGCAGAAGAATGTTTTTGTTAAAGATTCAACGTTCTCATCAGTCCAGGTTAGGACCAACACTCTATAGCAGTTCTCAAACCTTTTGCCTCTGCGACCCTTTTTTGTGACTTAAATATAATCCCATGATCCCAGGAAGTAACAAAAACAATGCAGACTATATGATTACAATGTGTCTGGTGCTGTATATAGTCTTGATCAGAGACAGGTCTCTTCTCCAAGGGGTTTACAATCTAGAATAGATGGGGAGGGGACAAAAAAAAGGGGCACGTAGGGAGAGACGGGGATCCATTTATGAAGCGGAGAGGTTACAGGTGCAGATGTTTAGCTTAGTTACAGATAAATAGTAGAAGAAGTATAAACAAGGAATCTGTGGGGGTGATCGGATTGCAATCCCATATGCAGATACTGTGCCCCACTTAGGGTCCCAACCAACAGTTTGGAAACCTGCTCTAGAACCTTCATGGAAATACCAATAAAGAAGGTATCTGCACAACACATTCCAAGTCTGAAGGGGTCACAAAGAAGCCCCAAAAGACACCTCCTCATTCTTCCCTTTGCAGTACTCTCCCTATTTACTAGAGCTGAAACGAGCAGCTAAATTGCTGCTCGCAAGAGATTTCACCATATTGGGAACTGGGATCAGTTTCCCAACTGTTTCCCGATACTGATGTGATTTCTCAATTCTCGCAATACCATGAGATACCATCCCAATTTACTGAATTTCTACTTACCGTTTACTGCATACTTTTCATTTACCACTTACTGAATTGCTGAGGGTACTGTTTTACTTTCCAGTTTGTTGTTTCTGCATTTCTGAGCCAATCGCTGTGTAAATAGCCCACCCCGTAACCTCCCCACCCCATGCCCCTTAGCCCTCCACTCCAGCCCTCCACTCCAGTGCCTCCAATCAGAAATGTTGTTCCCTTTGCTTTGACCAATCTGCAACTGAATTGCAGATTAGTAAAGGTATCTGAGTATCAGCCAGTGAGTGACAAGAAAGTACAAGGGAAAATGGAGTGCAAGAAATGCTGTACTGCATCAGTATTACCTCTTGGGATATGAAATGGATGACAAAGCAGTAAATGGGATCCCAATAAACGGAAAGTTGGTGAACTGAGAAATGAAATGATGGTTGAGATTACCGAGTACCAAGAGGTTTTCAATTTGACCAAGACGATATTGGGAATGGGGATTTTGACAAGATTTCCCGTTCTGGCGAAAACCTGTTTCAGTTCTACTAGTCATTGCCAAAAGGCATCCTGCTATCTGTCCCGAACTCCAGTTAGCAACTGCTAATTGTGGCAATCTGCAAAGGAACTTAAGCTGGGAGAAGAGTTTTTAAACAAAAGTCACTGTTGACACGGCATGTAACATCTCTATGCACAATTCATTTCGGAAGCCACTTGGGTGAAAGGCAGATAAAGTTCCGGCATTTAGTCCAAGATGATAGCTTTAAAGCCACTCGCTAATTCTTTAAGTCAGTGGTTAATTGGCCTATCAGACTGTTTACACACAAATGTTAGAAAGCTGTGAGTTAGCAGAGAGGACAGCCCTAAGCACTCTGTTCCATTTCATTTGTACACAAGGACAGTTAAGGAACTCTAGAGCAGCTGTTCCCCAAACCTTTGCCTGTGTGACTCCATAATCAGGGCCCTGTGTATTCCAGAGTTATTTTTCCAAATTCAGTAATCAAGAAACACAAATTCTGTGAGCAGAAAATCCAGTTTCTGCAAGAAGAATAAATTATATTAATTAAGCAAAATTTTGAATGCAAATGAATTTCCCAGTATTAAATTCCATACATTTTGAACATCTATGTTTTAAAAAAAACCAAACACGCACAAAAGACCACACAGACCTGTCAGCCGGAGGCAGCTGTGGTATAAGACCTCATTATCTGGAATATATCCCAGCAGCTCACAGTGCTAGCACCATATTAGCTGTCTCACAGTGCTCCCCACTCAGGCTGAAATTCTGCAATGCCAGAGGCAATTTATGCAGTAGTTTGGGCCAATGAAAACATTCCTGAAAAATTGCAGCAGTGCAGAATTCAAGGGGCCCTGACTATATTCCTGCAGCCCCAGATAACCACAAAGATATGCACAGTATATGAAATAGTGATTGGGTAGGACCCTATCTGCAAATAGTGGCTGGAAACCCACTTGGGATCTCAATCTACAGTCTGGGAAGGAAGAGATGCTGTATCAGGATATTAATATTTGTGGACTCAAATGGGTTTGGAGTTTGCCTTATTTCCTTGTACAGAGGAACATCAAAGGCTGTGTTCAGTGAGGAATGAGCTTCTGCCTAGTCTGTGCTACAGGCTAGCCTAAACCTCACTGAAACTTTGTGCAATGCCATTTCTGCCCCATGTCTTATGCTACTGCAGGACTCATCCCCTCAGAGTGCAGAAGAGATCCTTAGCAGAGGCTTCTAGACTGGCTGGATGTCTTGTAGCATTCAGACATGGAAGCTATCATATGGTAGTCCTGGCAGGATCATAGGGTTTCACCAGGTCTTGAACCTGGATCAGCTGGCTTTAGAGGCAAGAGCCCTGGCCACTCTGCCATTGGGCAGTGCTGTAGACTAGAGGAATAAAACCTCTGACCACTGCAGCATGGCTCGCCAGGGATTCCCCATCTGCATTCCTTATTGGCTGCTGCCTGGTAGGAACAATGCTTAGACCTTGTGTCTATCAGTTTATTCCTCATTTTGGCCACCTTCAATCCCTACGTCCTGCCCAGTCTGTCTCCTAGCTCCATTCCAAGCCATTTTGCACACCACTTCCTGTACTTGCTTCCCTGCCTGCCTGTTTGTCTCAATTCCTCTGTCCTGCCTCACCCCCATCTCTAACCCTTGTTTCTCATACCTATACAGCCTGAGCTACCCCAATATCAGACTGTCTTCCCGGCACAGAACTCCTGGCTTGCTTGCAGACAACCCTTTCCAGATTCCACCAGTGCCAATCACAGCTTTGCCTGCCTACACTGTTTGCACTTGTTGCTGTTTGTTGACGACTGGAATTGGTGCTAATCCCCATTTTAGACAAGGTCTAATTCTGCCTCCTGTTTGTCTTCAGCCAATGCTTATTACCCCATGCTACCCCAGTTGTGCAGAGGTTATTGCATTAGCATCATCCACTTGGATTGCTTGGTCGATGTAAAGAAGCAGAAAGAGCAGCACTCCTTCTCTGTTTCAGCCCATGGAAACCGCTCTATGCTGCAACCTCAGACAGCAGTTGGCTGTGTAATTACCCTACCTTTCCACTACCTGTCTCTAACAATTTTTGAGGCATCTGAAATAGTAGCTTTGCTGCTCTCACTTTTAACACCATCAAGTTCTGTGTGACAAACTGACTCGGATGTTAGTGCATGCACGAGAGAGAGTGAGAGTACCTCTGCTACTGAAGATGGGAGAGCAGATGATGGACGTGTTGGTCCTAAACGTAAGAGATGGCAACAAAGTAGTTCAGATGAGATCTTTTATTGGACCAACTGCTGTTGATAGACATGGGGCATCTTTGCAGTGGGGACCCACTGGAAAAGATACAGAGAAGGGCAACAAAAAAGATCAAGCATATGAACTGGTTCCCTATGAGGAGAGGCTGGATAGGTTGAGGCTCTTCATCTTGGAGAAGAGACGACTGAGAGGGGATATGTTAGAAGTTTAAAAAGTCAGGAATGGTGTGGAACGAGTAAATAGGGAGTTATTTACCTTCTCAAACAATACTAGAACCTAGGGACACTGCATGAAACTAACTGGCAGCAGATTTAAAACAAATAAAAGACAGTATTTTTTCACACAACACACAATTAACTTGTGGAGCTTGTTGCCAGATGCTGTGGTCAAGGTCAGTAGTAGAGCTGGCTGTAAAAAAGGATTAGATAAGTTCTTGGAGGACAAGTCCATTGATGGTTATTAGCCAGGTAGGCTGGGGGATGTAACCTCTGACTGTCAGGAGCTGAGAGTGAGCAGCTGGAAATGGATCGCTCCGTTATCGATGTTTGTTGGTCTGACCCAGTATGGCACTTCTTATGTTCTTACGACTTGCTTGCTCCAAGGCCCACTTACCCCAGCATGTTGTCAAGGTAGCTGTTACGACTGGAGTAGTCTATATGCAGCACATGGCCAGTAACCCTTGGTTTCGACTGTCTTAGAAGCCACATGAGCAGTCATTCACCAAAGAGCATCCAGCCAGCCCTGGCCAGAGACACGTTGTACCACCAAGCTGCAGTGTCTCCCTAGCCTGGGTGGGCACAACTGTAAAGAGCTGGAGCTCATAGGCTAAAGAACTACTTGTCTTAGAAATTGTGGTGTATCCCCAAACTAGAGAGAAGTTTGTGCTCAAGGCTACTCACTGAGTTCATGGCTAAAACAGGATTTGAACCCTGGTCTCCCATATGCAAGGCCAGCCCCTTAACTACTAGGCTACATTGTTAACTTCCAAGTAAAGACCATGGATATTTGCAGATGTAACACTTAATTTGTGGCAATCCATCATGCATTGAAATAGCTGAAGTTAGGGCTGGCCCCAGGCATGTGCCACATGTGCAGCCGCACATAGCCCCGCAGCCAGCTGGGGCCCCGTGCTTGCCTGGCTGGGTGGGAGGATGCAGTCAGCTTCTCCCCCAATATGTTCTTCTGCCTCCCCTCCCTGGCTC
>QEPC01008647.1:352233-366668 GCA_003113815.1 Sphenodon punctatus | reverse complement strand
GGAACATGACGGGAGCTGGGGGAAAACAACAGGGAATGGATCCCCCATTGTGGGGTTGGGTGCTTCTCTCAAGCCACCGTGATTGACCACTGTCCGAGACAGGATGCTGGGCTTGATGAACCATTGGTCTGACCCAGTATAGCACTTCTTATGTTCTTATGTCTTGCCTTTTTCTTGTGTGGTAATCCATCCTTCTTATTCCTGGGAGGAAGGCAGTTGCTGGAAGGGGCAGGACTTTTACCACCAACTCCTTCTGGCTTTATAAGTACCCCAGCCCCTGTAGGGGGCTGCTGAAGGCTGGTGCCAAAGGCTATAAGTTGTTTGACAGCTGTTTGGCAGCCGAAGGTCTTGGGTCAGGATTGGTCTATTTTATTTTTGTTTTAGGGGGAAATGAACTGGGAGACTTTTGGTGGGAGAGGACTGGGGTGTGAGGGACACAGCCATGGCCCCCTGGTGAGATGGGGGTTATGGGCATATGGGGTTGGGGTTGGAGGGTGGTGTCTTGGCCTGGGGGAGCTATGTGGGTGGGGGTGAGTTCTTGGCCTGCCCACCTGGCCAACTATCTTCCAGAGATGCCAGGTGCAGGGGGTGCCCTCTGGGTTCATTTGAAGCTGGGGGAGGGGGAAATCTTCTGAGGGAGGAGACACTGGGGCAGCTGATGAACCAATTGTGGTCATGCTGGGCATGGGGAGGTATGACGGGGAGGGGAAGAAAAGTCGTCTTGGGTACAGGGTTTCTGTTCCCCTGTCTGGGGGCTGAGGTCAGTGAAGCCTCTGGTCTGTCACTGATGCTGCTCAATGCAAGGTCTGGCTAATAAAACAACAATCCTCCATGATCTTCTGGATGAGGCTGCTGACCTCGTATACATTACTGAGACCTAACTGGATGATGTTACTGGGCCTGCATTGGCCCAGATTGTTCTGGCTGGATATTCAATGCAGTATCAACCTAGGAGTGGGGGTGTGGTGGAGTAGCAGTAATCTATAAAGACAAATTGGACTATCAAAGGTATCCAGTGTCTGACTTGCTCAACACAAAGTGTGCCCACCTCATGTTTGAGGTCCAGAATAGATTGGTGATTCGGCTGATGTAGCAGTCACCCCACTGCACAGACTTCCTGACTGCTCTAGCTGAGCTGGTCTCACAGGTGGTTGTTGAGATCACCAAGACTTATTGTCTTAGGTGATTTCAACATATATGCTGACGTCAGTATTTCAGGGGATTTCATGGCTACCATGACATCCATAGGTCTATCCCAGATAATATCTGGCCTGATACATGAGACTTGACACATGCTGGATCTCATGTTTTGTACTGGCCTGAAAACAGGGGTCCCGATTTATTGAGAGTGTCTTGACACCGTTGTCATGGTCAGACCATTATCTTCTGAGGGCCCAAATCCCTGTCCTCTTTTGCCTCTGTTTGCCCTCTTTTGCCTCTGACCAATTAGGATGGTCCATCCCTGGAGACTAATAGAGCCAATAGGATTCCAGAGCTGAGAGATCTACCCCACTGACCTTGACAGCCTGTCTGTTGATGGCCTTGTTGATCTGTGGTATGCTATGCTGACCCTGGCCATCATAAGAACATAAATAGTGCTGTACTGGGTCAGACCAATGGTCCATTGAGCCCAGCATCCTGTCTCCGACAGTGGCCAGGTCGGTCTCTTGGGAGAATTACCCAAAGGGTCACAATGGACGATCTATTTCCTGTTGTTCCAGCCCCCATTAGTAAGAGGTTACATTCCCCAAAACCTACTTGGCTAATAGCCATTAATGGACCTATCCGCCAAGAACTTATCCAATCCCTTTTTAAAACTAACTACACTACCGGCCTTGACCACTTCCTCTGGCAGTAAATTCAACAAGTTAATTGTGCGCTGAGTGAAAAAAATACTTTCTCCTACTTGTTTTAAATCTGCTGCCAGTTATTTTCATGGAGTATCCTCTTGTTCTACTCTCAGAGAGGGTAAATAACCTTTTTTTAAAAATACACTTCTATCATATCCCCTTAGTCGTCTTTTCCCCAAGCTGAAGAGCCCCAGCCTATCAAGCCTCTCTTCATACAGAATCTGTTCCATACCCTTGATCATTTTTGTTGCTCTTCTCTGTACCTTTTCTAGTTCTACTATGGGTGAAAACAGACATGACGCTAACCACCCTTGGTGGTCATTTATGCATGTTTCAGGGCTGCATAGGGCACCAAGACAGCCCTGCAACATGCATAAATAACCACCAGGGGTGGTTAAAGGGTGGTTAGCGTCATGTCTGTTTTCACCCTATGTCTTTTGAGATGGGGCGATTAGAACTGCACGCAGTACTCCAGGTGCGGTCATACTATAGATCTATATAGAGGCATTATGATTTTTTCAGTTTTACTCTCTATCCCTTTCCAAATGATTCCTAACATTCTGTTTGCCTTTTTGACCATGGCCAAACACTGAGCTGCAGATTTCAATGTATTTTCCACAATGACTCCAAGATCCTTTTCCTGAGTGGTAACTCCTAATTAGAACCCAGCATTTTATACTTAATAGTTTGGGTTATTTTTCTCTATGTGCATCACTTTGCACTTGTCCACATTAAATTTCATCTGCGATTTGGATGCCCAGTCACCTAGTCTCTCAAGATACTCTTGCAGTTCTTCACAGTTCACTCGAGTTTTAACTGCCTTGAATAATTTTGTGGCATCTGCAGATTTGATCACTTCACTCTTTGCTCCCTTCTCCAGATTATTAATGAATAAGTTATACGACACCGGTCTCAGTACATATCCCTGAGGCACACCACTATTGACTTCTCTTCGCTGTGAAAAATGACCATTTATTTCCTACTCTTTGCTTCCCATCTTTTAACCAGCTGCTGATCCACGATAGGACATTGCCTCTTATCCTTTGACTCTGTAATTTCCTCTAGTGTCTCTCATAAGGGATCTTATCAAATACCTTCGGAAAGTCCAGATACACTATATTGACAGGCTCACCCGTATCCACATGCCTATTTACCCCATCAAAAAATTTCAGTAGATTAGTGGGGCATGACTTCCCTTTCCTAAATTCATATTGACTCTTCTCCATTAAGTCATTTTATCAATATGCTCAGTAATTCTGTTCTTAACAACCATTTCCATCAGTTTGTCTGGTACTGGCGTCATGCTCACCAGTCTTTAGTTTCCAGGATCACCTCTGGAGCCCTTTTAAAATATTGGTGTTACATTTGCCACCCTCCAGTCCTCTAGTACAGTGGTAGATTTTAGCAGTAGGTTACAGATTACCAATAGTAGGCCTGCAGCTTCACATTTTAGTTCCTTCAGAACTCTGGGATAAAGACCATCTGGTCCTGGTGATTTGTTACTAATTAGTTTGCCAATGTACTCTAGAACCTCCTCCAGACAGTGTCACACTTATTTGTGACAGTTTAATTTATTTATTTATTTATTTATTTAAAAAACTTATTGCCCTGTCTCTCCTGCCACAGGCAGCTCGGGGCGGCTTACAACAATTCTTACAATTCTTTACCTACAAAGACTCGGTCTGGTGTGGGTATTAGGGGTGCGCATTTCATTTTCATTATTATGATAACAAAATCCAAAATTGTAATTTTGTTTTCATTATTGTAACAACGAAAACGACAAATAATAACAACAAAAACAAATATGAAATTTTGTTTTTGAAATAATGGGGAAACACTGAAAAACATATTTCTGGCTATACTTTTTTTGTTTCTTGTTAAATTCTGATGAAACTTGGGGAGACTGTACCCCCAACGTACCAAATTTTGAAAAAATTGGATAAAGGGGACCAATTATAGAAGCAATTGAATGTTGTGATTTTAAGAAAAGCTCCATACGCATTCCTGGCTACACCTTTTTTTATCTTCCATACAATTTGCATGAAACCTGGGGAAATTATGTTGCTCCACTAGTGTACCAATCCTGCCAAATTTCAGAAAGATTGGATAAAGTGTTCTGATGTTATAATCTATTAACTTGAAAATACATTTTCAGCTGTAACATTTGTATGTTCCATCCTGTTTACGAGGAATTTGGCATACATTTATCACACACCTTCCCTGTCATCTTTACCAAATTACAGGACAATTTGATAAAGGGAACCAATTTTATAAGTAATTGAAGTTTTCCCCATGAAGACCATTATTCAGATAAATAGTAGCACATGCAGTGCCAGTCAGAAGCAGGAACCTGGCATGGCAGGGGGAGGGAGGCTGTAGGAGGGAGGTTGGGGTGGAACCCAACAGACTGACAGACACATTCACTGGCCAATTACTGTATGCTTCCAACTTTACAGGACCAATCAGTAGTGGCTTCGAGGCAGGCATAGGGGGCCGCCCTGAAGCAGGCATAGAAGGGACATAACTGGAACTTTGGGGATAGCATCCCAGCAATCAGGAGACATAGTTTACACATCCAGGCTGGCCAATTATCATCACAATTACATCCTGCAACACTGGGTACTTTCAGACGTTACGGGCGGCCGGTTCACCACAGCGAACCACCAGGGGGGGCGAACAGCGCAACCACGCCCGGGGGTTGGAAAACGACCCAAACAGACGTGCCGGGAACGGCACCACGGGCCGGAACCGGGCCGCACCATCACGGCCCGTGGCAGCACAACAGACGTGCAGCCGAACCCCCGGCGGGCGCTAAACCCCCACAAGGCACCGGGCAGGGGCGGGACACAGACATGGCNCACAGAATGAGGATATTTGGTTGACATTTCTGCTGGCCAATTGGCATCACAAACCGATCTTATACCACAGTGACACTTCAGAGAATCCTTGGCATAGGCTCATTCTCTGCATATGCTGTGCAGGCATATATAATTGGAACTCTTTATCACATCTTTATGATATTTAGCATAGATGATCCTGAAAGTGTGAGATCCAGTCCTGCCAAATTTCATGTACACTGGTTGGTCTACAAAGATGTTAGTCAGACATACATTTATAGGTTAATTGCGTATACCACCAGGACCCTTTATCCAATCCTTCTGAAAGTTGGCATAGATATTAAACTTAGGGAGGGGTATAAGCTTGCCATGTTTCATCCACATTAGATGGGAGACAAAGAAGTTACAGCTAGGAATGTATATGCAGATTCTTGCAAAATAGCATAATTCAACTGCTTATAAAATTTGATTCCTTTATCCAGGCTTTCTGGAATTTGGTACACTTAATACCCTCCATGGGAGATACACACGCACACACCCAGTTTCATCTAAATATATTGAAACACAAAAAGACTACAGCCAAAAATATGTTTTCCATTTAAACCAATGGAAATAAAAAACGAAAGCAAAAACAAAAACAAAATTTTGATATTTTTGAATACGAAAATGACAGATTTAAATAACAAAAATGAAAAACGAAAACAGAGAATGACATGGGCCCTGGTGCACACTCTAGTGGGTATCTCCCCAACATTCTCAGAGGTGAAGACCGTAGTAAAGAATTCATTCAGCTTCACTGCAATGTTCTTATCCTCCCTGAGTGCCCCTTTCACTCCCTGATCACCTAGTGACCCAACCAACTCCCTAGCAGGCTTCTTGCTTCTGATGTACTTGAAAACATTTTTTGTGTCTTTAGCTCCTCAAATTCCCTCTTGGCTTGTCTTATTAACATTTTATATTTAATTTGGCATTTCTTATTCTCTTTCCTATTCTCTTCATTAAAGGATGCCATTTTTGCTCTACTAGCCTCCTTCAGCTCCCCATTTTAGCTACACTGGCAGACATTTGGTTCTCTTGCTTCCTTTTTTTATTTGCAGAATACATTTAATCTGGGTTTCCAATATGGTATTTTAAAATAATCTCCACGCCTCTTGCACGCATTTAACCCTCCCAACTGCTCCTTTTAGTTTCCCTGTAACTAGTTTTCTCATTTTTGCATAGTTCCCCTTTTTAAAGTTAAATGTTACTGCAGTCGTTTTTCTTGTCAGTCTCCCTCCTATATCTATGTCAGACTTATATTCTGATCACTATTACCAAGCAGCTCTAACACTGTTACCCCTTGCATGAGATCCTGCGCTCCATTTAAGACTAGATCCAAAGTAGCTCCTTCTCTTGTAGGTTCCAGGACCAGCTGCTCCAAGAGGCAGTCATTTATAGCATCTAGACATTTTCCTCCGTATTATGCCTTGAAGAGACATTCACCCAGTCAATATTAGGGTAATTGAAAATCGCCCGTTATTAATTGTGTTTCCAACTTTAGTAGAGCCTGTCTGATTTCCTTTAGCATTTCATGGTCAGTTTCACCTTCCTGATCAGGGTGTCAATATTATAATCCAACTGTTAACACCTTGTTGCACATGGACTTTCTATCCAAAGAGATTTCAGAGTTAATTTCAGTCTGTGTAAAATGTTAAGCCTGCTTGACTCAATGCTGTCTCTAAGATACAATACTACCCCACCTCCAGCTCAATTTACTCTGTCATTTTTATATATTTTGTGCCCTGGTATTAGTGTTCTGTTAATTATCCTCACTCTGCCAGGTCTCTGAAATTCACATTATGTCTATATCTTCATTTAGTGCCAAACACCCTTAAGGGTGTTTGTACACAAGACAGGAGGAGGAGGTGGAGTGCTGGGAGCATCGATCACACGGGGGAGGGGGTATCACGTGAAACTCTGCTCGTGTGCACAGGGTATAAAATGTTATTTGGCAATTTCTGCCATGATTTCACTCACAGATTACAAGGCTGCTTTTTGAGCTCTATAATCTGTGAGTGAAATCGCAGCAGAAATAGCCAAATAATGTTTTAAACCCCACGCTCGCAAGCAGTTTCACGTGACTCCCCTGCTGCAATCGCTGCTCGCGGCACTACCCCCCGCTTCCGTTTCATGTACAAGTGACCTAATTCTCCCATATTACGTTTTAGATTTCTAGCATTTGTATATAGACACTTTTTATTCTTATTCTGAGGATTGTTATTGCATATTTTGTTTAATTATGAAGTATTTAAGTTTGTCTATTCCATACTAATGCCCTCCAGTTCTCTCTCCCGATTCTTTCCTGTCCTCTTTACTGGAATGTACTGTATCACTACTAACGATAGCATCTCTTTGGGTTGCCTCCATCCAAACCACTTGCTCCACAGCAACTGTCTGCTTTCTCCCAGATCTTAGTTTAAAAACTCCTCTACCACTTTTTTTATTTTTAGCGCAGCAACCTGGTTCAATTTTGGTTAAGATGGAGCCCATCCTTCTGGTATAGGCTCCTCTTCCCCAAAAGGTTCCTCAGTTCCTAACAAATCTAAATCCCTCCTCCCTGCACCATGAGACTCTGGAACTCAGCTTGCCTCTGAGTCCCTGTGCATGGGACAGGAAGCGTTTCAGAGAATACTATCCTGGAGGTTCTGGATTTCAACCTCTTTCCTTGAAGCCTAAATTTAGCCTCCAGAACCTCCTTCCTAGACCTTCCTATTTCATTGGTGCCAACATGGACCACGACAACCGACTCCTCCCCAGCACTCGCTAAAATCCTGTCTAGACGTTGCATGAGGTCTGCTACCCTTGCACCCAGCAGGCAATTGATCATGTGATCTTCATGACTGTTGCAAATCCAGCTATCTATATTCCTAATGATCAAATCACCCACTACTACAGTCATCCAATTCCTGTCACTTGGGGTCCCCTCTCCTGGAGAAGTATCCTCAGTGCGAGGATACTATGACATCATCTGAAAGGCAGGTCCCAGCTATGGGCTTATTTCCCACCGTAGCAGCTTGATGCCCTCCTTCCCCAAGACCTACATCCTCCAAAACAGCACAGGGGCTGCAGGAGCAGAGGTGGGACTGCTCTACTATGTCCCTGAAGGTCTCCTCTATAAACATCTGTCGGCTTCATCTTCTCCAGCTCAGCCACTCTAACGTCCAGAGACTGCACTTTTTCTCTGAAAGCCAGGAGCTCTTTGCACCGACTGCAAACATATGACCTCTCCCCAAGAGGAGGATAATCATAAATGTTACACTGGGTGCAAAACACTGGACAGCCCCCACCCTGCTGCTGGTCTTTTACCTGCATCTCCCTACTTAATTTACCTCGTAACTAGGATTAAATCTAGAATTATATAGATCAAGGGCACTGTATTGCTACAGTTTGTTTCCTTTTAAAATGTTATTTAGAGCTCCAATGGTGTAGTGTCCTTGGGTTCTATGGAGCCTAGTGCTAACACCCCTGTGCCTCTTCTCCCTGTAGCCGAACTCTCATAGCAGCCAAACTCTCTGTTCGCTCTGCCTGAGGCTCTCTCTGCTCGAGAAGGGCTCTCGCAGGGGAGATCTCAATTTATACTACTGGCTAGACCTCAGCCCTGCCTACAGCCTATTGTTTAAAAGGGATCAAGTAACCCCTGTGAAGCCCTTTGATCTAAGGTGGGGCACTCTCACAGATGCTAAAGTGATCCACCACTCACAACAGTGAGCTACGCTGCTGCAGAGAGCCCTTCTCTAGAACAACTTGGGATGAATTCCTGGCTTCAGATAGCTATACTGTCCCTATCCCTCTGACAGAAAAAAACACCCAACTAGCTAGCTTTGGGGGAAGTGAGGGGGCAATGAGATAGTTCAACACTGAGCTACGTAACCATCATCACTGGCCTCCAGCCCTTACACAGCTTGTGATGTGCGCCAACTCTATGATGTGTGCCACAAAGTTAGGACGATACTCATAACCTATTTATCAAAACCCTACTTGTAAGGAGGACAAATTGATTTATGAATTTGCAGTGTTCTTAAATCAAATGTGGCTGGATTACATGTATTAGACTTGCTGACTGATAAGGACTTGGAGCACTAGTCATTATCAGGGGCACAGGGAGCTTGTGGAGTGCATGGCAGTATTGAGAGGTTGTATGTGGCAAGAAGATTGCTGGATGTGTTCACACCACCAAGAGTGGAGCCAGTTGATCAGTGGGAGAGGTGTTTTCCTTGTGAGGCAAACCTAGTGAGGGCCTACTGCTCAGCATTGTCCTTTAGTGACTCCAGCAGAAAGAAAAGATTTTTATTAATGGCCAACAAAGAGACTATGTAGAACGGAGAGAACAAAATAGGGAAACCATGATTAAAGACAGCATACCATTAACATGAACCGACAGCTAGCTTTGGGGCGGGGTGGGTGGGAAGGAGGTAGTTCAGCTTGAAAGAACTACCCCCCCTTGTTTCTCTTGGATTGTAAGCCCACTGGGGCAGGGACCGTGTTTCTTTCTTACAATTGTAAAGTGCCAGGTACATTGCTGGTGCTATATAAATGCTTAATAATAATAATAACAACTGCAAGAGTATAGCTGTCCATAGCTGAATTAATCCAGGGGATACTATGTCAAACCCATTAAGAAGCCCCGGCTCCTGCTTGGATATGACATACCCCAGCATGTCACAACTGCCATGCACATGCTTAAAGTAAAAAACACACAGGGACATACAAGCACCGCACAAAACCTAGGGAACATGGGGTGTTCCAAATTCTCGTGTGTGAAGAGTGTGGATAAGAGTCCCAGCCTATAGAACAAGGCGTGAGTGCAATCTGGCAAGGAGTGTGCAATCTTAGAAGCAATCTTCTAAAATGGCTCTTCAGCCATGTTTACCAAATCTGAACTGGGGCTGAAGTGATATCTGAGCATGGAAAGGAGTGAGGCTGGGGCAGAACCCTAGAACCAACAGTGCCCTGCTAGCCCCAAGCTCGGTGGCTCACTTACTTGCCTGTCTGTCTGATCACATCCCTCCCTGACTGCTTACCCGAGGAGACAGTGTCCTGCCCAACAGAGGAGAAGGTGGAGGACTGCTCTGCCTCTCGCTCATCCTCCCCATCTTTGCTCCCCAGTTGCCCTGGCCTGGGTGCCTTCCTGCTGATCTGCTCCCCTACTGGTGGTGGCGCCGCAGCCACTACTGTATCTTTCAAGGGCCCTGTGCTGACAGCCGCACTTGTCTCACTGCCTCCCTCCCCACGAGACACACACACACACCCCAGCACACACACAGTCACTCACTGCCCACCTCCCTCCCATCACACACACACACACTAGCCCTCTAGCACATGCACCCAGTCACTCTCTGCCCCACCCAGCATACACACACTGTCACGCCCTCCCCCCTCCCATCACACAAACACCCCCTGTTGCACATGCACACAGTCACTCACTGCCCCCAACTCACACACTATCGCTCACTGCATCCCTCCCTCCCATCACACACACACACTTTCCAACACACAAACACAGTCACTCCCTGCCCCCAACTCACACACTGTATCGCTCACTGCATCCCTCCCTCCCATCACACACACACACTTTCCAACACACAAACACAGTCACTCCCTGCCCCCCAGCACACACACCCCAAGGTGCCAGCATCGCTCCTCCACCCATTGCTGCTGCTGCTAGGGCTCTACGTTTGCCAGGGCTCCGCCAGCACCAAGGTACCTCTGCCACAGCTGCAGCACAGTTCAAATTGGCCGCGGTGACACGTGTGCCGGGGTGTAGCGAGGTTGGACTGGGCCCAGGGACAAGAAGTGGACCTGCCCCCCCCCCCAATCACTATCCTCTCCTCGGGTGCAGGTTTCCAGTTAGCACCCCAATTACTGGACCAACCCTGCTTCTCTACAGCTGAATGAAAGGAAGAGGAGAGTCCAGATCATGGGTCTGTGCCAGGGATCTGCTTATGAACTGGTTTAAATACTCTCATCTTTGAAAAGCCCCCGTTAGGCTCAAGGGAACACCTTGACAGAGCTTACTCTCAGTCAGAATGAGGCTTACTTTGGCCACAATCCTGAAACCACGTACTTGGGACTAACTCCACTGAAAGGCAATGGGTCTATTCCCAAGCAATTTGAGAAATGTAGTCTTCATTAATTATTTCACATTGCCCCCCTCCACTGTACTTTGTACAGAGCAAAAATCATCATCTTATTGGTCTGTAAAATAGTTCTGCAAGTTTCATGAAAAGGTGGGTTTATTTCAAAGGAAAGGTAGCCAACAGTTTTAAAACTGAGCTAATGTTCTGCCTTTGCTTGCATCTCCCTCTCCGGAGAACACTGAAGGAGTGTTCTCATGAAAATACTAATTGCCCTACTTCATTTGCATGTGCTCCCGCGTTGCATTCCGGGGTAGCTCAATTCCCTGGCAATGGGGATGGTAGAAAACCCTGATCCAGAAAAAAGGAAGTCACCTCAGGATACATTGCATTGACAGTGAAAGTTACCTTGCCAAAGGTTAGGTGAACACTTGGGCAGTTCAAATGGTATTTGCCCCAAGACAGCTATTTTGTAATGGCCTGGAAGAGGGGCAGGGGACATCGATTTTTGTAAGTAAGTTCTTGAAAAAACTCTTAAAAGTTATAAAATCTGTAACTTAAAGGAGATTTTAAAAAAATAAAAATAAAATCTGTTTTCCTTTTGACACAGTGCCCATGATTTTAGTTATGCATGACAACTTTCCAAGCAGCCTGCAGCAGTCCAAAGATTCAAACTACATGGGGAGAGCCAAGAAAAGTTATCTTGGACTGTTTCTCTACTTAACAGTATACCAAAGAATTTTTCACTTGTAGAGAACTTATTTCCATAGTACCCTCGCCATTACCTACTGGTGATCTAGACACATTCACTGCAAACATGCAGCTTTCCTGCCCCTCCTCAATCTGTTTGATTTGAAAAAGCTAGTTAACAGTATGGAATGGAATGCCAGAGCAGAAGCACATAGCATATGACATTAGGCATTTCAGTGGGAAGCATTTCAGATGTTGACTAGATGTGCTAAGGGAGCTCCAGGCTTACAGATGTTTCTAAAGAATCCGAATTTCCAATCTTACAAACTTTACTGGAAGCCATCTCTTTTACCAAATGTGTGAATTAAGCCACCCAGGCTTCAGAACACTAGGATACTTCATATTTTACAATCTACACTTGCCATTTACAAGCCTACGTTAGCCAGAGTCCCTTTTTTATTTAGAAATATTTCCATACTGGCAGCTGCAGGGTGAAATCCCACTTCCCTTCCCTCCCCACCCCCATGTCTTGTGACCAATTTAATTTCCCACTCCACAAGGAAGAATTTAACTGTCACACTGCAAAAAAACAAAAAGACCATCATTCTTTGTGCTTGCTGGGGAGGGGTTAAAAAGGCACACACCCCACCCTTAAGATAAGAACTACAATTTCACTCTTGTCTGTTTTGTGCATTTGGTTAAAAAAAGAAAATACTTAAAGAACAGTGTTAGATTTCAGTAACTCTTCAAAGCTTTTGCTGTTACAATGGCTGGCAGGCATGGTCTTTAACTCCTGCCTGCACATGCTCCTTAGTGCTCCTTTTCTTTCATCCCGACTGCCGGAATCTCCTGAAGAGCAGGCAGAGCCATAGCAGCCCAACAACAGAGCCCTGACCCATGCTTGTAATCAAGGAGGTCTTGAAGTTCAAGGCTCACTTGGTCGGGGCTCGGGGGGAATGCAGTTCCCCCTGGATGGAGTCTGGACAGGAGCAGGTGAGCCTTCAACTGGCCTCCCAGCTCCAGGAACGGGCAGCTCCAGCCCAGGGAGAGCCATAGTAGCATGCTGGGAGAGACTCGCGCGTCACTTCAAAATGCTGGTGCACACGTGCTGTGCAGCAGGGGGTGAGGGCCAGCCACAAGTCTCTCTGATTTGCTAGGACTACATGTCCCAGCATGCCAGGTGGCAATGTGTCCTGTCTGGCATGCTGCGACATGTAGTCCCTTTAAACAAGTAAGGAGTGCTGCTGAAGCTGGAGCCAACATTTTGAAAGTGCCAGCGTCGCGGGGACCCCGGCACTTTCAAAATGTCGACTCCAGCTTCATCAGTGGCTCCTTCAGCAGCGGCAGTGACAGCAACGGGAGCAGCAGGAGTGGCTGTGGTGGGAATGGAAGCGACAGTGGCAGCAGCGGGGCACTGGTGGCAGTTCCTTTCTCTCACCCACCCTCCCAGACAGGCGGGTGATTGGGCAGGGGGAGCATACGTTCTTCCCTCACACACTCCCACCCAGGCCGCTGCTGAGGGAACCTGGGTGTTAGCTACCTGACCCACCACCACCAGCGCCCCTACCCCACCAGCAATCCTAATCCACTGCCACCTGCTGCGGGCTGAGCCTTCATGGTTCAGAACATTTGTAATAACTGTCCATAGCACAAAACGGGGTTTTAAAACACAGATGTCTCCATCCCCCTTCCATCAAACCTCCCTTCCACACTGCCAGACCTTGTAGGACCCATCCCACGAATTTCTTACGGCATTCAGGGAAACTTTTATGCTCCCTGAATAAAGAGAGCCCCAACAAAAGAAACTCGCCAACCCCAGAAGTAAACAGCGTGAAAAATCCAATGCAAGTGAATGGAAGCACTTGCGTTGGAACTCCTACCCGCCTTAACTAATAGAGCCAGCTCTATAATTTTCCTGCTTATATGTTTTTGCTGAGGGTTTTAAAGGATTGCTATGCTAGCGTTATATCCTTGTTGGCCCTTGGGCTTCTAGAGAACTTTTAAACTTTTAATTCACCCCTGTCTTTTAACTCAAAGTTAGCTAACCCTAACTTTTAATTCAACCCTAGCTTTTCATTTAAAATTAGCTAGCCCTAGCTAGCACAAACAATATAAGCAACAGTGTTTGTAGACAGCGATAACACAGTGGCCCTCAGATGTCTGCTTCTTCCACTGCAGCAACACAGATCTCCCTGGTATATGGAGGACCGTCCTGAGGCTGCTAAAGCGAGAGGGCTCTTAACTCATTTGGCACTATTTGTCTTCCGAGCAGAAGAGATAAGATGCAGATTTGTGTCCAATAGTTGCTGATTTGTACTTATACATAAGAAATTACAAAAGAAATTTAGGTCTGGTTTTCCTGAAATTTAATGTCCTTAGTTGGACAATAATAGAGTGTTAGTGTTGAAGAATGACACCTAGTTTGGTCTTATTGATTCAGGGGTTAAGTTTGTCCATACTTATGCTCCGTAGAAGCGTAAGGATTTTTAACTTCTAGTTTTAGGAACTAATTTTGGTTGTTTAATAGAATTATCAAGGAGTAAAGACTTTGTGTTGGGTTCTTATTATTTTTTTGTTTTAAAGTTTTTATATTTCCCTTAATCTCTGTGATTCTAATTTGAGATATTAATGTTCTGTTTATTGGGGATGGAATGTTTGAAATGGTCTTGGTATTGGGGATGGAATGTTTGAAATCCCATTGGGGATGGAATGTTTGAAGAGCCTGCGGGGACCCATACCATCCACTTGCCTGCCTTGCTGCTGCGGGGGTTGGTGAAGCTCTGCCGCTGGCGGGGGAGGGGCTCGTGCTCCGCTGCTGTTGCCATCACCACCGCTGCTCGCTGGACCTGCAGGGGGGAACAACAAGCTGTGAGTTTGGGGGGACGGGGGGAATCGCAGAGGCCAGCCATGTGGGCTGACCTGTCCCCTCCCCCCCCACCCGGAAG
>QEPC01008647.1:318572-346926 GCA_003113815.1 Sphenodon punctatus | reverse complement strand
GGGGGGCCACGATGGAGAGGGCATTCTCGGTGGTGGGACCGCGGCTGTGGAACTCCCTTCTGGAGGAAGCTCGCCTGGCCCCTAGCCTGTTAATATTCCGGCGAAACTGTAAGACCTGTCTGTTCGCCCAGGCCTTTGGAAGGGAGGGGTGGGTAGGGTGTGGGGTTTTTAGTTCCCCCACCTATTTTTGGTTTTTAGATTGTTTTGCTAGTCCTGTTGATTGTTTTATATTATTGATGATTATTTTAATTGTTTTTATTGTATTTTTAAATGCTGTGAGCCGCCCCGAGCTGCATGGCAGGAGGGGCGGGATAAAAGTTTATATATAAATAAATAGATAAATAAATAAGGCATTTGACAGGCAGGGATAGGGTTGGATGGAGGGTTTAGGGAAAAGGTCGGGGGTGGGGGGGCTAGGGAATTTTTTAGCTGTTTTATATGTTTTTATATTTTGTAAGCTGAGCCTATTTGGGAAGGGTGGGGTAAAAATTGGAATAAGTAAATAAAATGATTTTATTTCCTGTCTGGGTGAACAGACTGAAGGAAAGACAAACAAGTTCTCTTCTGCTTAGTTGTGTGTCTTGCTCCTGCAGTCAGATGATTTCAAACCCCAAAGGCAAACTGTTTGTCAGATAAGACTTCAGGAGAGTCTCCGGGTTAGAGGCATTCCAAACCCAGACTTGGAAGTTTCAACCTATCCCCAGATCTGTTCGCTCTGCTGAAAACAAGGGCAGCTTATTGGACAAGAGGACAAGCTTGTCCCTCTTTGGCCACTGGAAATAGAGAGAGGTATGGACTCGATGACTTTTCAAAAGAACCTTCCAGCCCCCAAACCCTGTGCTAGAGCAGTTCTGCAGAGGGATCTGGATCACTGGGTCAGCTGACCTCATTCCTACCATATGTGTTTTAACACCGCCAAATGCAAGCAATGTCCTGTGTTAGAAGTGAAGCAAGCATAAGTGGTTTCAGGATGCTGGCCAACAAATGTAGGCCCCCCCCTTTCAGCATGAGGTTTGGGAAGCAGTGACTCTGAAAAGGACTTTAGGGTGCTTATAAACAAATAACTGAGTGTAAGCTCCTATAAAATACAGTAGCAGAAAGAGCCAATCCAATCCTTGGATGTATAAACAGGGCGTTGAGGAAGAGGAAAGCTACAGGAATCAGGGGCTGGAAAACATGTGTTGTAGGGAGGCACTTAAGGAACTCATCCTGTTTAGTTTATTAACAAGAAGGCAAAGGGGTGAGTATACGGGCCTTCATAAGGGATCTTTAATCTAGAATATAATTTTGACTGGCTATGCTACATGCCTGAGGAAGGGCCGGGTGTGCCTCGAAAGCTTATTTCCACCTACAGCAGTTGGTCCAATAAAAGATATAATTGGAGCCACTTTACTTCCCTAATCTAGAAGAGGAAGACATAACAAGAGCTAGAGGCTACAAGCAAAAGCTGGTAAAACTCTTAAGGCTGTGATCCACACATTACATACTCCAAAGTCGCCCCATTGAACTCATGTGTCTACTCTGGAGTAACTGGTTTGTGATTCACAGCCTAAGTAGTAATAAGTCTCACACTTGTGGGATGATTAATCATTAGCACAGGCTGCTGAGAGAGTGGGTGGATTCTTCCTTACTGTTGATTTACAAATTAAGACTAGAGGCCCTTCTGAAAAGGGAAGGGAAGGGCAATGAGCAAAGGAAAGTGGGAAACTTTAAACCTCAGCAGGTTTTGCCCAAATCAAACCCTGGGGTAGGTGGATGTAGCTTAGATCTGCCTGCTAGTTAGATCATGGTAGCTCAGTATTTTCAAAAGACCAGAGCTAGATGACAGCTGGGCTAAATCCTGTCTGGACTCTTAAACCTTTGTGCTAGGGGTAAAACAAAGCTCTTTGATGAATTCTGTCTCCGCTGGAATCACCCGCTCTGAAACCAGTACAGCAGAATGGAGACCAACTGGGATCCAGCTCCCGTTCCACCAGAGCTCTGTTTCGGCAGCTCTGCACATGTGTAGTAATTCTCTTTGCTGCAGATGTGCAAGATACTACCATCTGTAGGACAGCGCCATCTTGAACATGCACAGTAAAGAAAAGGGGAATTAGATGGCAGATGACAAGTAAGTGGAGTGGACTGTGAAGATCCAGCACAGCCAAAAATCCACACCAGATCTCACTAGCCTGTTCTGCAAATGCAGATTATCTCTGCAAAGACAGAGAGGGCGTTGCAGTTCAGCACTGTTCCGTACCAACCATCTTTTAGACATGATTGTACGTTTGCCATGGCAACATGTATCACAAACCAAAGATTCTTTCCACAATTAAAGGGGTGGAGGCAGAGAATGTGTGCACGAGAGAGAATACAGGTGCCTGGTTTGCAATTGCTTCTGAAAGGACAATTTAGTACACTACCTTCCTGATCAATTCCTAACCCTGCTGGTCGGAGTCCATAGGGTGGCAGCATAAACATGGGTTCATGCTGTTTCATCACCAGATGACATTGCAATGGGTACCACAGGGTTAGTCCTCTGCATCCTAAATACTGGATAGTTATTCCAGACTCTGGCAGAGGCAGCCATTCTAATCACTGACTTGCTAATAATTGTGCATATGGGAACAGCAAATGGTTGCGTGTGAACTGAAGCTAATATTCTGGCAAGCATTAAAGCTCAAAAGAGGCAGAGATGTCAATGTGCAAGGCTGTGTCAGGTCAAATTAGTTTTTGTCCTAAACGTTCAGACTGAGTGTCAGAGACCAGGCCTCAAACCCACTTCCCTGGAGGTTCTTGGGCAGTGGCTGGCTAGCAGTGCCATTGCCATACCCTGACATGAACCTAGATTTTTGCCTGGTAAGTCTGGTGTAACTCTGCATAAGTCTGTGTCACACTCCACTGCCTCTCAATTGGCCTCTCTTTAGAGGTAGATGGGGCTGTGATCCCATGAGGAAAAGGGTCCTGTAAAATGTCCTTGACAGGGAGTGGGTCCCAGGATGGATGGGGGCCGGAGTGGTATCTTTCCCAAGTGCCAGCTGCAGTAGCACCATGCCACATCCTCTCCTTCCTCCTAGAACCCCCGACTGGTGACACAGGGGCAACACACCAGGTGTCCCTATGCAGGGGGGAGGGGGAGGAGAAGTAAACCTTCTAGCTCAACCCCCTGCTCCAAAGCAGGCTGTCCTCTGCCTCCATCACAGACAGACAGATACCTGTGTAGCTGGGTTCTGAAAATATCCAAGGAGAGAGATTCCGTAAGCTCCCATGAAGTGAGTAGTGAGATGATGTCACCCTTGTGCAGGGCTGTTAGTCCAGCACACTTCCCTGTGCTCACTGAATGTTACTGCTTAATTGTATTCTGCTGCTGCTGCCGCCTCATTAGTGTACTGGATACGGTTAAGCCTCAGATTTATAATGGGAGCTTATCCACGCCTGGGTGCATCCAGCGAAAGGAGGCTATGCTAAATAAGCACTGAGCAAATCAATTAGAGCAGCTGCTGGGTGGGTAAGGAGTGGTAGACGCTCTGGGAGTGTTCGCGGCATGTCCATCAGCTAGTCCAATTCAGAAGCACCTTCTCGCTCCCCTGCTGCGGCCTTCCTGAACCCAAGTGCTTCCAACTTCTTCCTTGACTTTCCAGCACTGAACAGAGGGTGAGGGACACTGGTGCCTAGGGTGGCTTCTGCTTTGTTGCCATGCAGATGTCTTCTTCAGGCGACAATGAACTGTGCTGAGGAGGGTCAAAGCCATGAGAGCGCAGCTTACGCGCTCTGAGAGCAACCTCTCCAGAGAAGTAGCTTCTCTCTTCAGTGCCGTGTGTGGCTGTTCCCAGGGAGAAGATTAAAATATTTAAAAATATACATAAAATATATAAAATACATAAAAGGAAGGCATAAAAGAAAATAAAAACCCCATTCTCCCTAGGGCTTTACAGGTAAGCACCAACATTTTTAATCGGGCTCAGAAGACTATTGGCAGCCAGTGCAGAGCTCGGCACGCTGGTGTAATGTGCTCACGGCGACCCGTCCCCGTAAGGAGACGGGCTGCAGCATTCTGCACTAGCTGCAGTCTCTGGACCATTACCATAGGTAGCGCGCATTACAGTAGTCTAATCTTGAGGCGATGAAGGCATGGATGACAGTGGCCAGGCAGGAGTCAGAGACATACAGCCGAAGCCATCACCCCAGATGTAATTGGCGGAAAGCACTCCGCGCCACAGCCTCAACCTGTAGATCCAGGCAAAGCTGCAGATCGAGGAGTACCCCCAGACTCCGAACCTGAGAGACCAGTGGGGGACAAACCCCATCAAGGATGGGGGATGTCACACACCCCACCCTCCCCACTAACATCACCTCCTTCTTGTCAGGATTTAGTTTCAGACGGCTCACCCTCATCCAATCCCCCACAGCTGCCAGACATCAGGTTAGCACCGAGACTGCATGGTCTGGGTCAGATGAAAAAGAGAGGCAGAGCTGGGTGGCATCAGCGTACTGACGACACCGCACCCCGTACTGTCTCACGACCTCGCCGAGCGGCTGCATGTACACGTTGAACAAGAGAGGGGACAGAATAGAGGCTTCCAGAACTCTACACATGAGGTTCTGGGGAGAAGATGAACTATCCCTGATCACCACACGCTGAGTTCTCCCAGCCAGGGAGGAGCGGAACTATTCAAGAACAGTTCCACCCACTCTCGCAGGCAAGTCACCAACATCTCATGATCAACGGTATCAAACGCAGCTGACAGATCTAATAGGAGTAGCAGGGTCGAAGGATCCTGGTCCAGTTCCCAGCGAAGGTCGTCGACCAAAGCCACTAATGCAGTCTCAGTGCCATAACCCGAATGAAAGCCGGACTGCGAGGGATCAAGAAAACCTGTGTGGTTCAGATGCTCCCGCAGCTGCTGAGCCACCACCAGCTCAATAACATTTCCTAAAAAGGGAAGGTTAGAGACTGGCCGCTAGCTAGTGGGGGAGTCAATGCTGAGTGATGGTTTTTTGAGCAGGGGCTGCACCACTGCCTCTTTGAGGCAGTCCGGCACCCTGCCCTCCCACAGGGAGGCATTGACAACACCCCAGCAATGGCCCCAACATCTCCCGACTGGCCTTGACCAGCCAGGACGGGCATGGGTCTAGTTCACAAAATGTGTCTCTAACAGCTCCCAGAACATCCACCGCAGCGGCAGGCATCACCCACTCAAACAAATCCCACAAAACCAGACAAGACGGAGCCTCCATAACCTCTGGTTCTACTGTATGCTGTGCTCCCCCCACAGAGTAATAGAGGCCTTTGTCTCTTCCTCGCCCCAGGGAATCTATCGCTTTCAGACAGATGCCGACGGCACTCAAGGATGGGGGCACTAGAGATGGTGGAGGTTGCGGTGCTGGTAGTTGCCTATGAAAACAGTAAAGGGGAAACAATTAGGTAGTAATAAAGGGAAACATTTATATTTACCTGTATGAATGCATGATGGTATAGAAAGACCAGGGGGCAGTATGACTTTCTGTGCATCACGCAGCCAAACCTAACTAGGACTGCTGGAATCCACCAGTCTCCATGTCCACCTGTCTCCCTGTCCTCACCTGTAAGTGCCTCTAACCTCCACCCCTTTAAGTGGCTTATTGCCATAAAGTCATACTGCCCCCCGGTCTTTCCATACCGTTCTGCATCCCCCATTCCCCAACTTCCCTCCTTTCCCTGAACAAGCATGGAATGCATGGACTGAGACAAATATAGCAACCATACTGTAACTTTAATTCAACTTTACATTACTGTTTATTTTGAAAATGCACAGCGGGAACATGGTGCTTGGGAAATTCTAGTCTTTTGGCTGGCGACTCTATGGGTGTTTTTAAATGAGGCGCATCCACGCATGGCCCTCACCGTCCACGTGCCCAGCTGCTTGTGTGATGGTGGTGCGTGGGGAGGTGCGCTCCTGTGAGCCATGCACGGAGCACTCCTGAAAAATCCGGAGTGCCCTGTGCGGGCCAGGGTGGCTGCTTCCATGGATGGGGCAGCCATGCCGGGAGACGCTTGTTTGAAGCACTCCCCATGCACCTTGTGTCTGTGGGTGCCCTGCGGCCGCACCACTCAGTGGCCACGAGCCCCTTCACCCCCGCCCCTTGTGCGGAGCCCGTGGCTCTTCCAGTGGGTTATTCGGCACTGTACGGCAGTCGCAGGAGAAGTGGATGACGCTGTGAGTGGAGAGTGCATGCGAGTGAGTGGCGGCTTCGGGGGGGGGAGGGGCTGACACCTAATAGAGGGGCAGTGAACACTCACCTGGTGAGCGCTAGTGCAAGCGAGCGTCTCATTTCTTTTCACCCTATAAATCCATGTCACACGCACACCATGACTGTTGTGTACAGTCCAGGGTGTCCCACTTCTAAAAGGATAGAGTAAAACTGGAAAAGGCGCAGAGAAGGGCAACAAAAATGATCAAGGGTGTGGAACTGAAGAGAGGTTTAAAGGGTTAGTACTTCTCAGATTAGAGAAGAGACAAGGTCACAGAATCTGCCACTCCCCACCGGTTCTAGTAACATTTCTCCTCTCTGCCAAATAGATTTCTTAACCGGAGGCGTAAAGATGATCCTCCCTGATATCTCTTATTTCACTTAGCCTTTGAAGTGTGTGTTGATAAACCCTTTGATGAGCTCTGCTCTCTCCTGCATGCTTGTTAGTGCTTTTCTCTAATCTCCGTGCCCATTTCAGAGAGGAGGCACAAAGGGTGATCTTCATACCTAAAGGCACTGAGGCAAATTCTGCATTACTGTCCAATGGATTTGTATGGGAGGGAGTCAATGTTTTGAACATCCTATGATTTCATTTCTCATCCGCCTGCTGAGGGGGGTTGTGTGCGTGAGAGAGAGAGAGGATGTCTCCATGGATACCAGCCTCTTACTGCAGGGGCAAGTGGTGTGTTTGGCCACTCAAACCCAGCAGCAACCCACAGAATGAACATGGGTTTGCTGAGGTTGGTTCCCTAGAAAAAATCTGGGGAGCTCCTCAGCAGGCACATGGGGCAGCAAAAAACACACCATGGCACGAAAATCTGTTCAGCTCAGCATGAGGCTCAGGTCTGTCAGTTTCAACAGTAGGGACTTTTACCTTGCAGTCCATAGCTTTGCTATGTCAGTTTCACCAGCAGGAGCCTCTGCTGTGCAGCACAGAGCTTTCTCTTATCCTTTTCCCCAGCAGGAAACGCCTTAGGGGATTTGCATCCCTACAAGCCAAAGTTCCCTGCTGGTAAAACTGACAAGAGTAAGCTCGCTCCTGCTGGTGAAATTAACATAGCAAAGCTCTGGGTACAAGGCAAATGTCCCTGCTGGTGAAATTGATAAAGAGAGCTCAGCTCACCCATGAGATGCAGGGATTTCACCTATTTATGCTGAAACCCAGCTGGTCAGAGTCCATAGGGTGGCAGCATAAACATGGGTTCATGCTGTTTCATCACCAGATGACATTGCAATGGGTACCACAGGGTTAATTTCCCCTGTGGTTCACTGTGACATGTAGAGCCATGCAGAGAGAGAGACATCCAGTTTGTTTAATGATTTATTTAGCAGTCTCTGATCATTAACCCGCTAGTAGGATGCCCAATAGAAATTGGTGAATTTTTTCAGTAGAGGGTGAAATAATCCCGGCTTTCTCTTCCTTTTAAGAAGTTCAGGTGCTTTGTTCCCCAAGCCCTTCCGGTTATTCCAAGCAGCATGTTTCAAAGCTGTGCATGATAGGCTCTCTGTCAGTAGTGCCCACCAGCCGATGCTGTCTTGGGATCTGTTAGAGCCACTAGTTGTGAATTAGATCCTGGCCCGTCCTGGATGGTGAAAGTCTCCAGGGAGACGTTGGGGATGATGCTGGCGGGGGTAATCAACGCATCCCTTCGGCAGGGTAGTTTGCCCCCCGACCTCAAGGAGGCCGTGGTGTGTCCCCTGCTGAAGAAGTCGACTCTGGATGTGGATGCACTCGCCAGCTACCGGCCTGTCTCTAACCTTCCCTTTTTAGGGAAGGTTATTGAACGGGCAGTGGCTCTACAGCTCCAGGTTCATCTTGATAGCATCGGTTTCCTTGACCCATTTCAATCAGGGTTTCGCTCTGGCTATCGTACAGAGACGGCGTTGGTGGCCTTGGTAGATGATCTCCGCCGGGAGATGGATGCAGGACGTTCAACATTACTAGTCCTGCTAGATCTCTCAGCCAAGTTTGATACAGTGGACCATGGGCTGCTGCTGAGATGATTGCGTGACCTGGGGGGGTCTGGATGGGAGTGTCCTAGGATGGTTCCAGTCATTCCTCTTGAGGAGGACCCAGCGGGTTGTCCTGGGGGCAGAAACATCTAGCTCCCGGGCCCTGGACGGTTTGATCTTGTCTCCATTATTATTTAATGTGTATATGTAACTCTTGGGGGAGATCGTGAGAGGGTTTGGTGTGCGTTGCCACCAATATGCTGACGACACCCAGCTTTACCTCTCCTTTTCAACTGACCCAGGTCCTGCCGACTCTGTGCTGTCCCAGTGTTTGGAGACCGTTGCGGCATAGTTGTGGCACAGCAGACTGAAGCTAAACCCTGATAAGACGGAGGTGATGGTGGTGGGTAAAGCGGGGGAGGTGCTGGCCCCCCTTGTGGAGGGTGTGCGCCCCTCTGTGGCCCAGCAGGTACGAAGTCTGGGGGTGGTATTGGACTCAGGCCTCCACCTGGATCGGCAGGTAGAGGTGGTGGCAAGGGCAGCTTTCCTCCAGCTGTATCTGGTGCGGAGGCTGCACCCATACATCTCCAGCTCCGACCTGGCCACTCTGATCCATGCCTTCATCACCTCGAGGCTGGACTACTGTAACGCGCTCTACGTGGGACTTTCCTTGATGCTGGCCCGGTGCGGCCCGTCTCCTAACAGGGACGGGTCGACGAGAGCACATTACACCTGTGCTCCGTGCGCTGCACTGGCTGCCTATAACGTACCGAGCCAGATTCAAGGTGTTGACTTTAATTATTAATTATTATTATTCTTTTATTATAAGCATTTGTACAGTGCCAGCTGTGTACCTGGCGCTTTACAGAACAATAAGATAGATCTATAAAGCCCTGTACGGTCTTGGCCCCGGATATCTCAGGGACCACCTCGCCTTCCGCATCTCAGGACGGCCCCTTCGGTCCGCTGGGGGCGCCTTCCTGGAAGACCCCCACGTGAAGCGGGGGGCCACAATGGAGAGGGCGTTCTCGGTAGTAGGGCCGCGGCTGTGGAACTCCCTCCCTGAGGAAGCCTGCCTGGCCCCAAGTCTACTGACCTTTCGATGGGCATGTAAGACGTGGCTGTTCTCCCAGGCCTTCGGGGGTGGGGGGGTGGATTAATGAGGGTTTTAAATTGTTTAATATTGTAAATTTTATTCTGGTTTTAAATATTGTTTTATTTTTGTATGGAAGCTGCCCCGAGATGCCATAGGCATATGGGGGGGCAGCATATAATTGCGACAAATAAATAATAATAATAATAATAATAAATATATAATAATATATGAGGGTTCTAGGAAAGGTAATTTCCATGAGACAAAGCCGGTAACACACTGACTCGGCAATCAAAGGGAGGCTTCGTCCTTGCTCTTTTTTTCTGCAGTGACTAGGAATGCTTTACAAGCTCTTACAAAAGGAGAGGAAGAAAGTGAAGAGCCATAAACTTGAATGAGCTTGGGTTTGGCTGGGATGAGCAGCATCCCTGATGTGAGCTGCTTTCTGCCACTGCAGTAGGGAGAGCGTTGAAGTGGCAGCAGCGCCAATGCTAAGAACGTAGTAAATGGGAACTTAGCGGTAGAGTTTCAAAGGCACAGATTGCCCTGACTTTCTGCATGAATCACCACCTAAGGGTCCTCAAAGATTTGAAATTCTCCCCTAGGTATGGCTGTCTTCCAGCAAGAGAGTGCCTGCCTGCAGTCAGCACAGGTGTGAGTCCTACTGAAGGGAATGGGGCGTATGTGTTCAGGGAAGATGTTTTGGGCTTAGGGGGCAGTATGGGAGAAGGGGATAAATTTAAAGTCTTTTCTTCTGGAAAGGGAGAAAAGAATAAAAGTGTTTGGATTTTCTCCCTGTAACCGGCGGTTTTGATTGCATTTTAAGCCTAGACCTAGGGCTGGCCTTAGAATTTGTGGGGCCAAGGGCAAAGATAAAATGCAGGGCCTTTCCCCCCTTTCAGGGTACCATCCTCAGATGGACATGTTTGGGGCCCCGCTGGGAGGCAGTGGGTGGTCCCCCACACCCTGCCCTAGTGAAGGCAGGCCACCCTGCCCTGTGATAAGTCCAGTCCTGCCTAGACCCCATTGCTGAAGGCAATGTCTGGAACACCATACCAGTATCCAACACTTCATTTCTTCCTCCCATCCTCTTGGCCTTGGTGGTATCGTGTGGCATTGAGTTTGCCTGCCACTGGTCAGTGCCGTGTGGATTTGGCATTGAGTTTGCCTGCCACTGGTCAGTGCAGTGTGGATTTGGCATTGAATTTGCCTGCCACTGGTCAGTGCAGTGTGGATTTGGGATTTGAGGTCACAGATCCATGTTCTAATAAAACGTCTTGTCAGATCACATTTGCTGGTTTAGTCAGTGTATTTATTTTCATCTGAGACCTTGTGCAGGCACAAACTTGCCCAAGGTTAGTTGCACCAGGGAAAGGCTCAGTGTGGATGTTTTCATTCCAGCTTTACAGGTACAAGCTGCTACAGTACTAATTGACTCCTCTCAACATAAGAGGGCTGTATGAACATCCTTCAAGGATTTGTTTTGCTTAAAGCTGCCCTAGTGGCCAGGCTGCTAATGACCAGTTGGGGACTGAGAACAGGAAAACCAAAGTAGGATTTCAATAATATTTACAAGAAACTTCAGACAAAGCCATTAGCTTTTCATGTCAGCTTAGGGCCTTGAAAGAGAGCGAGCCAATCCCCTCGGGGCAGCATGTGTGAAGTTTATTCTAATTACTGATGCATTTGAATCAGCCTGTTATAATCTGGGTGCAGTGTGGCGGAGTTTGAGGAATTTTATCTTTGGATAATCGTTGTGCTTTATTAGCAAGGACATGGGAAATGTTGGCTGCAGGATGCGTCAGTGCGAGTGACTCATGAAAGAGTCCAATCCTGAATGGGATGGCTGGGTCTCTGGTGATTAGGGCAGCTGTTTGCCACTACAGAGCTTATCTCTAGTCTCAGAAGTTGGTGTGGCTTGGTGTTTCCTGTGGTGGTGGTGGTGAGATGAGTGCTGAGGGGAATGGGTACGAAGGGGATTTTGCTGATTGCACTCTGACCCTGTTCTCCTTGGCTCTCACATCTCCCAGGCTGGCTGCTGTCATATCTGTTACGAGGCCCCTACCCCCAGACTTATATTGTAAGCCTCTTTAGTTGCTGGATGCCTAACTATGTGCTCCTTGAACAAAGCAGCTGGGTACTGCCTGGTCTGTTAATACTAACTGCTCCTCCTAAGATAAGGAAAGTCTCCATCTTTCCTTAATCAAACTAAACTATCTAGCCTGTTAAGGAGCTACCATTGTCACAGAGAACCATGCAGGGGAGGACAGCTTATCATGGTCCTACTTGGGGGGTGACATTTGTTGTTGTTGGGTTTTTTTAAAAATAATATTTTTATTGTATTTTACCAGTTTTTGCACATCCATAAATGCTGGGTACCGATTATTTTAGTAGGACCTGGGTTACAGAGTTGGTCTCTGGTGTTACATAATGAGTGTGATCTCATATTTAAAACCCCCCTACCCCCTCCTTTGGGGGTGACATTTGTGATGGATGTGAGCCGGACACAATCCTCTTACGAGATAAAACTGTGTCTGTTTATACCCTGGAGTTGGGTGAGCAAGGATTAGGGTGTTTTCAGACAGACAAACTATCCCGGAATAATTAGAATAATCTCCGGTGATTATTATCCCAGGATAGCAAAGTGGTACCTGTTTAGATGGACATTTCTATCCCAGGATAACTTAATTCTGGGGTAGTCCATGTGAACAGTACATTGTGATTAGAATCTCTGGGATGAATTCAAAATCCCACGGTGTTTTTCTGCTAAGTACAGCACAATGTTTTTTGGCACTCAAACGTCACGTCCTTCCTCTGCGGCGTCACTTCCTCTGAGCAGCTGAGCATTTCTGAGCACATACCTTGCCGTTGGACTCTGTGGCGCTAATCACCGGGATAGTTGACTATCCCGGGATATGTTGTTCAGACGGATGTTATTCTGGGATAGTTTAACAACTGGTTGTTATAAACCCCAGCAATTGGGCTGTTATAACAATCTGATATTTTTGTTATCCTGGGATAATAATCACTGTTGACAACGTTTAGACGGACAAACTGTCCCGGTAATAATGTTCTTATCCCGGGATACGTGTTCATCTGAAAACGCCCTTAGTTACGTGGACACTATGATCATAACTGTATAAAGATTAGGGGTTTGTATTCCTGGTCAGTCCAGTCTCATTTGGTTCCTCGGGCTTGATTTCTGTACTGTGGGGCACAATACCTGCATAAAACAAGCTTGACAACACACACATGGTATATCTCGTTGGTGCTGGATCCAAGAGGGGGGATTTCTCTCTAGAATCCCACAGATGCCAGAGCCAGGGTTCTTTTGCAAGGACAGGGGCAACTAGCACTCTTCAGACTGGACGCCCAATCGTGTACTGGGTTTGGGGGGAAATTTTCTTTACTGCAGTGATGTGTCTCATTGGGAATTTGTGCCTTCTGTCTAAAATGAATGAAGTTGGGAGTGCCAGAGGCAGGATACCAGTCTTCAAGAGCTATTGGTTTATCATAGGAGGTCCTCAACTCTTTGAACCAGTGAACCACCATCAAATCTAAAATTAGCAACCAGGCTTATATCTTAACTGAGAGGCGTCGCAGGGGCAGGGACAAGCTGGAGGAGGCGTGGTTTGGGCTAGAGCTAAGAAGGGTCAGGTCAATAGGGACATGACTGGGCTGAGCCAGGCACTGCTACAGGACCCTTGAGAGCATGGGTTCAAGATTTGGGTCCTGCCACCCACCATGCTGGCCATGTCTTGCCACATGCCCATCTTGAGGCAGTTGCAGTTGTCCCGAAGGAATGGCTATGGTTCCCGCCAGCGCAGGTGCATTATGGTCACACCCAGCCTTCCCTGCCCTGACACTGGTGGGCACTGAAGCTGGCTTTGCAGTTGCCACTGCTGAGTGGGTGGCCCAGCCGCACACCACTGACAACAGCCCTGGGGACCATTGGTCTACCCGGGTGCTGCTTTGATCCAACTTGCATTTTCTCAGCACATGCAACCACTGAACGGACTCAGCTTTGCCTTGCAGAGTGTTCGTGTTTTCTTCCAAAGAGACAGTATGGTCAGGAATCAAGTCAGAGAGACAGAAAAAAGCCCTGCACCACCTCAAAAAACAGGCCCAAGCCTGACTGAGTGGGGTCCTACCAGAGCCTGGAGTCTGACCCATGCTCTTCTGGGCCCCATGTAATGGGGTGGCTCTACCCCCACAGAAGGGCTAATTTAGCCCAAGTCCAAAGGGCTCCCATGAGGCTGAGGCTGGTATGAGGGGCTCTAAAATGTATGTGAACTGGATCCTCCGTTTTACCGGCAATGTTAGGACCAACTAGAAGCCATTGGAATAGTAACTGATTTAAACAGCATTTCTGCATGTCCACGGCTAAGCTGTGCCATAACTAGAAGTGACACCAAGATCAGGTCCTCTGTCTCAAGCTGTTATGTCTGCAATGTGGTGCTGGAAAGTGTAGGAGAGAACTGTGCTTCTGCTCTGTCAGGTAATCACTTCCAGGCTAGTTGCCTCCTGTACAAGGAAGAATTAAAATGCCACTGCACCTGGAGTCCCCTCGCATTTCTTAGGCTAATGTTGTCATGGAAATGTCGGAAGCAGCTTCACTTCCAGCGGGAGGGTGTCCGATCATCTTACAATTGCACAGTGATGGCCAGTGCTGTCTGCTCACCGCTGGTGTGTGTAGGGGGAGGGAGTTGCACTCATCCCTGAAGTTCAGAGGATGAACTTAGCCCAGAGAGTTCAGACTACCCACATCATATTTCACCTACAAACTTGCTTCTCTGTGGCACTTGTGGCAGTGAGACCTCCTTAAACAGCACTAGAACTGAAACCAAAAGTGGATTCATGGATATTCTAAGCATTTTCAGATCACCCTCTGAATAGCCAACAAATATCTGTGCCTAGAACAATTATTCGCATACTCGCTCATCTAAATACTTCATCCCCCCCCCCCCCCCCCCCCAATTTATTGTGGTGGTTTGCTTTGTTTAATTTGGTTATATTGTTTTGGCACTATTCACTGCACATGCACAGCAACCAAATCAAAGTAACTGAAATACTAGAATGACTGAAAAAATGAAATGAAATACCAAAATAACGGAAACAAAATATTTGAAATTGTTGTCTAACAAAGCAGGGACAAACAGCGGCCAGTCACCCTTCCATCAGAACCAAAACGACAGCAAATTCATCAAAACATTTGGTCTGATCCTTTTCATTCTGACAGTCACAGAACATGTCCCTAGAGTTCCTAGGGTTTGTCAGATCTTCCCAGTCACCTTACTTCTGTCTTACTGCATGGTGCTCTGAGGAAAATGGAAACAAAACACATTCTGTCAAATCAAAACATTGCCCTGCAAGTCAAAAAGTCCATTTTGGGGTCATTTTTCAATTTAGCTGCCAATTAGAGATTCTGGAGGTGTTTCTAAACCAGCCTGTTACAAATTTGTTTCAGGTGAGAGAGTTTGTCTTTGCAACACAGCGAACCTACGGATGACCTAACACTGGGATACTGTGTCTTTATGTCTATTTACCAACCTGCCAAACCTCTGCATCTTTCTTTCTTATTCTTATTATTCTTATTATTAATAATAATTTTATTTATATAGCACCAGCAATGTGCCTGGCAGTGAACGGGGGTGTAGAAACAGGCCCCTGCCCCAAGGGGATTGCAGTCTAGAACAGAGAAAGGGGAGAGGCGGGGAGACGTTCACAAAGTTGAGAAGTCTCAGGTGCACGTGTTTACTTTAGATCGAAAGGAAGAGCGGGATCCTGAAGGCTGAGCCGGAATAAGGAGAAGCATCAGTGAGCAATCTCCCGGGGTGAGGAGCTAGGGAAAGCTCGAGCAGAGAAAGGGTTTCAAGAGGAATTGGGAGGGAGGGAGGGAGGGAGCAGAGCGTATATGTGTTCAGGGAGTGCGTTCCAGACGCAGGGGCAGCGTGGGCAAAGGCAGTTTAGGGAGCAAGAGACAAAGAGGTGCCTGCTGGTTTAAAGCATGGCAGGGAGCAATTGCACAAGTGTACCGAGCTCCTTCGGTTAGGGGCACTGAAATAGGCTATTTCTGGAGAGAGTGAGAGGGTTGCCTCTCTGGCAGGATTCTCACTGTTGGTTGGAGGCGTGCACCTGTGAGGCCTGTGCGCTGTAATTTCTACACCTTTTCTGTGGACAAAGAGCCAGCAGGTTAGAAGCCCCTTATGGTCGGGACTGTTTCCACACCTGCACTCTTTAACAAGATAACCCTGCCACCCCTCTGCCACCTGGCAGCTGCCCTAGATAAACCAAGATCCCACATGGGCTTTGATTGGGTGTTGAATCGCACTCCCTTCTGCTGCTTTGTTTCTCTACCAATAGGCAGAATTGCTGTAACGCCCCCCCCTGGCAGGGGGCATGCCTCACTCACGGTTTGAGTGAAACTATCAGCAGTGTATTTTCCCCCTTTCACCAGTAAAGTGGTGTCCCAGTGGAGAGTGGCTGCCCCACTGGACCATGTGCTGTTTGAGCGCTGCTGTTGTACTCGGGCCTAGCTATTCCTCTCTGGATTCATCCCTAATGCCGAGGGATGTAATGTAAGTATGAGGAGAGGCTGAAAGACTGGAGCTCTCCAGATTAGAAAGGAAATAAATGAGAGGGGAATAAATTAGAGATCATCAAGATCATGAATGGAGCAAAAAAAGTGACTAGGAAGTTGTTTAACATTTCTCACAAGACTGGAACTAAGAGAAATGCTTTTTCACGCAATGCATAATTGGCCTGTGAAACTCATTGCTTTGGGAATCGGGATATTGCAGAGGCCACCAGTATAGCTGAGGGTTAGACAAATTCATGGAAAACATAAGAAGTACCAGACTCTGTTAGAGCAATGATCCATCAAGCCCAGAATCCTATCTCTGACAGTGGCCATTCTTGATCGCTTTGGAGAAGTACACAGACTGATCATAACAGACTGATCCATTCGTTGATGTTTACTACCAGCTCCTAACAGTCAGAGGTTATGTTCCCCGATCAAATAGACATTAATGGATCTATCCTTCAATAATTTTTCCTGTCCTTTTTTAAACCCATCTATACTGCTGACCTTAACCATATCCTCTGGCAACAAGTTCCACAAGTTAATTGTGTGTTAAGTGAAAAAATACTCTCTTTTAAAAGTATGGCTAAAGCCAGGATGGTCAGGGAATGCCACCCCTTCCCCTGAATCTCTTGACGCCTGGAGGCTGGGAACGAATGATGGGATTGATTACCCCCATATAGGCCCTCTTCATGTACTCTTCCCAGGAAGCATCCAATGCTGGCCATTGTTGGAGACAGGATACTGGGCTACATGGACTATTGGCAGGGGTTTACTGCATTTTCCCCATTGCCATCAATAGGGAAAACACAGTGAACAGGGGTCCCTGACTGTTGGTCTGGCCCAGTGTGGCAGCTCTATATTCTTATCTGCTTATTTTGTTTCATAGCCTAGAAGCTGGTCACTGATTTGGGAATGGGCGAGGAAAGGAGAAGCAGGCAGGTGCCTGGGTTTGGGTTGCTTGAATTTCAGACCCTTTCACTTCAGTCTCCATGTGGGGAAGGCAGATGTCACCCTTGAAGCTGGCAAGTGACTGAACTTTCCGCCAAGCAGCTACATCTCGCATTGATAGTGCTAAACTGATGTTATTCAGGAGTAGGAAAAGAAGTATGTACTCCTGAAAAATGAGGGATGCGTACTGTACTGCCCCTTACTTCAAAGTAACTGTAGTGTGAACCCTTTACATTGAACTAAAAAGAAACAGGTAACATTGTTTATCATGACCATTAGGGGTAAGAATGAAGAGTAATTGCATCTGTTTGCAGAAGCAGTGAGAATAATGCCAAAGTGGAAAGTTATTTCACTTTAACACTGCTTGGCAGAACGTACCCTGAAATTGCAGGACTGGGTTCAGATCTCAAGGCCATTCGGTTATACCTTGTCCTCCTTCAAACCCCTCCCTAAAGTTTCCTTTTGCTGTGATGCCTACAAGGCACTCGCTAAGGGGCAGGGGGCTGGGATGTTTTGCCTGGATGCTTTTTTGGATCCTGAGGGCAGATTGGGTAGAATCCTGGTTCCATTGCTGAAGGCAAAAGTCCTTTTGTCTGTAATGGGGCTAAAGACTGTACCCATTGTCAGATGGAGAAGGCCCCTGCAGATTGTGGGCAGCACATTGCCCCAGCTACCTGGCATGGGGCTTGTTGTCTGCTTAACCCTTTAGCTGTTCCAAGCTCAAGTATTGATGGGTTTCAAAGCTGTTTATTGACTTATCTTTAACTGTCACTACAAACCAAACTGAATCCCGATTGTAATGCTACAAATCCTGATTAGTGGCGTATTAGTGGACATCCATGTATGTTGACACTGAAGAATCATTCATGCTATCGTGACCCGAAATCCCATTACTATACTGTGGCATACGTTTGTCAACACACAATTTCTTGGCTTTGCATGTTTAGCTGCCCTAAGCCTTAGTGAAAGGGTGGGGTATACATCTGAATGAATAGATAGATGACACACTTCTTGCAAGCATAGCCCGTTTATCTTGTTAATAGACCTACGAATTTCTGAACTTTTGACATTATTAACTAAATTATTAACACAACTTTTACTTAGCTTTGTCATACTCGATAATATCTTTTGTACATAAAACCTCCAAGCTGAAGTCTTTGTGCGGGGGGTGGAGCTGTGAACAGCCTCACATTGCTTCTTGCACCATGTCTGAATTCACCTCTTTATCACTGCACAGCAATATTTCATCCTCCTCATCATCACGGACGGCGTCATCAGCGACATGGATGAGACGCGACACGCTGTGGTGCAAGCCTCCAAGCTGCCCATGTCCATCATCATTGTGGGGGTGGGGAATGCCGACTTTGCTGCCATGGAGTTCCTGGATGGAGATAACCGTGTGCTCCGGTCGTACACCGGGGAGGAGGCAGCCCGTGACATCGTGCAGTTTGTGCCATTCCGTGAATTCCGCAGTGTAAGTGCAGGAGACATCCTGGCATGGGGTGAAAATGGAGGGGATGGGGGGGGGGGGGGTCTTCATTGTGGTGGTTGTGCCAGCACAGCCTTTTTGTGGGGAGAGGGGAAAAGGAAGAAGAGCATCCATAGGAATGCTCCCCAATCCAGGGCACTGGAGGCTGCGAGTCTGAACATCCACTACCACTTCTACACACCTCCGCCATTCTCCCTTCAACAACCCCCTGCTTTACAAGATAGGGAGCTAGGAGCTGCTCAGCTAGCAGAGAGGTGAATAAGGACACACAGATATGGAGAACAGTCATTCTCAACATTTGTATGGATGAGACCCACCAAAACATTTTTTAAAAACCCAGGAGCAGGAGTTGCCGGGCAGCGGCAGCAGCAGCAGCAGCAGCAGGGGCCAATCCCAACATAGACATAGCAAGAAGCCAGCCAGATGCAGCAGGAGGTAGGGAAGTCGTGCAAAGCCATGGCCCTCCTTAGCAGCACAGGCAGCCAGAAGGGATATGACAGGAGACATGACCCAGCCGCACTAGGGCTTGTGGGCCACCCAGGCCCCTCTTGGGACCTACCAGTGACTCCTGACCCAGTGATATTAAACACATGACCCTGGGGTGGCTGTCGGAGAGCTAATGCTCTTGCAACAGCCTATCAAACAGCTGGTGGACTCTTGGGGCTATATGCAATGTCCTGTAGCAGCTAAATTGCAAAGAGCAGGCAGCTGTTGTTTCTGCAGCTTCAAGCAGTAGAACTTTGTCAAGAAGTGCTAAAAGCTGGGACTTCAAGCCTGGCATATGGGAAGGGGATGAGATCTGTGGGATCTTCGTCTCTTAACATTTGTGGGGGGGGTTTAAAAATTTTTTCACAAGAAGGGTATGTTCAAAGGCACAGCTTTGGTGTGGGGTGGGCAGAAGTATGGAGCTATTGGTCTGGTCTCTTGTTATTCCACCACCAAATCATTTTGTATAAAATTGTCAGTAAGGTGGTCCAACACCATTTGTCTAACTTTAATTCTGGGAAAATGGGACAAAACCGTAACTGAAAGGCCCAGTGGATCAACTGACATAATCAAGCTGTGCTTCCGTATAGAGCAAAACACTCTCTTTGCTTTTCTGTCCAGCGTAGTTTGGGGAGTGAACAGTCTACTATGCTTTCTAGCCTAATCCAGTAAAGAAATAAATTCAGACGAACTTTCAATTTGACTGGCAAAGCTCCGATCTCGCCACACAACATGCTCGTAGGTGTACCACTGGGGGCACCTAAAACTGACCGAAGGACCTGATTTTGAAAAACCTCGAAACCATCAATTTTCACATAGCTCCATATTCCGCCCCATAGACAGCCTGAGGTTTCAGTTTGTGCTCTAATAACTTCAGTGCAGGAAGGACAAGCCTCCCACACACAGTTCTCCAGAACTGTAATGCTCCACTTGTGGATTGAACCATTTTGAGTTTAATCATTTCTAGATGGTCATTCCATAATCCCCTAGAGGAAAACATTAACCCCAAACAGTTCTTAATTATCCTGTTTCGCAAAAATCATGACTTTTGTTTTGTCATAATTTACACTTGGATGGTTCTTTTGGCAATATTTACTCAGAGCCTGCAATAGCCTATGTAGCCCTATTTCAGAAGTAGACAAAAGGACCATATCATCCACATACAACAGCAATGAAAGTGATTGCCCCTGGATATTGACTGGATGAAAAGCAGGGCCTCTCAACTCAGAGATTATATCATTAATAAAAAATTTAAAAAGGAAAGGAGCCCACACAGCCCTACTTGACGCCATTGTTAACTAGAGTATCTTCTGTCAAATGTCCATCCTGAGAAAGCCTAACCCGTGTTATGGTATAACATCTGTGCCAGTAAGACCAGCCTTTTATCTGAATTTGTCATACTCAGTTTAGTCCATAGAATGTTCCTATCCACAGTGTCAAATGCTGCTTTGAGATGGACAAACGCAGCATATAATTTCCTCTTCCAATTATAAACATATTTTTCAACAAGTTGCGACAAAACAAAACTGTGGTCCACTGTCAAATGGCCTGCACAAAACCCAGCCTGCTCCTCAAAGAAAAAAAAGCTGTCTTCAGCCCACAATTCTAATTTATCCAAGAGGTACTTTGCATACGCTTGGCCACAATGTCAATTAAACTGATAGGGCGATAGTTTCCTGGGTCAAGCCTACTCTCTTTCTTAAATATAGGGATGACTATACTGGTATTCCAGCCCAAAGGGGGAGTTCCAAAAAAATTAATAGGAGCAAAAAGTCTAGATAAAACAGGGACCCACCATTCCATATTTTCTCAAAACTATTCCCCAGGAAGCCCATCTTCCCCTGGGGCCTTACATGAAGAAAGATCTGATATAAGTGACCTCAGCTCTGAATGATGAACAGGGTCCCATGAGGGAAGGGTGACTAAGTCAGATTCTCCTTTTCCCATAGAATTGTATGGAAATCTATTAAAGATATCAAGAAAATGAGTTGCCCATCCATTAGATGGATATATCTCATAAGTGCCCTCTAAAATTTGCATATATGGCAACCTATTAGCCTCTGACCTTTTACAACTCTGTTCGTAAGGCCATTATTACCTCGTTTCATAGGATGGAAACTGAAGCACAGGAGCAAAGTTAAGGAACTTGCCCAGTTAGCGGCAGAGCTGGGGTTAGAACCCAGTCCTGTACCATGGAATAGGGGTGGTTAATGGGAACGTGTTTATAGCAGTGCCCAAAGGCTCTGATTGGGACCCCCGCCCTGGTGCTGGACAAACAGGTGAGGGTGAGGCCCAGCTCAAAATGGCTTCCTAGAGCAGTGGGTGGGGGCACAAACCTGCAAGCAAATGACCCTGGGGAAGAGCTGGCTCCATTTATTAGAATCCGACTATATTTGAGAACAGGGTAGTTGAGCAAGTTTTCCCTGTAGATAGAAACAGCTTGAAAGCCAGCCCTAAGCATCAAGCAATGCTTGCTGCTCTAGGTGTATAGTGTTGGCAGCTCCTGTCCTGTAGTGCTTTAGGGATAGCCCCAGTATCCCAGCTAGCACTCCTCCCATTTCTAGAGCAGCTGCTGCTGGAGCAAGGCTTTTGGCATGCCTGCACAGCCACTGCAACCTAATACACTGACTCAATGCTCTGCGGGACCATGTAATTGAAAGGCACGGTCCCCACCAGACTGTTAGCCCCGTTGAACTCCATTGTGCTAACGAGTGGGTGGGAGAGCGCAGAAAGCAGCCACTGGGCTTTGTGATGACCTGCCCACCCAGCATCTGGCCTCGCAAAGGAAGCTGATGAAGGCCAGCAGCTCCGAATGTGACCCGCGGTTGCAGCTGCCCATGATGTGTCACCCTGTACCCTTGGTTTCTCTTGGTTTGCAGGCACCTAAGGAGACGTTGGCCAAAGCCGTCTTGGCGGAGCTGCCGCAGCAAGTGGTTCAGTATTTCAAGCACCAGAATCTGCCTCCCATCAACTCTGAGCCTGCGTAGCACCACGCCCGGGCCGGCTGCGGTCTCTGTCTGCATGTCTGCCATCTCGTCAGTTACAGAAGGTCGCATGTTTCACATGCCTTGAAAACAATTTGTACTTTTAAATTAATTTAATTATTTTATTTCTCAAGAAGCCAGAAGGAAAGCGTGCGCTGGAGAAGCATGTGAATCGGCTTTGTACATTCCTGGGCTGGGGTAACACTACACGGGCCAGGCAGGGGCCCTCCCTTCTCCTAGCCCTCTGAATCACTTGGAAGCATTGAATGTACTTTGTATAGTTCTAGTGGGATGGAATAGAAGACATTTTTACAATCAGAACTTGCTTTTTCCAAGCGACGGAAGGCTTAATATCTTGATATTTTTCCGAGGAATTGTGTATAGGTCTTGTATCCGTGTTGTATTCTCTCATGCTTTTATGTTCATTTTTATACTGTGTACATGTTCTATTTGTTATACTCAGGTTAATAAAGGAACTCAGATATTTAAATTGGGCAGCATCTGCTCTTTTTTGCCTGAGGAGGAGAAAAAGTCCACAGCAGCCAACTTTAAATGCTGTAGGGGGCATTGTGCATCGGGTTTGTGTACAGTAGGGAATTACATTTGGATTGGGTTTGAGGGTCCCTTTGCTATAATGAATAAAAGGTTCCACTCCCAAAGTCTGTCTAAGGAGGTGGGTATATATTTGCAACCTAAGTGCCATTTTCCTTGGTGTGTAAAACCCCAGAGGGGCTACGTGGGTATAACCTTCCCTTTGGGAAAAGGAGTGTGGCAGGACAGGAGCACATGGATCTTATCAGCTTATATGAATACGTAATTCTACTATTACTGTTGGGGCTATTGTCATATTTGATGACAATAAAATATTTTATATGACAATAGCCACATAGAAGCTGCAGGTGTGATTAGTCCTGGTTGCAGAGGCAAAAAACTTAAGCCACGATTCACAAACCACTTACTCCAGACTGGTCCACAGGGCTTCAATGCGGCTGCTCTGGAATAAGTGGTTTGGGGATCGTGGCCTTTGTCTTCAGTCACTTACAGCCCAACTAAGCAGTGCATGTGTATTCCGCTCCATGGAGGGCCGTGTGCACTCTTTGCACACGATTGCTGCAATTGTGCCTTTTCTGTACTAAAGTTACACACAAGCCAACGCACTGGTAACACAGATGTTGGCCCCCTGGGATTTGGCAATGTTGGTGGTTAGCCTGAACTCTGACTGTGGGAAACCTCTAAAGTCAGCCCAGGCTAAGGCCCGCCCAACTGGGCCACAGAAGTCTATCATGTCTGTCCCTGGGCAGGCAGACACAGCCCAAGTCAGGTCCACCATGGCTGCCCATCATGGAGCAGGACTGGCCGGCGGCACATTCGGCATGGCCCCTACTCTCCCTGGCCATGGGCGTGTCTGTTCAGCGCCCCAACCCAGTCCAGACCGTGTCTGCTGTAGCTTCCCAGCCCAGGCCAGATCATCGCTGCAGCCAGGTCTACTTTTACCCACAGTCATTGCCTGCTCCCTCCTGCCGTGACATGCAGTTAACACTTTTGACAGCGCTTTTCCTACAATAACAAACGCTTCCTTTACTTAACCCAACTGCTACAGCTGGCTGCAGCCACTGGTTTAATGATCACACTGGGCGTAGGGATGGATCTCCACCCCAGAAGGTTATTAGGGGGATACAGTGTTACTCTCTGGAAATGTGTATTTTAAAGTAAAATCCTTCCTTTAAAAGTGCTTAAGAGCTGCTGCTTCAGCAAAGTCAGCTACGCTGGTTGACTTAGTGTATTCATCATGGTAGTCTTACACGGGGGAGGGAAGGGGGAGAGCTCGATTGTATTCCTTCCTGGGCATCACAGAATTGGTAACCTATGAGAACTAAAATCCATTGTAGCTGTGAACTCCCCAGAAAGCAGAGCTGCTAATGAAAGCCTGAGCTGTAGAAACTTTACTCTTACTAATGAAAAGCAAAAAAACCAGCGTAATTTTCAGATCCTAAGTGGCCAGTTTGCCAATTGGAGAGGCTGGCACAAATTAGTAAATGGAGCACTTCAGGTACCAAAACCACTGAGCCACTTTAAACAGTCATACCCTCCCTCCAACCAGCCCAACCACTGAGACCATTTTCCCCTGCTGTTTTCAAAAGCAGATTTATGATTGAGCTCCTTTCTGTCCCAGGGGCAGGCAGGTTACCCAAGATCCCTGACTGCTCTTCCCCACCTCTAGCAACTCTCAGTGGTGTAGAGATAGGTGGGGCAAGTGCAGTGACCACCCCAGGGCCTGGGGAATTCACAGGCCCTTGGGATGATCCCAACTAGGTGGCACATGTCGGAGCCACGGTCACGGTGGTGGCGAAGAGTGCCTTTCACCAACTCCATCTAGGGAGAAGGCTGCAACCCTTTTCCTCAGAATTGGACCTGGCCACCATCATCCATGCCTTAGTTATCTTGAGGCTAGACTACAGCTATGTGCTCAATGTGGGGGCTGTCTTTGAAGACTGTTCAGCAGCTGCAACTGGCACCTTCTGGTGAATGAGTTACCAGGAACACATTACACCTGTGCTTTGTTCTCTGGCCTGACTGTTAACAGCTTTCCAGGCACAACTGAAGGTGCTGGTTTTGATCTACTAAGCCCTAAACTGCTTGGGCCCAACATAGCTGAAAGACTACCTTGCACTATGATCCCTAAGGTCAGCCAAGAACAGTCTCCTGCTAATTCCATCATGGTGCCAACCATGTACAGTCAGGGCCTGCAATGAGGTGCTCTCAGTGGCTGCCCCCCAGCTCTGGAACACCTTCCCTTGAAAGTTTGCCTTAGCCCAAGCTTGAGCATCTTCCAGAGACTGCGTAGGTCACTCCTGTTTGGCCTGGCATTTGGTGAAGAGGGATAGGTCTGGGGAGGGGAGAGGGACTTCTTGAGAAAGGCAAGGTCACATAGGTGGATTACAAAAAACAGCCAAAACACAGCAGCTAAGGTGCCCATATATGCAAATTTTAGCAGGTACATGAGAAATACAGGTTGCACGGTATGGCCACCCTAAACCCACCTCCCCTCTTAGGAAAGGACAGGCTATATGTCCAAAGAATAAGTAAATAAAAGGAACAGGTTCTGGGATCCTGCCATGTTGGTTTCAGCCTGAAGGGCATAAGGAAAGGTGAGGATTCCACTGTTCAGTTCTGGTCTCCTTACTGAGGCTAGCACGAGTGCAGTATTAGTTGCTTGAGATCAGATAAGCAAACTACTCTAGAAACACAGGAGATGGGTTCAGGGTAAATTGGAGAACATGCCCCCAGATGCCTCCTCTGCCAGTGTTAATAATGAGGCCAGGGAGTGCCCGCTTCCTCTCACTGGCTTCTTTTTGAGGAGGAATGGGAAATGTCCTTGCCTTGGACATAAACACAGATGCTTTAGGCTACGTCAGTGGGAAGGAGGCCTCTTACAGCAATGCTTAACCCCACATTTTTCAATAAAATAAGTAATGCATTAACCAACAGCCTTTGAGCCAGTCCTGTTCAGTGGACTAAATAAATGAACACATTTATTTATTTAAAACAAAAAATCCCACAAAAACACAAGCCTCCCTTTAGTAGATTTCGAGGATAAGATGCTACTGCAGAGAGGGTTCTGCATCGCCATTTTCATTTCTTGGTATCTTTTGTGCCTAAGTGACAAAAGACCCACACGGATTGGGTGTGTCCAGAGCATGAGAACTGGTTCTCAGAGTTTGCTTGAGCTACTGATTAGTAAAACAATATCCTCTTTAGTAATTACTGCTTCACTCCATCATTGACTAGATTAACAACTGTTAAAGAGGGATTGTGGAATTTGGGCTTATTATGGACACAGTTGGCACTTCATCCTTTCATCACAATCAATTAGTCTTGATTTGTTCTCTTAGCTAAATTGTTTTCATTGGGAACTACTTGCACCTCCTTTCCACCCCCTAGAGTAATAAGCTTGCATGAATTTTACTCCTCCTCCCTTGGCTTCACTTCCAGGAATAATCCTGGGGGCTGCCATGCAGCTACTGCTTTGGAATGCTGATACCTTCATACAGACACTGGGCTGCACCTCATTCATTTTGTACTGCTTTATTATTTACCATCCGCTGCTGGCTGGTATGTCACACCAGCAGCAGGATTGTTAACAGAGTGGTGAATTATGTGGTTGAGAGCAGGGGGGGTTGCTGCTCCTTGGTGAAGACAGGCTTCAACAACTAGCCCAAGAAAGCAGCTCCGATTTACCCCCAAAATGTTGCTGTTCAGGTAGGAGAGCTGTTTCCAAACGTGAGGCTAGGTCCAAAGCTTTGCATGGACTACTGAAGACTAGGCTGCAGTAAGATTCCAGAGTTTTGCTCAAGTTCCAGAACTGAATGTTACAATACAGCGCCCGATTTGGTCCTGCTTTGTACGAGCAGGCTGCACTGGCTGACACATCGAGGGGGGCCAGGTATGCACATGTTAGGGGACACAGAGAAATACAGGTTGCATCATGGAGCCCTGCAACCTGCATTTCTCATAAGTGTCCTCTAGAATTTGCATATCTAGCCCTCCTAAACACACACCCTGCTCTGGAAGGGTTTCTTCAACCCTCTGCTACTTTAAAAACACAAGTGAAGACTTTTAAACTAGAACTGGAACAGATTTGACACTTTCTCTTCATGTCAGTAATTAGTGATGAATTCAGAGGTTGGAAGCACACAATTTCATATACCAACACATTCACCATCTTCTCATTCAGGTTTACCATCCACCCAGAACCGAGCAAAGACAAAAACAAATCCACGGCAAACTTCAAACTATTTTCAAAGCTTGACTTAAATTTACCTATGGAAAATTCAAAGCTTACCTCATTACTATTTTGAACAAATGTGAGCAACCAGTTTTAACATCTTACAATTTCTGCAGAATCTCAAATTACATAACACAGGGTCTAAGAAATTAGCATTTCAAATTAATGCAGCTCCTAAATTAAGTAGAGGGTGGCATTATGTCAAATTCCAACCACTACCACCCCTTGCCAATTGTTTCAGTTCCTCAGACTGGTCACAAACAGCACGGCTGACATACGATTAGCCTCCCTCCTTCCCTACGCCCAACTGGATTATTTTTGTCCCCACTGTCTATTTACTGCACATTTAGCAAGTCTCTAGATCCATTTACAAATGCAAGCCATGGCTTGACTATAGAAGCCATGGCTTGCCATGAAGAGAATTCTCTCCTGTTAAAGGAGGCTTATAAGCCTTTGCCATTGTATGGGTATGGCCTATTCCCTAGACCTGTGCATGTTGGTTTTGTTTGATAAATGATGAATTGAAGTCAGATTCAACCGGAAGTGGGTGTGAAAAACCCATTTCAGAAAGCTGCCACAGCAGATTGGAGGTTAAGACTGAATCTCCCATATTAAAAGGATCATTTAGTGCACAGAGTACACAATAGCATAATTTTGTTTCTGCCTGGAATTGCTGATTGCTCATAATAATGGGGTAAGAGGTGGGTAGGAGAGCACCGAGCATGTAATGCAACTATCTATGGGCCCAATCCTAAACCATGTGTGTAATGCACACATAATGTCTATGTCATGCACTGTCAAGGTGTGCAAAGTGTGCACAAAGAATTGTGCACTTGTTGCGCACACACCCCATTATGGACAAAAACAAACCCGCAACCACCTGAGTGGCTGCACTTCCGAGGGTGGAGCACCCCTGGCCAGGCCAACTCAGGGAACGGAACATGTTCCCACAGCTTGACCGGTGGAGAGAGATGTGCAGCTGGCTGATTCTGCTCCAGCGCTGCGGCCAGCGCCCCACCCCCACCCTGATGGGCAGCCATGGCAACCCCCCATGCCAGAATGGGTGGGCATGAAATGCGATGCACCCACCTGATACAGCCTGCTCTGGCCCACCTGGGCAACTCCCGTGTACAGACCGGGGGCCTGGTTCCTTATGGGCCCATGTTTCCGGTCCAGCCACCTACCCCACTGGGGTCTGAACCGGGTCCACATCTGGCAGGCCCAGAACAGATGTAAAGGTTCAGCTCTGGACCAGAGCAGGCGGAACTGGCCCCCCATCACGTTTGTTAACACCCAATGTCATTTCTCTTTCACCTAGTAACAACTGTGAAAACAAGCAAAATTAAGCATTCTGAAAGGAAATCTAATTGCAGCACTTGCTACATGTGAACGCTGTAATGCAAAGGCAGAGCCAAGGCCCCATAAACACACAATCCATCTAGCTCCCATTCACTAAATACTCGCTGAGTGAGCCATGGCACTGTTGTGTGAAGTCCTTACCACATCCTGGGCACTTTTATGATGAATAGTCAATAAGTTTAATATCTTGAACAGTTTATTAAGAAGTTAGAACTTAAATTGGACCCATTGTTCGCTGCCACCATCATTTTGTACTGCAGTCAGTGTGTGGTCTTTAGCGGGACTGTGGGGATTAGGGGTGGGTGGCTTTTATCTTGTTTTTAAACTTGTAGTTTTAGGGGGTTCTGGGGGGGATGAGGTGGGTGTGGCTTGAGGGTGAGGGGCATGGGTAGTGGGTTAGGGTGGATAAGGCCAACCCCCCTGGTGAGAGGATGGGAGGTGGCCCCTGGGGAGGGTTGGGGGG
>QEPC01008647.1:296355-317865 GCA_003113815.1 Sphenodon punctatus | reverse complement strand
GGGGGGGGGGGGGGGGGGGGGGGGGGGGCGTATCATCGACCTAGTCTTCTGTTCTGGCCTTGAGCCGGGTGATCCATTAGTGGGGGATGTGAGGGTCACACCCTTGTCATGAATGGATCATTACTTCCTACAGACCAGCCTCTCAGTACACCACCTCCAGAAGGGGAGTGGACCAGTTAGGTTGGTCCGCCCTCGGAGGCTAATGGAACCACAGCGGTTCCAGGAGGCTCTGAGGGAGTTAACCTTAGACCCTGACAGTCACTCAGTCAATGAGCTGGTCCAGTATTGGACCATTTTGATGGGGGAGGCCACTGACAGGGTGGCTCTGAGATGTCCCCTGCCTCCGTCTCGTCACTGCAGAGCCCCTTGGTTTACTGAGGGGCTGCAGTGTATGAAACAGGTAGGCAGGAGACTAGAGTAACGCTGCCGTCTGACTCACTCTGAATCTTACCGACTTTTCCATAGGGCCCATTTGCGGTCCTATGTTGAGGCTGTGGGGACAGCAAAGAAAGTATCCTTCGCTGCCCTCATAGCATCTGCAAAGTTGCGCCCAGCGGCGCTGTTCCGGGTGGTGTGGGGGCTGGTCAGTCCGGCCTCCCTCCACCTGGATGGGGACTTGTCCCAGGCCTGCTGTGAGGAGTTTGCCATCTATTTTGCAGACAAGATCGCTCAGATCCAGAGTAATGTTGACACCGGATTGGAGGCAGTAGGTGAGGAGTGCAAGGTTATGGAGGCACCGTCTGGTTTATCTTCCTGGGATAAGTTTCAGGAAGTGATGCCAGCCGATGTGATGGATGTCTTGGGGTCTGTTAGAGCCACCAGTTGCGAATTAGATCCGTTCCCCTCCTGGTTGGTGAAAGCTTCCAGGGAGACTTTGGGGACGGTGTTGGCGAGGGTAGTCAACGTGTCCCTTCGTCAGGGGAGATTGGGTGACAATCTCAAAGAGGCTGTGGTGCGCCCCCTGCTGAAGAAGCCATCTTTGGATGTGGACGCACTCGCCAGCTACCAACCCGTCTCTAATCTTCCCTTTTTAGGGAAGATTATTGAATGGGCGGTGGTGATACAGCTCCAAGCACATCTGGATAGCATCGGTTTCCTTGACCCTTTTCAGTCTGGGTTCTGTCCCGGCTATGGTACTGAGACGGCGTTGGTAGCCTTAGTGGACGATCTCCGCCGGGAGATGGACGCAGGATGTTTAACATTTCTGATTCTGCTAGATCTCTCGGCCGCTTTTGACACAGTGGACCACGGGCTGCTGCAGAGACGGTTGGGAGACCTGAGGGGCCTGGACAGAACTGTCCTTGGGTGGTTCCGCTCATTCCTCTTGAGAAGCCAGCGGGTGGTGCTGGGGGCTGAAACATCAAGCCCCCGAGTCTCGACCTGTGGTGTTCCTCGATCCTGTCATTTTAATTAAAAAAATTATTTAATGTGTATATGCAGCCCTTGGGGGGAGATTGTGAGAGGGTTCGGGGTGTGATGTCACCAATATGCTGCTGATACTTAGTTGTACCTCTCCTTTTCAACTGACCCAGGTCCTCCTGTCATGTTACTTTCCCAGTGTCTGGAGGCCATAACGGATTGGATGTGGCAGAGCAGACTGAAGCTCAATCCCGACAAGATGGAGGTGATGGTGGTGGGTAGGGCGAGGGAGGTGCTGCCTCCCCTTGGAAGGGGGGGGGGGGGGGGGGGTCCGCCCTCCTGTAACCCAGCAGGTTCAGAGTCTGGGACTGCTTTTGGACTCAGACCTCCATCTGGATCGACAGGTAGAGACGGTGGCTAAAGCCCCCTTCCGCCAGTTATATCTAGTGCGGAGGCTGCGGCCATACGTTTCAGGGCCTGATTTGGCCACCCTCACCTATGCCTTCATCACCTCAAGCTAGACTACCGCAACACGCTCTGCGTGGGGCTTCCCTTGACACTGGTCCGGAGGCTGCAGCCAGTGCAGAATGCAGCAGCCCGTCTCCTTACAGGGACAGGTCGGCAGGAGCACATAACACCTGTGCTCCGTACTGTGCACTGGTTGCCCATAGCATACCAAGACAGATTCACGGTGTTAGTGTTGGTCTATAAAGTCCTGCACAGTCTGGGCCCCTCATACCTCTGGGACCGCCTCACCCTCCGCACCTCAGAGCGATCCCTCCGGTCCACGGGGGGCACCTTTCTGGAGGTCCCCCATATAAAACAGGGGGCTACAATGGAGAGGGCATTCTCGGTGGCCAGGCCGCGACTCTGGAACTCCCTTCCGGAGAAAGCCCACCTGGCCCCAGGTCTGCTGACTTTTGACCAAGCCTGCAAGAGCTGGATGTTCACGCAGGCCTTCGGAGAGGAGGGTGGGGTAGTTGGGGGTAAATTTGGGTTTTAAGATATTTTTAATATATTTATTGTATTTTTACGTATCTTTTGTTATTGTACACCACCCCGAGTTGCCATAGGCATGAGTGGGGCAGCTAATAAATATCAATCAATAAATAAAATAAATGAAGTCCATTAAGCAAGGATCCTGAATCAGAGCATGCTGAAGAGAACGTAAGTGCCATACTGGGTCAGACGACTGGTCCATCGAGCTCAGCAGCCCATCTCCAACAGTGGTCAATCTTGGTCGCTTGGGAGAAGAACCCAACAGGTCACAATGGGGAGACCCGCTCCCTGTTTTTCACTCCCACCTCAGACGTTATGTCCCCCAAAACCTACCTGGGTAATAGCTGCAAATGGACCTATCCTTCAGAAACCTGTCCAATCTTTTTTTTAAAAAAAACTCACCTATCTGTTGTCAGAAGATACGTTCAAGGCCAGTAAATTCCACAACTCAACTGTGTGTTGAGTGAAAATACTTTCTTTTATTTGTTTTGAATTTGCTACCTGTTAGTTTCATGGAGTAGCCCCTACTTGTAGTACTATTTAAGAGGGTATATAAATCGTTCCCTATTTACTCATTCCACACCACTTATGATTTTATAAACTTTGATCATATCCCCTTCCCAGTCATCTCTTCTCCAAGCTGAAGAGCCCTAACCTATTAAGCCTCTCTTCATACAGAAGTCGTTCCATACCCTTAATCATTTTTGTTGCCCTTCTCTGTACCTTTTCTGTTTCTACTATATCTTTTTTGAGATGGGGTGACCAGAACTACACACAATACTTAAGGTACAGTCGCACCATAGATTTATATAGACACATCATATTTTGAATTTTATTCTCTATCCCTTCACAAATAATGCCTAAAGTTCTGAGCTGAGGATTTCAATGGCTACACAATGACTCCAATGTCCTTTTCCTGAGTGATAACATTTAATTTAGAAACCAGCAATGTGTACATATAGTTTGGAATATTTTTCCCTATGTGCACCACTTTACAATTGTCCACATGAAATTTCATTTTGTCTGAAGCTGAATCCCCGACAAGACGGAGGTGATGCTGGTGGGTAAGAGCGAGGAAGTGCAGGCCCCCCATCATTCCCCCGCCAGGCTGCTGAGTGCTGGGGCTGGGGCAAGCTTGGGCTTGCTTTGCAGTGAGCGTATGTGGCCCTCAAGGGTCTGCAGGTCAGAGAGGCACAGGTGCTGGGCCTCACAACATTGAAGAAAGGTGACAGGTTGGCAAGCCAGAGAAAAATGCCTTGCAGGCCAAAGGTTCCTCACCCCTGGTTTATGTACTTATTTTTGAATTTATCTATTTTTATATTATTATTGTTGTTTTTACCTGGCTGTGAGCCACTCTGAGTCACCTTGAGCAAGAGGGGTAGGCCAGACATTTTTTAATAAAAAACAAAACATTAAGGTAAGGTAACTTACTGTTGTTTCCCCATTTTCGTAGCCTGTCTGATTATGAAATGCTAACAGAGATTAGTCTAACTGTCCTGGTCAGGAGGACAATAGTATAGCCCCACTGCTATACATTTCCCCATTAAGCATGGAATTTCCATACACAGAGATTCCAGTGTACAGTTCACTTCCCGAAAATTTTGAATCCTACCTGACTCAATGCTGTCTCTAACATTTAGCACCCCACCACCAGTTCGATCTACTCTGTCATTTCAATATATTTTGTACGCTGGTAAGACAGTGTCCCATTGGTTGTCCTCACTCCACCAGGTCTCAGAAGTCTAAAAAGGTAAGATGGAAGAATTAGAGTGTATGACACTAAATGAAGATCTAGACATAATAGGCAACTCTATCATTTGCATATAGACACTTAAATGTATTATTTTTATTCTTATTCTTAATCTGCTCATTGTAAGGAACTGTTTCAGGTATTTTGGAATCATCTTTCATTTGCCTGTTCTGCACCGGTTTCCACGTGGGCTGCCTTGGCTTCTTTCATATATTTTATATTAGGATACTCTAATTTCCCTGAATTAACAGCATCCTTTGGAGATGCCTCAGTCTGAACCATGCACTCCTCAGTGCCTGTCAGCTTTCACCTGGATTCTAGTTTAAAAACGGCTCTCCTCCCTTTTTAATTTTTAGCGCCAGTAGCCACAGTTCCATTCTGGTTAAGGTGGAGCCCATTCCATAGGTATAGGCTCCCCCTTCCCTAAAATGTTTCCCGGTTCACACAGCCCATGGACCCAAGGAAAGAGAACAACCCCCACTGATAGGTCCATGTGGTATTTTGTGACTTTTTCTAAACATAAAAGTGTGATGATGATTATGAAGCCAACATACATAACACACATGAAACAAACATGTATAATGTGTGGTTACTTTATGTACACATTTCTTAGTCGTGTCCGATATCAAACTACTCAGAATTACGAGGAGGATGTAACTATGATGAAAGATTGTATAGAAAGACATATGTAATGATCAGAAAACCAAGATGTGTGAGCTCAAAGTCAGCAATGGCGGCTGAGGGACAGATCAAATCAAGAAACAGATTAGCAACACACTAGAGGTGTCACTACCTGAGAGACATGAGCTATCTGACAAGACACAGATCCCAGAAGTGGCAGAAGGGCTATTAAAAAATGATTTAAAGTGATCCGAGAACAAAAGAGAGGGAGATTCAGGTTTTCCACAGAACTCTGCAACAGAAGCAAGAAACCACCCCCAGCCATCCCATCTGGCTGAGAAATGGACTTTTAAGCATACAACTGCTAAGGTAAGATCTAGTTTAGAAACTCACGAAGTAAAGTAGCTTTGTGTTAGCTTTATATTTTGTTTTATTGCACTCTTGTACCCAAACTTGCATTCAATCTTGATTTACAAATTAAAATTATTTTAACTAAGCCTGGCATGCTTGTGTCCTACTGACATTAGGCGACACAGCGGAGAGGATTTTGAGTCAGAGACTCAAACGGTTGAATTCATTTTCTGTGCTTTGGGAACTCTGAGGCAAGGGTGACAACTCCCTCTGCAATTACACTTAACCCTCTATTTTCAGTGACTACTAAGACCGCTTTTAGATGAGCAGCTCTACTTACCGGCTTGAAGGAAGCGCTTCCTGAAAAGCCACGCGGGGTGCATTTAGATGCACCAGAAGTAGCCGGCCACCATAGGAACTGCGGCTTATGCAGTCTCTTTGAAGCCGTACTTAGAAAGCCCCAATATCGAGGCTTTCCAACTACAGCTTCAAAGAGACTGCGCGAGACGTGATTCCTATGGCGGCTGGCTACTTCCGGTGCGTCTAATCGCACAGTTTTTCAGGAAGCGCTTCCTTCAAGCTAGTAAGTCCAGCTGCTCATCTAAAAGCGGTCTAAGTGAGGAAACTTAAGTCACAGCCAGCAGAGTGGGGCAGAGAGGTCCCAATCCCATCACAGTGGCAAGCCAATGCAGTGAAAAACCCAGAACTGTGTACCGATGTGCAGGGACTAAACAGTTGAGTTCCCAGCTGCTGATGGAACTCAGTTCCTAGATTTGGGAGAAGCAGGCAAAGACTGAGCAAGAGTGCTGTGCTTGTTCATCTTGGACAGTCCCTTAGGCTCCTCCATTTTGTTTGTCTAACACTGGCGCCTGAAATGACAAAACAAAACTACAAAGGACAAATAGTACAATGCCGCCCCCCCCCCCAAAAAAAAGGAATAGATCTGGAAGGGAAAAGTAAAGCAGACCTTATTCAGGCTCTCAAAATGCACACAGTGCCCCATCACAAGGACATGTTCAACACTGAATTTTCTAGCATTCCGTTCCAACAGTTGCATAATTTGCAGAACTTGGTTAATTTGAGTAATGTATTCTGCTTGCAGAATTTAGGTTTCTTGGTTGTTGAATTTGGAGGGGTGTGGGACTGCAGAATACACAGGGCCTGTCAATGGGTTTGTACTAAAGAACAAGACATGATTCCCTAAATTACAGGTAAGAGAGCTCTTTGCCTGGTGAGGGTACTGCATCTCAGCCTCGGCAGGATTCTTCTTTGTGACTGCATATAAGGCAAGGAGCTGGGCACGGTACAAAACTGCTGCATACAAACGGAAAGACTTCCCAGTGAATAATTATGAATGGCAAAATGCATTCAGAAGTTCTTTAATCATGTAACACTAAAACTTCCTTACAGTGTCATGGCAATCTAAATTCCACCATCTGCCTGATTGCATTCTCCCACACTGCTCCTCAATTACAGAATAAAAGTGACATTTAAAAACCAAAACACATGGCCACGTCTGCAAGACTTCTGTGCTCTAAGTGAAAGCTTCTACCCTTTCGTCTTGCAAAACAGTAGAAATCTTTCATTGCATGAACATTTTTTTTTAAAAGGTACGGCTTCCTTTTCCCCATACACCATGCCTTAATTTATAACAGCAATATTTCAGAGAAATCTATCACAGGCTCAGTACGCACTCCCCAACGCGAGAAGCTTGGGGGGGAAAATAGCTTCAATTTATTATTTTGCTTTTATTGGAGTAGGAGAAGGTTGAAGTCAGGTGATGGCTGGGGCAGAAAGGATGCATTATTCCAAGGCTTTTAGGAGAGATCCTACAGATACATCACCAGGGAGAGCTAGCCTGCTACGGTCCATCAAAGAAACTGTTGCTACGGAACACAGAGGAGACGATTTTGCCGGTGGAGTTAATGGTGCCCTCACTGTCTGAGCTGGACTCGGAATCGCTGCTTCCTGAGTAGGCTCCAAGGCCAGGCAGGATACCGATGCACACAGCTGCTGAGGGGCAATGGAGTGTAGAGTCACTCACTGAGCTGCTCCCAAGGGTCACAAAAGATGGCTTTTCTGAAAGAGACAAGTGCAAACCATTACTATCTACAGGAAGGAGTTGGTGGGAGGCAATGCATTCTTTGGAGCAGACCCTGTGCTACACCTCCACCCTCTACACACCTTGCCACGGGCATGATTTCCCCAATTCAATCCAATGGAAACAACTGCACCCAACAGTAACGCTTCCCAGTAGTGAGTGGAGGCCGAACACCATAGGGCATTAAGTAATGGGACATGCAACCTTTCACTGCAGTGCTCACTAAACCCACCCCACTGTGGGAAGAAAGTACTCCATTCTAGTGCTGTCAGTTCCACAAACGCTAAATTTACAAAAAAAAATACCCAACACCCCGAAATGGTTCTGATCAGTTTATTTGACAAATCCTGCCATGTAGTAATTTCACTGCAAGAATGACTAATGCAGCAGTGGAATAGAGTGGCATCTCCAGCCCTCCACAGCTAATTAGCTTTTTAGAATGGTGTAAATGGAGTTAAACAGATGGTGTTTCAGAATGTGCGTTGGGTTGTAGTTATACAACTTTCACTTACTACATTCTCCTGTGGGTGCCTTGGTACCAAAACGGAAAAGCTTGTGTTGGTAGCAGCCACAACAGAGAAGGTCAAATCCAGCTTGATTCTTCCTCCCCCACCCCATGTTGTGCATAACTTTTTCAAGCAAATCTGTCTTGGGGTGACGACTTGCTATCATGAGACTATAAATAGCACTACAGAATGGAGTGCTGCTTATGCTCCTGCTCCCGAACCTTTAGGGCCAACAGACAACCGCCAACCTCAAAATTCCTTCCAAATCAGTATGCCTGGCTGCAACCCAGCACATGCTCGTTGTAAGCTGTCCACAGCTGCACAAAGCAGGTAGCTTCAGTCCCCACTGGCACTTCAGTCACCTCAAGTGAGGTGGAGGGTCCACGAGATGATTAACACATTGCAGTCCTCCCTGGACCTCCTCTCTCACCATAGTAGGTACCAAAACCCACTTTGCTCTGGCAGTGAGAACACAGTGTCTCCTGGATTTCCAGGCAGCAGCCACTGCCACAGTCATGCCTTGACTTTTGTCTCAAGGCCCCTCTGTTCTAGGCATGCCACTCCACTCCCCAGCCTGCTGATTGGCTGCTTGGCCATATAAAAAGGTCCACCCAGCAGGAACAGGAAGCAACAACAGGAACAAAAATTATCTGTCCTTACCGGATCCTGCTGCTACTCTGCGAGACTTAATTCTGGGTGAACTTGCAGGATTGACAGTTCCACTGTGGACAGCTTACCAAGACTGTGGGTGGCTATAAACGTGATGCTGGCCCTGTACGGTCTGCTTTGGCCCAGCATCACATTTGTTCTGGACCCACCAGATGTGGGCCTGAAACAAACCCTGCCTGGGTTGGTGGTTGGGCTGGAAACGTGGACCCGGATCAAAGCGGGTCCAAAGCCTACGGCCAGCTACTGCTCAGTTGGACCAGAGTGGCGAGCCAGGCGGGAACATTTGTTCCTGGTCCCAGTTCCTCCCAGCCACGGGCCGCGGGGACATGCGTTCCTGCGGCCGGCATGCACCTGGCCGGGGGAAGCACCTGCTCCCCTGGTAGGGTTAACTGCCGTCTCGCCACGTCCGCTAACACCCCTTGTGGAACAGTTTGGGAACCAGCGGCTCATGAGAAAGGATTTAATGCGGCATTAATTTCAGTCTTTCCTTTTAAATTAAGGGCACGATACTACTCTAAGTTTCACTGGCCTGAATGGTGGAATTATGTTTCAGGTTCTGCCCTTGTATAATCATTAGTAAATGAAGGGATGTTTTGCTTTTCCTTATCTGGCAAAAACCCGTGCCAAACCTCAGGTGTCATGATCTTTCCTTCTGTGATCATGTATGTGTTCTCGGCGTGTGCTTGAGTAGCTAATTTTACCAATTAGCAATAGGAAATGGATTGCAATGGCTATTTTGGTGGCAAAAAGTTGTCCTGAGAAAGTGGAAGTCTGAATTTCCTCCAGTGTATTCTGATTAGATGAGTGAGTTCTCTACTCACCAATGAGCATTAATGGAAAAAATGACCTTGTCTAACAGAAAGGCCTGAAATAAATATGAGGCTGTCTGGTCAAATATGCAACACTTGCATATCATCTCAGTTAACCAATTTAATAATAATTAAATTTATGTATCTCTCTACAGGCTTTATTTGTCCACTGTAGTCTCACGTACATATGTACGAAACCAGTGCCCCAACAAACATGAGATGCGCAGGGCCCTTTCCAGCCAACGAGCGAGTTCATTAGGCAGAGCTCTCGTCTGAGCCACCACGGTCACATGTGCACTACTGCAAGCTCACAATGGTGTCATATTTGTCTGCCCATCCTAGAAATGACCATATTTATATTACTATGCAAGGCATTTGGGAATTCTAGAAGGATGCTATAAAAGCCATCTTGCATGCAACACACTGTCTAACTACAGCCTCATCTTCAAAATTGGAGCCCCTGATCAGATGCAACTTTGGAAAATAAGTTCTAGAACCACAGATACAAAGCACTTGGAATATTACATTCCTGGGCTGCAACACACCTTGATTCGTATCATGGTCAGGGTCTAGTTTCAATCTTTTCACGCTGTTAGTGCCTTCTGAACTGTAAGAAAATGCAGAAATAAGCTGGGTAGGGCAGAAAATGCTGTCATTATTACTGCAAAGATCATAAAACCTGGCCTTCAAGGGCCAGAGGGAACCCCAACCAGACACTTTGATGATCACCACCAATAATTGCAAAGAAATGGGGTTAATCAGCATCACTACATGCTGCCTTCACAGCACTCCTACCCTCTGCCAAACCAGGAAGAGAAACCTAGTCCAGAGAATGAAAGCCAGATCTGTTGCAAGAGGGAGAGAGATCTGGCTTTATATTCTATATTTTATTCATATATATATTGTATTTATGCATCTCTCTGCAGGCTTTATTCATCCACTGTACTCTCACGTACGTATTAAAACAGTGCCCCAATGATCACTACCACCCAGGCCCCAACGAACATGAGATGTGCAGGGTCCTTTTCAGCCAATGAGTGAGTTCATTAGGCAGGGCTCTTGTCTGAGCTGCCACGGTTGCACGTGCACTACTGCAAGCTCACAATGGTGTCGTATATTCTGTACTGCTTTATAAGCTGCTGCAACAGTTCTCTCCCTCACACACAGGCCTATTTAAAGAGGTGGTGCTTGCTTCAGGTACCAATAAGACTTTGACTTCAGAAGGGCTCCAGAAACCTTGTGGCTTTCCCTAATGCAGTATTTTTCCACCAATACTGAGGTGTTGCTCTTCTGCATATTCTCTTCATTGGCACCCACGTGATTATACAGTTCCTCCAACCTCACACATTCTAACAGTGCTAGTCTAAAAGCTACTAGTATATAAATGGGTGAGAGGATGCCAAAGTCATCCAGAAAGTAGAGATTGAGTTAAGCTACACATGCTCTCAGACAGTTGGAGATTAAAGAACATCTTAATGTCAATGCATCAACATGTGAATTTGGAGACATTCCCTTCAAAATCGATGCCATCTGTAGCCATCAGATGTGCCATCTCACAGCATGCCAGTTCCTTTTCCAGAAGCTGCTGCTCAGACACCAACCAGTAGGGGAGGAAAATAGCGTTTTCATTGCCAGTTAACATCCCCCAATAGAAAATGGTCTTAATTCTACACAGTATACCCCGCCTCCACCCCTTGGTGCTGGACCCCTGTGGTTGTCTGGGGGTGCCCAACTCAAGGTCCCACGAGTTTCTCGGGTGGTGACCATGGGGAGGACGTTCTTGGTGGCTACACCTAGGCTGTGGAACTCCCTCCTGAAGGAGGTCCACCCGCCCCAGGCCTCCTGTCTTTTTGAAGACTGTAAGACGTAGATGTTCCATCAGGCTTTCGGTGAGGGAGACGGGCGAGGGTGGGTCTTTAAACTCTGCTTTCTGTTACTGGATGTTTTATTATTATTGACTGACTGATTTATTAGGCGTGACACGAGGTCATTGCCAAAACAAGACAAACAAAACAAACTAACTAATGAAAGCAAGAACAATCAAAATTCAGCAAAATAGAACTTCAAAGTACAAAATAATTATAACATAAAACCCATAATAAGGCAATAAAATGGACATACAAAAGGGAAGTAGTTAATTCTCAAAAAGGTAGTCCTATTTTCAATAAGGTAGTCCTATTTTCAATTATTATATAGATAGAATAATAAACTAGATGGTTAACCCTCCCCATATTGTGACTCAGATACTAAATATGGCAATTTGAAATCAAGAAATCGTTTGCGCATAACGAAAGCTTGAACCAAAGCTTGAATAAAGAAAGGTTTGTTTTTTGGTCGCCTCATTTTTATCGTCATTGTTAGTATTTAATATTTTATATATTTTATTGTATTTTTATGGATGATTTTGTTAGCTGCCCCGGGCTGCCAGTGGCAGGAGGGAAGGGGTAAAAATGTTTTAAATAATAAATATTTAGAGCAAGTCCCAAATAGAAAGAGTCTGTTCTTTATTTGATTTGTATTTATTTGTATTTTATACTTTGTATTTATATTTTATGTGCATTTTATATTTTGTAATTTGTGAGCCGCCCCAAGCTGCTGCCATTGGCAGGAGGGTGCAGAGTAGAAATAGAATTAAATAAATACATAAATTACTGAGAGGCTTTAAGACGCTGCTCTCAAACTTGTACAAGTCAGATTCCAAGATTATGCCACCAGCAATTTATTTATTTATTTCGTGGCATTTTTATGCCGCTCCCTCATGCATCTCGGGGCAGCTAATACGATAAAACAATAAAATACACTAAAACCAACATCACTTTACAAATAATTTAAAAAAAAACCAACCCTACCCTCTAATTCCCTAAATTCCCCACCCCACCAATCTCCCCCATTTACCCCTCTCCACCCCCCAAAGGCCTGGGCGAACAGCCAAGTCTTGCATGCATGCCGAAAGGCGAGCAGGCCCGGGGCCAGGCGGGCTTCCTTCGGAAGGGAGTTCCACAACCGTGGCCCGACCACCGAGAACGCCCTCTCCATGGTGGCCTCCCGCCTTACACAGGGGACCCCCAGATAGGCGCCCCCAGTGGATCGGAGGGTCCGTCCTGAGTCACAGAAGGCGAGGCGGTCCCTGAGATAATTAGAACTTAGTTGAAATTATGGATGGTTCCTTCAGATATTTCTGATAATTGATTATTCTCAGCAAAGAACCTAATAGTTTACCTTTAGAACCTTATCATGGGCTGTCACTGTCAGCAGATAACAACTTGGCATCCTGTATAAAGCCAGCAGTTCTCCGCTAGCATCTAGTCTGAGGGCTACAGCAGCAGAGCCAAAAAGGCTAAGGACTGAAAAGGCCATGGACATAAGACTGCTTTGCCACCCAAAAGGACGTGATTTTACCTCATCAGTAGCAAGGAATGGTGGGATAATGGAAGGGAGGAATCTTAAAGCACATTTTTAAAAACCATAATGAAAAACTAAAGATCCTCTGGGTAACAAAACAAAATGGAAGCATTACACAAGGTGACACGACTGTGTTTTTGAAACTAAATGTGGTTCTATTTTCAGAGTAAGACGTAGAATGGGCTGTTTTGCTGTCCACCCACAGCAGATGCGGGGAACCTCTTCCCTTCCAGAGTCACTCTGAAAATTCGTACAAGCTGCACAAGTCAGACAGGAATTGGAGGCAGGGGTACTTAAAGGATATGCTACGGACAACAGAAAGTAGCAGAGGGCTCAGATCATAAATCTGTGTCATGGATCCACCTCCTGTCCTTGAATGCATGCCCTCATCTCTGCTTTCCTCCTCCGAGTTCACTCCCTCTGTTCCCGACTGTAGGGAATGGATCTACAGGCCAGATCCTGGAATTAAAGAGAGGCCAAATAAAACCAACCATGGGCTGGTTTAGTCGACAGGCTGGAGGCCCACTCCTCTTTTCCAATGTTCCATGATACGGATCGACAAGCCTAAGAGACTGAAGGCTACTAATTACCTTACATAACGTTAACAGGCTGAATGGCCTCAGCGTTCTCACTGCGGGGGAGCATGTAGCGGCAGACTAGTTCCTGCATTCTGACGAAGACTTCAGCCTCCAAACATCATCTGGAGGCAGTTTTTGGTCTGCCTTGCTCCATACGTGTTCTCTTCCTTGGGAATTTATAGAGGTGTGAAACTAACCTTCTGTGTTTCACAGCTCCTGCCAACAGCTTTGCCTGAGAGAACTTGTTCTTGTTTTCCACCGATTTTGCCATCAATTTCTTCTCCACTTCCTTTTTTGGATCCGTGCTGACCCCCACTTTGGCAAGGCTGCTGTGAGCAAAAGTTAAGGATCAGCCAAAGAATGCGAGACTGAGAAAACTGGCATCCCCCTGACTTTATATTCCATCCTGGACACCACCACTAGCAGGTCTGTGACCCCCCCTCCAAATGCAGAGCCCCTGCCCCTCCACAGCACATGCCTTCAGGTTACTTCTCCTCAGCGCCACTCCACGTCCTCACTGCCCCATGCTCAGCGTGTCCTCCTCCCAAACCTGTACGGTTGGGTCATTTTCCGCTAAATTCTCTGGGGAAAAAGCAAGATCTGTTTTTCTCTGGTTTTCCGTTGCAAAGAGAAAACTAGAAACCCTGTTCATGTGGGCTCAGGGCAGGTTCCACTACATTAAAAAGCAAAACAAAATGAATGAAGTCAAAAAGCAACATAAATCCTGCCTACGGAACCAACCCCGCTAAAATCTCTCTCCACGTGCCAAATGCCCGTCAGGTTTTACATTGCCTTTGGAGAATGCTCCTGCTTGGGCGGGCCTCCAGGGAAAGGGAATTCCAGAGTTGTGGGGCAGCCACCAAGACTGTGTCTTTGCCATACCATGGTGCCACAATGGATATAGCAAGAGATTGTTCTTGGCTGCGCTAGGGGGCGCAATGGAGCAAGTGGTCTTTAGATGTGTAGGGCCAAAGCCACGCAGGGCTTTATAGATCAAAACCAGCACCCTGAATTGTGCCTGGAAAGCTAACAGAAGCCTCAAGACGCCAAAGCACAGGTGTGACATGCTCTTGTCAGAAGGTAAGTTGCTACATTCTGCACCAGCTACAATTACACAGAGCACATTACAATTGTCTAGTACTAGTATTAGTAATACCGACCGAGGAACTGACTAATCTAACACTTATTATATGGAAGACATGGTGCATTTGAAGCCCAGAAATTGTTTATTAACATTTATACCCCATCCTTCCCCTAAAGGCTCAGGGTAGCTAACCAAAAAAAGGCACATAGTAAAAATATAAAATAATATTCAAAAATCCCCCCAAACCCACCCACCCAACCTCCATCTCCACCTGCCAAAAGTTCTGCCAAAGTTTTACACCGCCTCCGGAATATGTTCAAGTTCAGGCTCTGGCCGACTTCCAGGGGAAGGGAGTTCCATAGTACTGGGGCAGCAACTGAGAACGCCTCTCTGCAGACCCTTGTCGTACAGACAAGACTGGTCAGTGGTACCTGTGAGAGAATGCTCCCGGCTGACCGCAGGGGTCAGAGTGGAGCATAGAAGGAGAAGTGGTCTTTCAGGTATATGGAGCCCAACCCATTCAGGACTTTAAAGGTCAAAACCACCACCTTAAGTTACACCTAGAAAGCTATAGGAAGCCAGTGCAGACTATAGAGCACAAGTATAATGTGCCTCCGGTGACCTACCCCAGAAAGGAACCGGGCTGCCGTAACTTGCATTAACTGCAGCTCCCGAACAGTCATCAAAGCTAGCCTCACATAGAGTGCATTGCAGTAGTCTAGCCTTGAGATAATGAAAGCATGAATGATGGTGGCCAGATAAAGAGTCAGAAAGAAAAAGGCTGCAGCCTTCTCACCAGATGGACTTGATGAAAGGCACTCCTGGCTACTGCCACAACCTGACAATCCAGGCACAGCAGGGGATCCAGAAGCACATCAAGGGTGCAAACCTGAGAAACTAGAGGAAACTGGACCCTGTCAATAACAGGGGTCCCAGTTCCCTCCAAGTCACAAGATCAGTCAACCATCATTGCTTCAGTCTTATCTGGATTCAGCTTCAACTAGCTCACCCTCATCCAGTCCCCGACAGAAGCCAGGCACAGGAAAAAAGCACAGAGACTGTGGGACCTGGGTCAGAAGAAAAAAAAGAGGTAGAGCTGGGTGTCAGCATAATGATGGCACCTCACGCCAAACCTCCGGATGATCTCACCCAGCGGCTTCAGATACACACTGAACAAGAGGGAAGACAGAAAGGACACCACAAGGGAGGTCCCGAGGGGACGACGAGCAATCTCCTATCACCCCACTCTGAGACCTCCCCGACAGGAATGAATAGAACCACTCAAGAGCAGTCCCACGCACCCATCAGGTCCCACAGATGTGTCAACACCACCTCATGATCAACGGTATCAACAGCTGCTGAAAGATCCAACATGGTCAACAGGGCACAATTCCCTCTCTCAATTTCCAGGCGTAGATCAATCACCAAGGCCACAAGTGCAGTCTCCATGCTATACCCCAGGAGCATAACGGGAACAGACGAACCTAAATAGGCCTTCAAGTCTGGATGGAGACAATGCGTAAAACCAAACATGACACTGGCCTGCTATAGCCTGGGGACTCACCCTCACGTGGGCCATGCCGTTAGATGTGGCCGCGCAATTGCTCCAGACTGGGTAGGCGGCTGGCCCAGGATGTGCCCTGCATCCGATCCGAGGTACCCATCCCGGGCCAAAGGCTGCCCACACAGGCCATCACATTTGTTTGGCCTGCTATCCCCACCTCATGGCAGCGGTTGCCATAGCTGCCCGTCATGGCGGGGGGTGGCCACACATTTGTTGTGCTCCCCTACCCTACATGGTGCAGGAGGGACGGTGGGATGGCACGTTTGTTTTGTGCTGCTCGCTGACCCGGAGAGTGGCCCCAGGCCAGGGAGTCGCCCCACCACCTGCATGTTTATTTTTACCCTAAGATATTTCCGATTTTTAAACAGGGCTCTGCAGAACCACCAGTTGGTCCTCTTTGGATGGAAGAACCCAGAAAGATCTAATGTCTGGCAGAATAAACTTTTGCAACTAAAGAAGTGCCCTAACCAGGTATTTAGAAGGGTCCAGAAAACCTGCTGTTAGTTTTTACAGTTCCACATTACAAAAACGGATGTGCTTTCTCTAAAAATTAAACCCAAACTAACAGCTTTACTGACTGCACCAATGCCAGAACAAAGCTCCCTAGTATCACAAGTAGTTTGAAGCATCATTAACTTCAGCGGCAGAAGCACATCTGCAGACTTGGTAAGTCATGAGGCAGCTACTTGCCGATGTTTCAATGTACTCAATGTAGAATGTACATTGTACCATGCTCACACCCTACTTTAAAGCTAGTATGTTTAAGGTCTCAAATGACTTTTTAGAAAGCAATCTAATTCATGCTTTAGCATGTGCCACTCCTTATTTATATTTCATTTTCTAGATACATATTTACTACCAATAGACCCAGTCTGTCGCCTTTTCATTCTTCTTCACCTCAACTTTCCAGCAACTACTCAGCTGCTTAGTGGTATTTTAAAAGTTGCATTGCGGTGCCACCCTGTGGTCAGCTGTAGAAGAGTTAGCACATTCTCTCTGCAACATGAATAGTTTGAAACCGTGTCATTTGCAAAGACAGGATTATTTTCCACACGTAGGCCTACAGGCTTCTAATAGGCACTGGATTATCATTTTATGCTGTGCTACTACAGCTATTTTGAGTAGCATGAGTACATTTTAAAAACATTACGCCTATTGCTTTTGCACTTTAGCTAAAGGTTCTATTCTGCACTACAGTTGCCACCTGTGGTTGTTTTTTTTACCAGACGCTTCCATTTTGGCCTATGGGAGTGTCACGTAAAAAGTCACCAGAGGTGGCAACTCTATTCTGCCAAAAAGTACCAAATCCTGCCCCCCTTCACCTCCCAAAATGAAGCAGAAATTACTGTCAAACATCCCCAGTCTGTAATAAGCTATGACCCCACTGCTGTTATATGTAAATTCAACTTCTGTACAATGGTTAACACATATCAAGCTTATTAGGGATCTGAGCAGATGCCTAGTCTACTTGAAAGTGACCTTTCCCCCCCCTTAGGGCTAAGTATAGTGTGTCTTATTTATGTACCCCAGTTCCAAATCTTCCCATTTTAGGAAAGGTGTCAGCCAAGTCACATTTCTTCTCCAATAACAATCAAAAGATTTTCCTTTCTCCCACCCCTCTATCTTGTCTCATTAGAATGTAAACGTTTTCAAAGAGACAGTTCCTTTCTATATCTCCGTGTGGCCCTAGTCATAGCTAGAGTCTCTTGCCACTACTAAAATGCAAATAGGTACTTCAGTAAAGCTAGAGGCCAGTATCTGCCAAGCTCTATTTCCAATTCAAATTAAAAAGGTGTTGAAGTTGTCTATTTAAAGAGTTATTCATTTGAAAGCATGGGAGCAGACCATGGCAGAGTACTGAAGCAACTTAGAAAAGTAAGGCTTGCTGCATGCTTGCACAGTGCAGAGTGCTACATCATACAAAATAGCATAAAAGGAAATTAGCTATACTCTCGCCACATAATAATGGTCAATGCAAGCAAAGTTTGAGCGGAGCCAACTTCCAAGACAATATGCAAACTCATGTTTCACAGGGAATGGGAAATCTAGAAAATGAAATATGCTCAGGAGGATTTTTTTTCAGACAGAAAAAAAATAAGCATTAAAATCTTTTTAAAGAAGGTGGGGGGAAAATAAGAGTTAAAATATTTTCATTTATGATCTCTTCAAAGTGCAGAATCCATGTCACAAGTCTATCAATCAGAGTGGAGCCTACAGGTGGAATTAAAAATAAGATCAAGCCTGCACAAGCTGGTCTTTCTGTTCTGTAGGTATTGGTAGGCTACAGTACCCAATGACTCTAGAATCAATTTATTACATGGCTAGCTTAAGGCATATAGAAGATAATTCCTCCTGGGCTAGCATGATTATAAGGCGGACTTGACCTGGCTAGTGCAGTCAGCTGCTTCTACAGCATAGATCTGGCATACATAGTTTAGTGTTCAGCATACCCTGAAGCAACAGTAGAAACTAAACATATCCCATGAATGCTCAATTGTCAGTTTGAATAAATCTAGTGAAACAGAAGTCTATACACAAAGATGTCTGCTAAACCGCATCTTAAATTTGCCCAATTTCATCTGTGTTGCATCATAGAAAACAGACATGTTGGGGGGCAGTTGCTGCATCCCACCAAGTTAGATGGCATCCTAAAAACACAGTGTCTCACTTTAGTTTCTCTCCTCTTCTGTTAAAATGTATAAGTGGATCCACCATCCCTTCCATTATGTCCCTTCCACTTCTAATCTGAACTCAACAGCAGAAAATTTCCAGGTTTCTTCCCCAGAGGGTTGGGAAAATCTTACCAAAACTTTTGCACCATTAGAAGTGCCTCCTTCATACCTCAGCAGCAGAATTGTGGAGACCAGTTCTGCCCCTGACTAGAGTCAGGATTTATTGGGGCTGGGCAGACAGCAGGAGCTGGCCTCATCACCCTGCCTCCCCCTTTAGAGCTTTAACTGGTTAGAAGCTCCCTTTCCTTCCAGTCTGCTACTCCGTACTTCCAGGTCGCCTCCCACTGAAGCGAAGGACAGCTGTTAGAGAAAGCCCTTGAACAGGGGAAAGCACCGGGCTATGGCTAGGGAAGCTTCTGCTGGTGCAGCCTGGCTGTGGATTGAGGCCAACACATCATAGTAGGGAATCTGCATCTCACCTACCAGCAGGCCTCAACTGCCTGTGAACAAGAGAGATGGACTAACCGCCAAGCGAGGCGGTTGAAGGAAGTTCTTCTCCTAGCGGTACCTTCTCACGAAGATCTTTACCTCACAAAAATAGTTTTGTTACCATCTTCATTAATACTTGCTTAGAAGAAATCTTCCCTCCACGTGAAAGTTCATTTCCCACCTCTCCCTCCCTTTGCGAGACGGGGAGGGGCACCAAGCTGCTTCCAGTCCAACATGCCGAACACTCCCAAGAAAGGAGTCTTTAAAAAATATAAGATCTGCCCTGTTTCCATTCGTCTCTCACGGACCCTCATGACAGGTGCCTTTTTTGCTTCTGTGAGACTCGCAAAACTCACGGCTGTCAGGTCTGTAGTAGTCTCTCCACATGGACCATAGGAAGTCGACAAATGAGACTCCAGTTTCACCTGACTGAAAGGGCCCTCTTGCCCCATAGCAGCTCCACCACTCATTACGCCAGTGCTTCGGCATCACCAAAAAGGATGGCCTCTGCACCTTCTTCTATGGAGGTTAAAGATCCTTTACCACAGCCACAAGATCCTGTGCACAGGCACTCCATTCCGGAGACTGCCCCTGTACAGAGAGTGGCCCCTGCCCTGGTTGCAACCACGGAACCGAAGGGCCCAACCGCATGGACTAATACTTCTGCACCAGCCCAAGCCCTGGTACGAGAAGAAGCCCGTGTATGGAGGAATGCCTCCGCACCGGGGGATCCTCCCGTACATACAACTACCACGGCGGCCTCCGTACCGACCATCGTCCCTGTGCAGAGAGAGGCCCCCATACCCAGCACCATCCCTTCAGAGAGGGGCACTCCTGTACCGATCACCTCTCCGTACGCATCACTTCAGGAGGGAGCCTCCGTACCAAGGCTTTCCTCCACACCGACAGCTTCCCCTCCATAAAAGAAGAAAAAGAAGTCTGGTGTCTTCCCCTCCAGGAAGCCAACCTCCAGGAAATCCCCCCAAAAGAAGAGGGATAAATCCTTAGATCCTAAATCGGGATCCAAGCGCTCCACTACTTCACATCGTTCTCCATCTAATTCTCCCCGTACGATGAACTTGAACTCGCCACAACTTTGACTATCACCAACACCGGTGCTGGTAATGCCTACTCTCTCTCCGGTGAAAAGTGAGGAGTTCTCAGCTGAATTTCTCAGACTCTTAGTTGGATGCTGACTATAGAATGCAGTGTAGTTCTCCCCAGTTCTTATGCCCATCCACACCACTGGAGTTTCCAAGACCTAGACTTCGGAGTGTGATCTCTCAGCCATTGGGAACCAAGTTCACCAGCACATTCCCTATGCTATCAATGGTCTCAAGCACCATACTGGCCTTCTCCCCACTACCACCCATACCAATGGGACCAGCCCTACTCAATGGGTTATGACTATTTTCAATATGCTTCTAGGGGCACGAGACACTCTGTCCAATGCTGCCAATGGTGCAGGGAACGACCACCCACCCTTGCTCCGTTACCAATTCCAAGGATGTCCACAGGTCTCAATTCCACAGATTCCCAGACTCCTCTAACACAAATCGTGAAGACTCTATACTACAGCAGAGTATCCCAGTCACAGCTGATGTGGCACATCCACTGCTGTGTGTCTACCACCACCTCTAACTCCAACACACACAACTTCCAGGGTGCCGGTGTCTTCATCTGCTCCTCCTGTTCTCCCATCACAACCTGCAGATGTGTCCAATCCTGTAACAGCTGCGGGTACGAGAGTCCCTTCATAATCAGGATAGCGTGCATCTGCTTCCCGCACACACAGCTCTTCGCCAGCTTCTGATGGGGAGAGTTCCCAGGCGTTTGAGGAACATAGAAAATCAGAGTATTCTGACACTTCTCACAAGGGCACTTTTCCTTTGATAACATCCAATGAATCGGAGGACTCCATCTTGTGCCCATCAGACATCGTATCAGACCCAGCTCAGGCAGTCTCCTCGGAGGATCATAAGAAGTTCCAGGTTCTCATTGCTAAATTGTCTAAAGCCTTGAATATAAAAACAGTTCCAGACGAAGATGATCCTATTTATAAAGCTTGTCTAAGAGAGCTTCCTCTAAATTAACCCTTCCTCTCTCAAAAAAGCTGATGAAACAATCTAGGCTTCACTGGAAAACACTGTCAGTGACCTCTCCTGTGGATTCCCACTTTAGTGCCTTTTACCCAGTACCAGCAGAGGATCACTCCATGTTTCTGAAGCATCCCACCCCCAACACCATGGTGACACAAGCAACTGTGGACAGAACATCCAGAGTGTCAGAAACCACTCCTTCTGACAAGAAGAGAACACACAAAGACATCCTGGGAAGGAAATTTTTATCTTCTTCCACGATGATCCTTGGGACATCAAAAGGGCAATTGGGTCACTTACCTCATGAATTGCCCTTCTATTCCCTCGCGGGAGTTCAGTCGGACGTTGGGATGATCCCTGCCATGGACACTAGGAGGCAGCAAACCGACCTTCGCCTGGGCATGCGCAGGGGATCTCCCTCACATTCCCCAGGAGTAAACAGCCGAAGAAGCTGAAA
>QEPC01008647.1:243730-291722 GCA_003113815.1 Sphenodon punctatus | reverse complement strand
CCGCCGCCATGGTTCTGCGGGCCCGTGCGGGGGGGTACCCAGTGGGCCTCACCCCCGACTTAGTGAAGCCCCGTCCCGTGCATCAAGCCGGGAACGGGGAAAGGAGGAGGCTGCCGCTTACCGCGGCTCCAGCGCACAGCGCTATTGGTATCCCTGTGGGGCCAGTGCCCCCGCTTACCTAAGAAAACAACAGAAGAGCCCCCCCCCTTAGGGGGGAAGGGGGGCCCCGAAAGTTGCCGGTGGGTGCGGAGCACCCTGCTACACTCCTTTCTGTTCTGAGGCAGACTTTCGACTGGGAAATGTGAGGGAGATCCCTTGCGCATGCCCAGGCGAAGGTCGGTTTGCTGCCTCCTAGTGTCCATGGCAGGGATCATCCCAACGTCCGACTGAACGGACGAGAGGGCATAGAACTATGCCTCTGCAATGTCCACTTTTCAGCATCTACTATGGGACTCATTGGGCCCACTTCTGGTCTGCATGCCTCCAAATGACAAAAGAAAGCAGAGGTCAGAGCTGAGGGTCTTTCTCTAGCCCAGTCACAATTGAAAACCTCATTGCACGTTGCTGACATGGCAGCCATAGCAACAGTGAATAGTGTGGTGCCTAGAACAGCTTTGCCATACCAGGCATGTGCAAAAATCGAAAAATCTAAAATTCAATGAGAAGGGGCGCTTTGCTTCAGACATGGATAATGTCCTAGCAAAAATGAAGGACACTAAGAGAATGGCATATGCACTGGGCATCTCTTACAAAACAAAAAATAAGTACCCCTTCACCCCTTCCAATAAGTCTGCCCGATACACTCTGGGAAACCTCCAGCAATCTCGGAAGTACTTCCCTTCTACTCAGCCTCAGTCAAGGAGGCAATATAATAGATGATGCAGTCTGCTGATGAGACCTTTGTTCTGGTCTAAGTCTGCTCCCAACAAGCAGAGATCTCATTTTTAATCAGGGCATCCAAAGCTTAGAACCAGTTCCCATAGAAATTTTCTTCCCAAACAAGTTGGCTTCCTATCTCTTACTACACGTGACAAGTGGGCTCTTGACACCATTTCCCATGGTTAAACGATTCCCTTTCCAATCCCTCTCTAAGGATCCAACTCACAAGACGTTGTTGGACCAAGACATTTTAGCCCTCCTCTCTAAAGAAGCTATCAAGGAGGTGCCTGAAAATTTCCAAGGAAGGGGCTTCTACTCCAGGTATTTCCTGGTACCCAAGAGGGATTGGGGGGGGGGGGTCTCAGACCCATTCTGGACGTTAGAATGCTGAACAAGTTCATAAGGTCTGTTAAATTCAGAAGGGTTATGTCAACACACTTCCATAAAAGCGTGCTCTCGCAAGTGGTTCTTACCTCTCCAAACAAAAGGGGTTAAAGTGGGAAGGGTGGCTCTCTCTGCTCCTTCCACCTGAAGGAAGATGGCATCCCCCTGCCACAGGGAAGCTTGGCACTTCATTGACTACTTGTTACCCGTACTCTGCCTGCAGGCAATTCTCTAGAGGGTTCTAAGGAGGCAGGAAAGAGCTATGTAACTCTGGGTTCTCCCTGCTTGTGCAAGCAGAGGCGGAGGGGGGTAGTTATCTTTTCTGGTAGTCACTACCTCTGGAGTACTTACCTTGTTTAAAGTATGCCCATTCAAACAAGTCCTAGGTTTCACACACTCCCTGCAAGCTAAATAAATAGCTGATGGAATGGCACCGTTTGGGCATTATGTCACATTCAGCTTTAGAGTGTGAAAACTCCTCGGCTCAAAAACACCCTCTTTAGTCAGCCTGTACACTAGAAATTATTCAAAGATCACAGAGTTTCTTTTAGGGTTGGTCCTAAAAATCCAACACTGCTTTGTGGGAAATAGGTCTACAATCCTTCTTGAAAATTGGTCCCAAAGAAGTCAAACACATTCCAACAGTTAGTTGTTCTTAATTGTAGTTCTTCTAGAAGTGTGAAACAAGCCCCCAAATGCTAGTGCTATACCCGAACAACTACAGATATTTGTTTTCAGATTTTACAATAGCGTGCATGGGTTTCAAAGACACATGGCTGTCTTTCCCAGTGTTAACTGAATATGTAGATGCAGCATTAACTATAGTCTTGCTGCCACTCTACCAATATCCGCAGTCCCATTTTCTGGTTTTGCAGGTAGCAGAGGGGATACAAACCTTTAGGTATTCCTTTAGAGGCAGGAAAATAGGAATAAGTCAACAAATATTTTTTAAAATACTTCAAAATAATAAAGCAGGTTTTAAAAATCCCTGCAAGGCAAATGTAGAGGGTTTTTTTGTTTTGTTTTTGCCCTTTACATACATGGCAGTAAGTTAGAGCAGATGTTTACAAAGGAACTGCCTGAACTTGGTTTTTGGCACTCACCCCCACCCCCTGCCTGAAATTAGAAAGAAATGGGGAAACCAGACAAAAGAAGAGTGGCGAGAAAACCGCAGGGGGGGGGGGGCGGGACGACGACATGTTGAGAGATCCAGAGTAAGTGCAGAGAAACTGAAGAAAATTAGAAGTAAACAATACCATAGAAATTTCATCACTGCAAAATTATTCTGCAGATGTACATGAATGGCAAGTTTGATTGCAGCATAATCAGCCAACATTTCATTGTAAAGGATATTCTGTAATCATTCAGTTCTTTCAGTTCTTCTTCCCTTCGCTGCTTTTCTATTAACGTTTGTTGCCGAGAAACCTCGTCGAGGAATTTTGACTCCTCTTCATCTAAGCCTCTTACCATGTTTTCTGTATAAAATACAAGGTACATTTATTAGAGGATGGGTGGATTAGAAAGCTGATGGGAGTAGAAGGCTATGTAACACTTTGTACCGTTGTAGCACTTTTTAGCCAATAGTTTTTGTGATTTTCCAAAAGGTAGATGATAGCTCTGTTTTGCAGCTGGAGAGAGCGGAGGCAGAGAGGGGCAGTGAGTGGCTCAAGTTCACATGGGACTCTGGATCATGGTCTACCAGTCTTCTAACAATTTGGATGTTGCAAACTAATGTTTCTGGTGTTTTTCCAAGCATGTACTATGTTGACTTTACATGTTACATAGCTGTCTCAGGCAGAATCATACACTGATCAGCATGGTTTGGTGTAACTAATGAGCAAAACAAGTTCCCAAGGAAAAGGAATATTTTCCAGTGGCCAGTTAGGATTCCCAATTTTCTTAGAGCTCAGCGCTGCCATTCAGACACAATCAAACCAGGGAAGCCTTTTTAACAAAATGTAAGATGATGTTTTACTGAATACTCTAACTCACAATTCAATGCATTTATAAAAACTAAATCAGCTAGAAATAACGTTTAGCACCTTCAATTGTATTTTTTCTCCACAAAATTTCCACTCTGGAATCTTCTCAATTTTTCCAACTAGGGTATTGTTCAAAGCCTGCTATCAGGCTGAAAGTTCTTTTCAGCTGCAGCAATTGGCTACACCTCACTGATTTTATCTTACTGAAAGTTTAATTCCATAAGAAGATCTGTACATAATAAAAGGGCTATATTTTTCCCACAGATGCACATGTAAGTCCTACTTATTTCAAAAGGGCAGGCAGGCCCTGGAAAATCTACTCCCCAAGCCATGGCAAGCAGCACATAACAGAGCTGGGCTCCAAAACTCTCTCTCTCCTCATGATGTACCATGTTTCATCATTACTAGATTAGAAAGCCAGTTTTGCTTTATTTTTGGGTGGCAATATTAAATGCCAGTATCAATTTGAGTGCTTTGGTATTAACATGTTTTACTGTGCTGAACTTCAGGCCAGGTTTGCGGTTTGGATTATCGCTAATTTATGATAGTATTTCCTTGGTAAACCACTCGCACTATCAACAGGGATCAGATGCCACATTTAACAGGCTATCTGGATTACTTCTCTACAACTTAGAAGAAATGTCAATTGTTCAAGTACTGAGAGGGTGGCAACAAATACTGATGAGGAGTTTAGTCTTAAGTTTGATTTCATCTCCCTTATTCTTCATCATTGATGAAGAATAAGGGAGATGGAATCAAACTTAAGACTAAACTCCTGACCTTCCTTAAGAAGTCAAATTACTATTGGCATAATCCAGTACTTACTACTGAACTGCTCTCCACAAGCAACTTACTCTGGAGCAGTCCAATTGAAGCCCAGAATAAGTAGTTTGTGGCAACCTTAGATAGAATTATACAAAACAAAAAACTTAACCATTTCAAAAAACATTAAAGGCAGAACCATTAAAAAAACAAAATCTTTCTTCTTCAAAAACATTTAACAAAATACATTTTACCCTAACAAACTCCAAAAAACATGAAATTACAATTCAAAAAACATTTAACATACATTACAATAAAAATTAAATGCCTCTGTCCTTTGTATATAAATTGTATAAACGTTATACAATGAAATGCTTACAACGAAAGTTTATACAACTTTATATAATTAAAGGTCTTATACAATGCAATTCTGCGTAAAAGGACAGAGTTAGGGCATTTTGGAAAATTGATTTATTATCATGTCGCCTACATGACGTTATAGAATTGTCGTCAGTTTAGTTAGTGGTAAACAGTAGAGTAAGCATGTATGGTAATAAATTAAGTACATATGGTGTGTTAATGTCGATGGTATGTTAACCAATACAGATGAAGTGTAAATAATTTCAATGCTTTTTGGTGTTTAATTTTTGTTGTAATGTATGTTAAATGTTTTTGCAACTGTAATTAATTTTCATGTTTTTTGGAGTTTAAGTTAGGGTAAAATGTATTTTGTGACATTTTTTGAAGAGGAAAGGGATTTTTTTGTTTTTTTTAAAGTGGTTCTACCTTTAAGGTTTTTTTTAAACTGTTAGGTTTTTTGTTTTAGATAATCTTCTTGGGTTTTAGGGGGTTATTCCTGGATATGGGCCATGGATTCGGTTTCTTCCCCCATCCCCAAGTACTGAAAAATCAAGCTCAGGGTAAGGGAGCAGAGATGAGGGTATGCATACACAATCTCTGAGAACAGATCCATGATCTAGATCCTACTCTTCCTAAGTGTACCTGAGGGTCGTGTAACTTAAAGAGCTCATGGAAGAGACTGAAATCCGGGGGTTCAACTCGGGGGGCGGGAGGAAGTATCAATGATTCAAAATAGTCTGGAGCACAACAATGCAGCCTATAGAGAACCGTCCACCCACCCAGATCACCCTGGGAGAAGATCTCTGGGAAGTGCCCTGAATAAATCCAGGTCCCACAACATTTACTATTTGCATTCTGCAGCGAGACCAGCTCAATTAGTAGCTAGTTCACTGGCTGGAGGAGAAGTCTCACAATTTAGGGGATTTCATTTGCGGGGGATGCAGGGAATTTCACACAATTGAATTGACAATCCAGCCCAGCCCCAGCTGAATGCAGAGAGGATTTATTTCACTTCCCCCCCCTTCCTTCCAACATGCTGGAATCGGATGAAAAGTTGTGGGACAGGGATCCAGCATCACCCTTCCAAGGTACTGCAACTTTGGCCACTTAAACAGGAGGCAGGAGAGACTTCTGGGAGTGGAGATTGCCCCCTGCAGGGGGCATCGGAAGAAGCTCCACGCATGTGTGTGTGTGTGGTGGTGGGGGGGGTGTTAGACCATTTTGGGGGTAACGTCCCCCGTGGAGGACAGGGCTTCCATCCAGCCGTGTCATCCACAAGGGACATCAAGCAAGACAGCGGAGCTTCCTCCATGCCCCCTGCAACAAACTTTCCTCCTCCCCTCCCCTCCTGAACTACAGGGAATTTCACCCCCACAAGCAGCTTCTCTTCAGTGCAACATTTCTCTCCACTCCAGCTGAATGCAGAGGATTTTACCTACACCCCAATGCTGGAGCCAAAGTGAATAAAAATCATGCATCTTTTCATAAGGACTGAAAAGTGTGGAGTGAGGCAAGTTGGTAAGAGCTTTCTCTTGCAGGGCTTCTGAGGTAAGGGTGTGATTGCCATGAAACTGACTAGAGCTAAAGCTGGCGCCTGATAAAGTTACCGGATTTTAAAAAGCAGACTCATTTTTGGCTGCACCAATCGCACTACACCAGGACTTGATCTAGATCTCACACTCCAAGGCTGTGAAATCTGGGGGCTCAACTCATCTGCACGGGAGGAGATACCTAGGGTTCAAAATAGTCGGGATGCTGTGCATTTTGACCACAACTGATTCATTTTTAAAGAGTTATAAATTTTAAGGAAAGGTAGGGTTTTATGTGTTTTTTTTTCTTTTAAAAATGGTTCTGCCTTTAACTTTTTTTAAACTGTTAGTTTTTTTGTTTTTCTCGAGTTTTAGGGGGCTCCTGGATATGGGCCGTGGATTCAGTTTCTTCCCCAAGTACTGAAAAACCAAGCTCAGGGTAAGGGAGCAGAGATTTCTGGCTTGATATTCTTCAGACTTTGCACATATGACAGTCCCCACAAATATAAGCCATGGATAAATTTTCACAACTGTAGCTCAAGTGGTTTCCTCAATATCAGGGCTTCAGCAGTCCCCTGCTTATAATGGAGAACGGTTCTGCCTTTAACTTTCTAAATATTCATGCAAGCAAGCAGGATACATGATAGAGTTGCAGGTTTGATGTAATTATTTAATTCAGCACTGTCACATTACACAACATTTCAGGAAAATAAAAAGAAAGCTATAGTCACCTGAAACAGCAAAGGAGAATTTTGCACAGAACGCAACGCACTGTTTGTCAAAAAGTCTTACACTTGCAAGGAATGTCACAAGTTCTTTTATTAGAATAAGTAGCTAGGGCCTTAGTTTTAAACTGCTTAGAAAGACAGCAACACCTTCACCAACACAGTGCCCTACCGTTATAGGGCAATGGCTCACATGGGTAACAGAGAGCAACAGAATACCCTAAAACCAATTCACCACTGTACTGTCTACATCCTCTGGGTTTAAGATCTCCCATTCAGCTGTGCCTTCATTTAAGATCAGAGTTCATGCAAGTATGCAAAAGTGGATGAGAGAAAATTTTCCCTTCTCTGGCTGGGATTATCCTGGTTTCTGCATTCCTACAAAAGTTAGCATGTACGGCTATAACACCAACCCCCAATGTGTTACGATCAGGGTTTCCATAAATATGCAGTCTCAGTAATTGCTACATCACTGATCCGCTTTTGAATTATAATACACACGAATACCATTTACTGGTGAAAACTAACGATCCCCCCCACCTCCAAAAGGCAGATATTTTAGTTGTAACTCCATACACACCAAGTAGCTTTTAGAATGTACAGATGCCAAATTTACAAGCTCAAGATGAGCAAGAGAGATTTGTACATAAACTAAGATCAGGATGACATCTGTTGGAAACACTCCATTTCCCATAATTCATAGTAATGACTAGAGCAAGAATGGCTGACGAACAGAATTTGGAGTCAGGAGATCGGGGTTCCATTTCCAGCTTGCTTTCTTTCAGCCTCTGCTTCCATATCTCACAGTGACATTCATTTTGATATGATGTTTGTAAATAGGGTCGGCCCTACTGCGGGGTGGCCCAGCACCTGGGGTCCCCAGCTCGACAGTGGCCGGGAGCTGGGGACCCTGAGCGCAGGGCCCTGACCATATCACCCCTAACAGGCAGCCGGGGGTGGGGCCATGGAGCTCCATGCCCCTCTCCCCTCCGCTGCCTGTCAGTCTCTCAGCCAGGGGAAATGTGGGAAAGGCGGGGCCTCTCCCTCATTCCCCCCTGGCAGAGACAGCCAGGCAGCGGAGGGGGCCAGCGGAATGTCCGGTGGCGGCGGGCAGCAGGACCACCGTCCCCAGACCGAGCCAGGGAACGTCCCCTGAGCCGGGGAGCGAAGAATAGGGACCTGCCTTTGTTCCCTGCCCTGGGCCCCGCATATTGTAAGGCCAGCCTTGTTTGTAAACCACTTTGAGTTCCTCAGGAATTAAGTACTATAATAATGCTAAATTATAATAATGATTCCTTCTTGTGTGGTAGCAGCAAGATCCACCCATTCGTTTTCCAAATTAACATAAGATTATGAAGCATCTCCAAACAGTGATGTAGCACACCAATGGTACAAGACAAAGAATGACCCCATAAATATACTCTGGATACGAATTTCACAAAAGGCACAGGAAATGTGGAACACACTTCCCTGTGCTTAGGCTCAAAAAGGTATTTGCTGTTGCTTACTGAATTTAAACTGCTCCTCAAACTCTTGTTGTTTCTTGTCTTTCTGTTCCTGGAGTCTTTCATACAGTGAGCGGGAGTCATACACCTCTTCTGGGCATTCTGAGGGTGGAAGAGAAGCAAGAGACAACAAGATGCCTTAGCCCAATTGGCTTGAGAGCATGTCACATGTGGCAGGAAAATTAACCCAGAATGCTATAAGCAATTTACTCTAGATCAAAAATGCAACTCTGAGGTAGTTGTCCCCAAAATGCAGAAGAATCTTATCCCTCATTACAAAAGGTTAGCTTACCCTTTGATTATGTGCAGCTTATCGAGCTTCAGGTGAAAGCTCTCACAGCTGCCACGGGAAATTGCATTACGTGAAAAAAGTCTGAGAAAAGCAATGGTGACATTAAGAATCTTTCTACTTTTCAGATTTTTAAGCATCATAACAAGCATATGTTGGAAACACAGATTCTTTGATCCCTTTCGTGCAGCTACTGAATTAGGTTCTAATACCTTCTGGGTCTTCAGGTTTTCGAACCTTCTCCCATTCTTCTTGTCTTCTCTTTCGCCGTTCATCTAGTTCCGCTTCAGACACAAACCTTTTGTTAATCACAAGGTCAGCACTGCCATCTCCTCCATCCATTGTGAAACCAGCCTGCACAAACAAACAAAAATTAGAAAATTAACTTCTACGGTGAAAACTAATGTTTGGGGATGCTAAAAACTCTAAATCACCCATATTATAAAACTGATTGTGATTTCAGATGCCTGGGTCAAATTATTGTGCCTCTTGAAAGAGCAGGTTGCTCTACTTTGGAGAAATACTAATCCTTCAAAACACACAGGGCTTGTGAGATAGAAATTGAACCTCACTAAACAAATAATGAGAAAATTTAAATCAGTTTGATGCACCACTTCACAGACAAATTAAGTTACAAACATAGCCCTAGTTGGCAAAAATTTAACTGATTAGTTAAAATTTGTTTAATATTTCCAAGCCATACTATTATTATTTAGATAACACCAGCAATGTGCCCAACACTAACAGTCATGAATTTGAGACAGCAGTGTCACAGCTACCATGGAGTGAGGGGGTTCAGTTGAGCCCAAGGCCCCAGACTCTGGGGGGACCCTTTGCAAGAAGGCTAAAGCACTGCTAGGGAACTTAGGATGTTAATCAAGGAGACATCAGCCCACACCAGGTGGGTGTCCATCTACCTGTTGATTAGGTGTTTGCCCCCATGGAATATGCAGCCCCTCCTCACGGCAGGGTCCCGGAGCATGCAAAGCCCACCATACAAGCAAATAAGGCCGGGCCAACATGGGCCCATGTGTCCACATCCCGCTTAGTTTGTGTGCAGCCTCGCACCCGTACAGGTCTGCCAGCACCATAGGGCAAAACCAGATATAACAGTGGCCTACTGTTGCTCTAAGCCACCGCCACATCTGTTGTGGCACCGCCGGATGGTGGCCAAGGATTGCCCCAGGCTGTATCGGCAGCTAGCCCAGGTTCTGACCTCGGAAAACCCCCAAAGTCACAGCCCAGGCTAAGGCCTGCCCAACCAGGTCACAGCAGGCTATTACATCTGTTTTTGCCCACAATGACCCAGCCTAGATCAGGGCCTGCCATGTCCAGCCACCATGACTGGCCATCATTCTCCATCTGCAGCCCCTGCTCTCCCAACCCTGAGCTCCCCCCAGCTCTTCCGCTGCCCCTCAATCCCAGCCCCTATAGCTCTCCCGCTCCGCCTGCTACCCCAACCTGCCCCCCCAGGTCTCCCGCTGCCCCCCAATCCCCACCCGGAGCCTTTGCTCTGCCAGCCCTGGGTTCCCCACCAGCTCTGCCACTGCCCCCTACTCCCTCCATTCCCCAGCTTCAGTGTTGCCCCCAACCTGCAGAGGAAGAGGATTGGGACTGAAAGCCCAAGGCAAAGCATGGGGGCATGGAGCCTAAGTTGGAATAAAGCACAATATACGAGACCGTACGGTACGTCTTTACTGCTTACATGGTATGCAAGTTAAAGCATATGCCTTAACTTGCAATTTCCAGCATGCTGTAAAAAGCAAGAGCTGTAACTCTTCTCATTAAAACACAAGGTTTTTTGATTATGGAATATTGTAAAAAAATTCTACCCATTTCTTTTTTTTTTAAATTACAGGTGTATATTATTGTTGCATTTTTGTGAATGCAAACTATGTGATACTTTTATTCTGTAATTTTTATGAAGCTTTTTTATTTGAGATGGAACAAAGTATTATACAATTCAATTTACATATACCTTAGTTGGCAGCATACTCAAACTACTCCACATAACAGATACATTTCACAGAGGTGTTGCTTGTATAGGTAAAGAATGCTGAGATGTATGTTTTGAAAGGTGTCAACAGGAATAGTTCAACCTATGCTTCTAAGAATGAAGCTGGATAATAATGAGGTGTGGTTAAAAGTTAACACATTCATTATATTTTCCCTATCAGAACTGAATTAAAGAGAATTAAAGTTGGTCTCCCTGTTTTCGATTATTACTTGGACTCAACTTGCCCTTTTTTCCTTGTCCAAGCCAGAGGCATTAACTGACAAGAGGAGTTTGTTTCTTCTTCTACCTCATGCAGTCTAAGCCTCATGCAGTCTTCTGAAGACCTTAAACACTTACACAAGCACCTAACCTGAGACAGTGAATACTTTCATTGATTCTAATGGGGCTACTCAGGTGTCATCATTTATCCGCTGAAGTCAGTGACTCAGCCCCCATTGAGGGCATATGTAAAGCTAAGCACCTTCATAAGCATGTAATACCTCTAGCTCTATCCTCATCATCAGGTGATTCGCTTAGAAAGATTTGGCATGTTATTTTTCTTCATTTCCTTCTTAGGGCACATTTGTATGAATAGTGTTAAACAGAAAGTAACTAATGTGATGTAATTAGATTGATTCTGTAACATTCTCGCTGTAGCTTTAAACTAAACGTAGTTTCTCCCCTAATGGTCATGGCACAGCACAGCCACTCCCCACACTGAAAGGGTTCACACTAGAGTTCGTAACTAGAGTAACTAGTTAGTAACTCTAGTGTGAACCCTTTCAGTGTGGGGAGTGGCTGTGTTGTGCCATGACCATTAGGGGAGAAACTACTTTAGTTTAAACCTACAGCGAGAATGTTACAGAAGTGGAGTAGAAAGCAAAGGAGTGCTTTTCAGAGTACAAATTTTACTACTGAATAACTTCAGTTTAATGCTCTAGATGTATGAAGCATTCAGGATTAAATGCAGTGCATGGGTAGCTTCTGTGGTAGAACACCAGGACTCTGCTGTTGAGGCCCACCTAGAGGGCTGGCGGTAGGACAGGCACTGGGCCGCTTTGGGGGCTGGAGATTGGAAACACTTGAGAGCACGAGGGGTCGCAGGAGCCGGCAGTACACCTGTGCATCTGCGCTTCCTATTACCATTCCCAGACCTGGCAGGAAAAAAATCAGGGGTTCATGCCTGCAGCCAGCTAGCCTGGAAATGTCAATACAGAATACACAGGGAACACAATGGGCTGGAAATAGCGCAGGCTGGACGGTGGGGACCCCAGGAGGAAAAGTATGCCATCCAGATTTGGGGGGGGGGGGGCGCTAAATCATTTAAATTTTTATAGAGAGCCCAAGATGGATTTGATTTCAAATTATGGATTTAAATCACCGGTGAGAAAGCCTTGATTTAATCACTGTTTCCCACAAAAAGTGCATTTTTGTTGTTTACTATAACCTTAATACATATTATTCACAACTAAGAGATAGGCATAAGGTTTCATTTTTAGAAGGTACACACCCTACATTTAAAACAGTGATTAATTTTGCTATTTTTTTTAGATTTTGCAGCTACATTAGAAAAGTGAATTATGATTTGGTTATTTTATTTATTTACCCCCTGCTGAAAGACACAAAGGAAAAGTTTGCCTTACTAACAACAGGGCATTAAGGGTAATCCTCCAGCCACTGAAGTAATTAGCCCAGCTCACACTCAGAAGGACTGTTTCAAAATTCTCCTGAGCATTACTGCCAGCTGAGCAGCACTTTCACGCTCAGGTTGAGAATCCCTGGAATAGAGGTTTGTTGGGGGTGAAGAAGTGGATCTTTGAGTATAGCCTCTCCATTGATTTGAGATCTAGTGAGGGAACGGGAATAGTAGAAGAGAAAACCTACCATGACATGCTGTAAAAAAGATCCTGGTTGGGCTTATTCACTGAAGTGGATTGGAGACGGTTCTCCCCCCACCCCAATGACTTGACAAGTATCTGCATCAGTTAGCTTTGGTAAATAAAATAACCAAATCATAATTCACTTTTCTGATGTAGTTGGAAAATTAATCACTGCTTTAAATGTATGGTGTGTACCTTCTAAAAATGAAACTTTATGCGTGAGGGTGTTTCCTCCTTCTTTCTAAAAAGGCCCAGTGAGACATCTCACCCCAAAACGTCTTGTTGTGTAAATCAAACCATTCCATTAGAACTATTCCTCCCCACCCCCAAGGGCTCCCCATGGGTCATTCCTGCCACCAGTGCCTAGATGAAAGAATTGACTAAGGCCCCTTTCAGACCCCACTCCCCAGCATATTCTGGCTGTGGGAGGGAATGCGCAACCAGGATATGCATGGGATCGGCTGGTCTGAAAGCTCTCCCACACGGCCTTGATGGCAGACATGCACAGGGATGCAGAGCTGGCTTTCCTGCTCTGCATCCCTGCACGTGTCTGACGGCAAAGCCACGTGCAGGAGCTTTCAGACTGGCCGATCCCCCCGCATATCCTGGCTGCACATTTCCTCCCGTAGCCAGAATATGCATGGGGAGGTCTGAAGTCCTAGAAGCTCTATTTTTCAAGGCTCAAAATTTGGCGTGTGTGTGTGTTTGGGCATTCACATCCCCAATGCTCTGAAAGTTCAGAGAGATGTATCCCCTCTATTTTCACTATAATTATGATCCTGCCTGGTTATGAATTTGAGGCAGTTCTCAGCTTGGCTGCATTAGGCATTTGCTATTGCTCAATGCAATACCCCCACAGGGTCAGTGACTCCATGGGGGAAAATAAGCTCCACCCCTTCACTGTCTCTTGGCAACTTCAAGCAGAATAGGAACAGTGTTGAGGAATAGGGCTTCTTTCCTACCCAGAGAGCCACCTCTGGAAGTCACCAGGGATCAAAAGGAACCAGTGCTGTATCTTGCTGATCTTGGAGCTCAGGGCTCGCAACATTGTCTGCCACCATTGCAGCCTCTGCTGCCCCACAGGGATGCGCCACATGTGCAGCTGCACATGGCCCCATGGCCAGCTGGGGCCCCGTGCTTGCCTGGCTGGGTGGCAGGCTGCAGCTGGCTTCTCCCCCAATAAGTTCTTCTGCCTCCCCTCCATGGCTCCGGTCCCCATCTCTCACCTGCCTCTGCTTCCTAGGGGTGGTGGATGGGACTGGGAGATAAAGCTGTTTGTTTACAAACTCCTCCTCCCCATGTGTGATCAGAAGGTTGTTACCTTGTAAAGAAGGTTCTTCAACATAGATCCCAACATTCTCACAACTGGGTTCTGCATACTTGCTCACCATATTCAAATAATAGACTACATGATGGTCTCGAGTTCCTCTAGTATAAAAAGCACTCTCCCACCTCAAAATGACAGTTCCTTCCAACCCTTTCTAGGAATACAAGAAAAAAATTCCATACACGGCTGGAAGGGTGGGTGTTGTGAGAATGTTAGGAGCCATCACAAAGAACCTTGTTTACAAGGTAGCAACCTTCTGTTCTTCGAGTGGCTCCTCACAGGCCATTTTTATATGGCTCCACCAGGTGGGGTGGGGAGGTCCGTGGGCACGCCGGTGCATGCACACTGCCACACACGCATCCCCACTCACCCCCCCACTCATCCACACCCATGGAGTAACCACCGTTTCCCCCAGTTGCTCTCTGCATGGGGACAAGTGGGGGGTGAGTGGGGATGCGTGTTAGGCAGGCGTGCATGCACCCCCGCTCACCATATGCACATGCACCACATCATTCACACGGGACTCCCCTACCCATGAACATGCAGAAATCTGTGTGTTCATGGGTGGGAGAGGCCCGTGTAAAAAGGGCCACATTCTCACACATGTCTTACTTATATTACCTTAGGTATGAATTTAGGATGTAAAACAATATATATTCTATCTTGGAAAATCTGCAAATATGGTTCTGAGATTATTATGGCTGCTATTTCACTAACTCTTTTTAATGAAGATATTGGTAACAGGAATACTGTCTTTAAGCCCGCACCCCATACCCAGTTCATCTGCACCCCCCATATAATCAATTCACGCTGCCCCGGAGGCACAAGTGAAATGGTTATGGGGTGAGGGCAGTGTGAATTAATTATGGGGGCACAACTGAACTGGTTTTTTATATATATTTTATATATATATATAAAAAGGGGGGGTCTCTTCATGAGATAATGCGCTTAATAGGCTAGCTACATTTTGGGTGTCTTGTGTGTTTGATAGTAGCACCTCTGGACTGGTCACACCATGTGCGTGCACACGGCACAGGCAGCGCCAGCAGCAAGAAGCAATAGGCCTTGGAGGCCAGGATGGCTAAGCTCCCCCTAGTAAGGCAGTGGACATAGTCTCTCTGTGCCTGCCTCACTGCCCACCCGGCTGCCCCTGCAGTGGAACCACTCCTGGAACAGTGGTAGATGCTCGGCTGGGGATGCGGGGGGGGGAGGGAAGCATTGGGAAGCCATGCCTGTCTATGGCCACTCAGAGGGGTGGAGAATGGGAATCCTTCCTGTTCAGAGGGAGTAAATTGTATGTAAATGTACACGTTTGCATAACTAGGTGGGGCCTAATTTGCACAATTAGGCCCTGCACCAAGACTTTGCACATGGCCTCACAAACCCTGGGGCTGGCCCTGTTGTCCCACCACTGCCCCATGCCATGCTGGGGGAACAGAGCTTGCAGGCTATCTTGAACCTGCGTGCTGCAGCTCCAGCCTTCCTTGTGTCCTTGCTGCACCACTGTCATTGCTGCCCTTGTTTCCCCATTGTTGAGGGAGCAGTCTTGAGCCTGCCCACCCCAGCTGGAGACCACCCACCACCATGGCTTAGTGCCCACCCAGGGCTCTTGCTGCCATACCATCATTGTTGCCCCTGCTGGGGGACTAGAGTCTGTCGTGAGCCTCCCTACTCCAGCTGGGGCCCACCTGGGGATACCACCACTGATATCACTGACCATGCCAGAGCCGGGCCTCCTTCCACACAGAGGCCTCCAAGTCATATAAGCCACTGCTGTAAGTGGAAGTGTGTGAACTGAACTGAATTGAGGCAGGGTCAAATTAGGGTGTGGAATTGATTAAGTTGAATTGCAGAGAGTAGAAAATCTATGCATATTTATATACAAGAGGTTGAGAACCCCTGATCTATTCATTCTTGACATTTTGCATTTTTAGAGAGGTACGGGTTTACCTCCATGTACACAAACTTGCAGAGACTGGGAGACAACAGGGCTGATGGTTAAGTAATCAAGTCTGTCAGCTCTTCATCTGCATATACTGCCGTTTAACAACGGTGTATCTCTGGAGACACACAAATCCACAGTTTGAGAACTGAAAGTAAAACCAGCTTGTTTACTGTTAACGAGCACTGGCTTTCGCCCTGACCCAAAATCAGAACAGTACAAAATCATGGCATAAGGACTATAAGGACAAAACACAATGCCTAATTTCTTCTGCCATGAAGGTGAAGGTCGCTAAATTGGTCAAGAAAAGATCATCTTCTTGTGGCATAATCCAAATTAGTTTCTCTACAGAGGAGTATACGTTAGGGAAAGGAAACCCAAGAGCTAGGAACTTACTCCTTATATCTTTATATAATGGGCATTCTAAGATGTAGTGAACTACTGTTCACTCATTGGGTACATAAGTACGATGGGGACAAAATCATTGGGTTCTAGGAATGCACATCCTTCAACCCCCTATTATTGCCTTGGTATCTGTTCCAATCAGACACTGGTCAAGGCAGTTCTTAAACTTAGGTTTCAAATCAAGTAAAAAATATTTCTTCAAACCTTCCCCTCCTGACCAGTGAATATAAAAGGTCACAATTCGAGAACTATGAACAGCCGCAACATCAGATTGTGCAGCTATATCGCAAACCCTTTCATAGAGGCAAGACCTATCTGACTTGGAGAAAAAATCTCTCATTGCTGTTAAAATAAGATCCAAAGCCCATGGTAAGGAGAGTACTTAACACAAAAAGCAGCCAAGGAGACTTAATATTTACAGGCAGGAGATTGTCCTCCAAAAAGCACATTTTAGGAGCCTAAGTGGGGAATATGTTAAAATTTTGAACTGCAGAGTCATAACCCTAATAGTCCATGAATGAATGAATTTATTTCAGCGTAGCCGTAGACTATTGCCTAAACAAACAACATAAAAAGCACAGTATACACAAGTGCATAAGCCCTGGAGTAACAAAACCTAGGGCCCTAGAAGTAAAATCTTAAAAATAAATTAGACTAATACTAAAGCCTAAAAATAACAGGCCAGTTTCCAATCTCAACATGGGTGTGCTGGAGTAGATGGCGCCACTCCCAAAAGGGATCGCAAAAGTTTATTTTGATCAATGTCAATCTCGTTGCCTGACCCATAGCCCCAGACCTCTGTGGCTTACAACAACTGGGAATTTACCTTGGCCATATAAGCTTTTAATGGAGCACTAATCGATCTCCCCGCAACCAACTTTTTGATGACTGACATCTTATTTTTCAGGGTCCCAGGAGGAGCTTCCCAGGAAGATGCCCTGGTGAGAGCAATACCAAAAGGTATTTATATGTTCTAACCTCCTCCAGCCTATTATTCCCTGTCAACCAAGAAAAGTGTTTAAAACGTTTTTCCCCAGACCATAATTTTGGTTTTTTAGTAATTAATTCTTAAGTTTTTCTGGGAGCAAAGGTTCTCAAATCTATTTAAGACCCTTTGTAAGCCAACAGGGGACCTAGAAATAATAGCGGTGTCATCTGCAAACATCAGGATTGACACAGCAGTTTTTAACAATTTAGGGGGGATGGAAATAGCTCACCAATAATATCATTCATAAGGAGATTGACTAGGAGGGGAGCACGTTCACAGCCCTGTCTGACTCCTCTCGGGGTCAAAAATCTCAGACACCCCTCACCGTTTAAGCCCCATTGGAGTTGGGCCCATGTGTCACTGTGGTATGATATCAACAACTTAAGGAGAGGCGGAATCTAGTCCCAAACTGGACAGTTTGGTCCAAAACAAGTTCCTGTCTACTGTATCAAAAGCAGAAGCTAGATTGACATATGTCACATTCAAAGATGACTTCTTAACAGGGACATATTTATGTCTAAGGAACTGCATAGTAAATAGAAAAGTAAAGCCATCAGAGATGCTCAATTGGATTTTCTACACTGAGCACTGGGTCCCAGTGGGTAGAGTGAATTTCTTTAGTCTTTCGGGCTGTTAGGGCCACAATGTGTGAATTAGATCCTTGTCCATCCTGGTTGGTTAAGGCCATCAGGGTTGGTGATGGAACAGGTGGCCAACGCTTCCCTTGAAGAGGGCAGGTTCCCAGGGTCTCTTAAGGAGGCTGTGGTGTGACCCTTGCTCAAAAAACCATCATTTGACGCTGACATGGATGTCCAGGTGGCAGCTGTGGTGAGGAACTCATTTAGTTAAGCTACATCTGGTTTGACAGTTGCGGCCATATATCTTGGACCATCCATGCCTTCATCACCTTGAGGCTTGATTACTATAATGCACTCTACATGGGGCTACCCGCCGTGGCCCATCTCCTTACTGCTTCAAAAGCCCTCCCCACAACAGAATGGGTGGTGTTCAGCTACCGCTCGGAAGTGGACAACGCTGCAGGCCTTCACAAGCCAGAACTTCAGGGAGTAGGCAGGGTCCCCCAGAACAGGTCACAGGAGCACCTGCTCAATGAAGGTTTCAGTGGTGGGTTCAAAGTCTCCAGTGTACCCAAAGATAGGGGACTGGCAGAAGGTGCAGGTGTCATGGTTCTGCCTGGACCACCCAGCCAGCACATCCAAAAACCAGGTACAGTGGTCCACTATGGCCTGGAAAACCACAGACATGAAACCCCTGTGGGGTTCAAGTAGTCATCTTTGCTGTGGTGTGGACAGATGGAGATATGGCTCCCAGCGATTACCACTATACAGTTTGGGAACTCCTCCCTCCATCACGATCAAAGGGTCAGCCTACTGCACCATTTGGTCCAGCAGCACTTCCACAATTAGCGTGCGCACCTCGACAAGGTGGTGCCCACCATGGAGATTCGAACGCTGAATTGCTGGGTGACAGAGCAGGAGGATTCTGGAGTGGTGAGCTTCCAAATGGCGATTGCAACATGCTTCTCCACTAGGATGGGCCACTGCATCTCTGTGCTCTCTTTCTCCAGTCACAGCCTGAGTTTCTCAACAATCTGCACAACGAGGCAAAAGGACATCAAAGTTAGAGATCCACAAGTACAGCACAGTTTCCCACTAGTCTGTGCCTTTCCCCTTGATGCACACAAGCCTTTCAGTGGGTACAGCCATGCACAGAGCGTTGGTGACCAAAGCTGCATCTCCTGACAGGTACCTCTCAGCACACATCACCTCCCCTTGCAGTACTTGTATCCTCCCCAGCGCAGTCTGTTGTTGCGAGAGTAAGGCAAGCGCATAGCATCGAAGCACGAGCCGCCTTTGCATCGCGGTGCATTCCACTACTCGGCCGCAAGTGTCTGTCGATGGTTTAAAAATCTCATTGAGTCAATGACAGCAGGTGGCTTGGATCTGTTGGATCACTCACAAGTTCTGCTCAGTAGCAATCATGAAGGCTTGAAGCGTGATAAGCACTGGGAAGTTGTAAGCATCTATGGCTGCAGTATAAGCATCTGTGAAGTCTAAGCCATGCACCAAATTTTTTCAAAAGTTAAGCGACTGCCTAGTTAGGATTGATTGTGCACCACACGTGAGCAAGTATTGGCCACGTGTCATCACAGGACTGGCTGCAGGCCCAGCTATTGGCTCGGGTCATGGCAATGAATGTCGCTGCGTACAGAATGTGAGAGCTAAGCTACCCATTGGTTAAAAGCAACTCATATTTCTTATCTTTTGAAAGTAACACTTTTTGCTTACAATGAGCATGAGGAGTCATAATGCCCAAAAAAGCTATTCCTGCAGGTTCTTTGCCAGGAAAAACTGGTGTTGTGGCTGCCCATGGTACAGGGCCCAGAGAAGTTGTGATGGATACCCTTGTCTTTGTACATCACGCCTCGCCCAAACATCAGCAGAGAAAGCTGTCAAACCCATCCTGCGAGGCTGGCTATGCACTCATCATGTGGCACAAGCACACAGTGGGGTTCCATGTATGCATGATGGACAGCAGGCACTGCCCAAACCTGCTGCAGTTCAAAGTTCAGCAGCATGAAAAAATGCAAGCCCCAGAGGAGTTCCGGTAGTGGGATGAGATGGAAACCATGACTTTTCTGGATGGTTGTGCACTGCCAGAAGTAAGGAAGTCACTGAGGCTGGACTTTCCCTGATGACAGCGAGAGGATAACCATAGGGCTACCGGGAGTGCCTCAGTCAGATAGTGGAGCAGAATCTCTAAGGGAAAATGAAGCATCTTGGGGTACAGGGAATGTGAACCCACTGATGGAGAGCTTCTTGCCCTATATGAGGTTTGGTCAAGCAGAGAAGTGAAGAGTGCCCTGGTGAGCAGAGATGTTTTCAGCGCCAGCTGTATGGCCCTGCCCTTTATCTCTATAAACCAATCCTCATCCCGAGTAATGAAGAAGACAGCCCACCGCATTCGGGGCAGTGGCTTCCTTTTCAAGGATACCTGCTCCCCAAAAACTCAGAATGCAGGGGAAGGTTTGAAATCTCAAACCAACCAACAGGCGCAAAGGATCAAAGTCCAAATGTTCCAGCGTCTGGTAGGGTCCACTCAGAAATCCGATATCAGGCTGGCTGTAGCCCCATCAACAAGCGATAGTATGTCCAGAACCGCCACAATCTGCGAACGGCCCTGACAACGGTCAACACCCTTAGGTGTCGCCCTTCAGCCAGTGCCCAAGGGCCCCAGCCCTAGAAGAAATACTGCAGAGGGAGGAGGGGACAGGGCTGATTGGCAGGCAACTTCTCCTCTAGATCTAGAAGCAGCCTTTGACTCAGTGAAGAATGTAATTCTTTGGAATAAACTGTTTTTACTGGGTATTGATCCACCTCTTCTGAAATTACTGGAGGCATACTAGGATAGTACTTAGGCGCAGGTTCACTGGGGATTGGCGGGAGAATTAACCCCTACGTTTGATACAAAAAAAGGAGTAAGACTAGGGATGTATCCTGGCCACACTTTTGTTCAATTTATATATATAAATAGGATTATTAAGGCTATGTTTGGGACAGACGTACTAAGGAGGATACAGAGATTCCTCAAAACAAATTTTTGCATTCTGTTCTGGGAGTTTCTTTTACATTTCCTGTGCCCTTAAGGTTAGAGACAGGAGTAGATTCCTTACTNAGTATGGGATTTGCTCAATAAACTCAGCATTCTGTGCATAGCTAAGGGTTATTTCCAGGTGCCAAGTGCTGGCAGGTGTAAACCCAGGTATGCACCTCCATGACTGGGCGGTATGGCAGGCGTTGAACCACCTCTTGGAGTCATAATAGCCCAAAACAAACGAACAGCTAGGGCAGCTTCTTCTTCCCATAGTTCGCTGTGGCTCCGAGTCATGACAAGGGGCGAGATACTGGAAAGAGGGGGGTTGGCGGGCAGAGGGGGAAGAACTCCTGCTCATGTCATGTATTAGGTTTGTCTCACCAAACCTGTGAGTGGGGGCTGCCCAAATTCAGAAGTAGTACATGCAGGAGCTGCCCGTTCATTAAGCTCCACACAGCAAACATGTTAGTGGGGGCTACATAAACCAAACCTGGACTCCAGCAGGCTATCATCTCATTTGTTAACACCCAATGGGGTTCTATTGTACTTAACAGTGCCCTTTTAGAAATATTTCGTCTTACCATGTTCTGTACAGAGACAAGTTTTCACTCTTAAAAAGATTTCCCCAGTAGCCAGAGAGTAGAATTAAACTGACCAGGATGATCCATCTCCTTGACTTCGTCACACACAAAGTCAGAATGCTCTCTAGCACATAACAAAAAAAATACAAACCTCACCTGATCCACATAATGCAAGTGACACCACAGATATTCTCCTCTGGAAGACTGCTCTACAGTTATTCAGCTATCTGGATACCACTAGCTCTGCTCAGAGTTTAAATCCTTACATTTGAGAGAAAATAAAACAGTGGTTCCCAAATTCTTTGCCCACATTATCTCATTTTGAGACAAATATATTCCTGCAACTCCAGATGGCAAAGCCATCTAAGTTGGTAAAGTATATCCAATATTGACAAGGATTATGACCTCAACCACAGATAGAGGGAATTCATCTGGGATCACAATCCCATTTGGAGACCTTGGGACTCAACACTTTTGTGGGGGAAATTTGATTTGACCTCTGCTTATCACAATATAAATTAGATCAATGCATACAACAATCCATCCACATTAGGAAAATCATCCACTGCTGAAAATGATCGTCAGTAATGGGCTCTCCTTCCAGTTGTTACCACAATGTTAGTATTACCGCAGTACCATTAGGGAAAACAGGATTGGAAACACATTCCAGCAGGTGTTCTCTCTCTACCATGGCAGTCACATTCCACAGCACCAGGACACAAACAGAAAGTGCTATTTAGAATATGAAAATTAGATCGTTTTCAAAATTGATTCAGTTTTCCAGCATACTTCATTGGCTGTACTTAGATGGCAAGTCATTATGCAGTTTAACTTTTCTCAAAAGTAATGGAAAAACAACAAAATGGCATCTGTAATGCTAAAAAACTGATACACTTTGGGGGGGGGGGGGGGACTTCTACTTTTTGCTATCTGATGGCCTGAACAAAATTGGCATTTTTGATCAACCGGGAAGTGTGCATTGATTCTTCTGCTCATGCAAAGCACTGAGAGGCTCACTCAGTGATCACATCCCAATGGGCCACTGAACAGTTAAGTGGTGATTCTTTCACATGAAAGGGCTTTTTTTCATTGTTATAATATTGCTAACCCATCAGAACCAACTGCTGTTAGTTTTCCACAACTACACCAAAAGCATTCTCAGGATTTTTTTGGTTTTTTAACCCTGCTCCAGTGTCTTAAAAAAACAGATGTTAATTGTGTCTGGGGTGTTTTTTCTACCCCTGTCCTCAGCACTGAGATTTCTGGTGAAATGTGCAAGTTAATGTGAAATAGGATGGGCTTAAAAAACTAGCCCAGGTAAAAAAAAAGCTTAGGTTTAAAAAAATACCCCATGGCAAAGTATATTGGGGTAGTTTTTTGCCACTTTTTTAAAAATAAAAAACAGCTAATGGTAACCAAATTTTGAGTATATTGTGTACCTGGGTCCAGGTGATAACGTCCTAAAAGAGCAAAGTTGGAGTGCCACTAACTTGCACGTTTTTGTGAGAGATGTGCACCTGGGGTAGGAAAATACCCCCAGAAAATGGAGCAGGGTTAGTTACTTTAGTCTGATGAATTACACCAGGCTAAAGCATCTCCACCACTTCCAGGAGCAGACCAGAATTGTCTAGAATACCATCTATGCTTAACAACTCCAACTGACTGACCAGAACAACAAAACAAAGCCCAGCTTAGGTCATCGCTTACACCAACACCTCGGGAAGAAAAAAAATGGATCTGGACTGCCAAAGATCCTTGTACCTATTGCACTAGCATACCACCTCATCACCGTGAAGTGTGCAAAACTTAGGAAGATTCTTACCAAATACAAAACTAGCAATCCCATCCTTTGTGGGCAATACCTGCCTCTGACAGATATCCAAGAAGTCTGTCTTCATCTTATGCTATAGCAACACTTGTATATTATAGAGCTGCAGGAGTGGCTCTATAGTTAAGGCGGCTTGCACACTGTTAAAAATCATGAACATTCTACTCATTATAAAACCGAGATGATTTATCCTAGCATTGTGAAATTTGTAGAAAGACTCACTTGGGTGAGAGATAGAAGCGGTCCAAATTTTAGACAAATCCATTGAGAAATGGCTGAGTTATAGGACTTTACTTCTGGAAGCAGAACTGTTTTTTCTCCCTTATGTGTTGATGTATAAAAGTTTGTTTTAAGTTATCCACGTTGTCATGTAGAGATCAGAAAATTCAAGTGTGTAGTGTAGTCCATTCCTGAGTTTAGATTTTGAAAATCCATCATGTAGTTTGTAAGTTATGATGTTTCGAAGTTCCTATGTTATCCAATGGAGAGAGTGAGATTTTTAAGTTCTGTCAGGATGGAGGTGGATTATACGTACAACAAACGTATGTATGTTTTACATACATTCCCTGTACCCTCTCAGAGTAGAGAATGGGTACTGTGCATAGGATATATGTGGAGCGGTTATTATACGAAGATGCTCCTGTACCCTCATAGTAGATGAGTCTTGAAATTTAAGTAGCGCATGTCAAGTACTTAATTTGTACATACCTCTTTGGGAATGTTTTTCCAAAAGTACATAACGTAAAAATAAGTAGAAGTGTCAGAAAAGTGCTGGAAATTGACTAAAAGTGCTGTAATGTAGTTCCGTTCATTTTGCATTAGAGCAGTGACAGATTTAGCAGAGTGTTCGGGAACTGGGGTGTGTGGAATGGGCGGGAGGATGGTAGATCCTGGGGGAGGGGGGGTTCGTGGCCATAGCTGGCAGGGAGGACAGAGGGAACACTGATCCCAAGTCTGAGATTACTTCATTCAGCCTCCCCAAAATGACCCCGGAAAAGGCATGGTGCACCTGCTGCACTGCAGTGGTGCACAGGTTGGCTGATGACAGCACCTCCGTCCCATACTACCATCTAGTGCACATTCATGGCGTGGAGGTGGGCAGTACAAGTCAAGGTGCTCAAAGGCCACTGCGTGACCTAGAACGGACGTTGGTTTTGGCAAAGCAGCACCAGGACCAGAGGTGGGAACACTCATCCGCACAAGCTGCTAGCAGAGGGGACGAAATCCCTCCACCTGTTGAGCCTTAGCAGCCACCATTCATTTCTCCACAGCCTGGTCTGGGGAAATACCATCCCTGTCTCATGCCCCAATGCAGTTCCAAGAGGGAATTCAGGTTGTGCAGGCGGCACTGGATGGTCTACAGGCAAAATAAGACGCGCTCATCAGACAGTGATGAGACCCATCAGAGAAAGTACATCACCTTCTCCAGGGCCAGAAGGCAGCATGGAAGGTCTACCGGGCTTCCATAGGAAACGGGTGGCTGCTGTGTGCTGCAACAGTGTGCTGCCGCTTCCAGAGTGCAGGGTGTGCACGCCCTCTGACCTCCTGCCACTACCACGCCTAGTCCTGCCACTGGGGGAGTGTTTATGAGGGACAAGGCTGAGAAATCGGCAATACGTATGTATGGACAAGACTAGGGAGCAGGCAGGGGTGTAGGGGGAAGCGCATGCATCAACAACAGGCAGACAAGCAAAGTGGATAAAAATCGATATATTTTTTTTTTAAATCAAAAAACCAATTTTTAAAATTTAAGTCTGATTGTTTCGATTTTTAAAAAATATTTAAATACTAAATCTCATTTTAAAAATATTGTGGTTAAAATTAAATCTCAGCACAAACATGTTTAACCTACACTTACAATATCTTTAAAATGAATGAATGGCGCTCTCTCACACAGATTTAAAAGCTCATTTTAGACCCAATTTGCTCACTTCTCTCAAATTACAATTATTATTTACCCTATACCTATTAATCAAACATAGGCATTAATTTCCTTTTAATCTCATGAAAATGGCTTTAGTCTGCCCAGTAACTACCAGTTCTTGCTTTTTGAAAGTTCTGGGCCCTTTGTTTCGAAGCATAGCAGACTAAGTCACATGTGCAAAGACACAGGGCTGCAATGAGCAAAAGTCTTACTGGATAATTGTTTGCTGTTATGTGATCATGGGGTGAGGGACGGGTCAGGCCCAGGTACGCCAAGGCAGAGGAGTTACATAGGAAAGAAAGTGAAACAGAAAGAAGCACTGGAAAGAATAAGGAAAGACAATAGTATTCAGTGCACAGCCTCCTGTATTCCCCCACACTTTGCCACAGAGAAACCTGTCATGGCTTCTGGGCATAAGAGGGACCCTATTTGGGAATATTTTGAAGAAATTCCTTCCTTGGGTAAAAAAGGAAAATGTGCCAGATGTAAGCTGTAAAGAGATGCAGGGTCTAGTTGCAAGAATGAAACAACATAATGAAAAATGCTCACTGGAAGAAAATTATGTGAAGATGTGAACATGTCTGATAACAATGTGGATCAACTGGTTAGTAAATTAAATTTTTTTAATTTGCATCATTACAAGTGAACTAACAATTAAATTCCCAAGCTGTTGGCTATGTTGCTAGAACCAAAAGTGTAGCTAATCCTTATGGTTTGCTTAATTATTTTCCCCTCTAAAATTAGATTTATAATTTATATCACAAGTTCACAACAGTACAAAAAGCAGCAAAAGTAATCTAGGGTTGCCACTGGGTGTTGTTTTCTTAAGAAGAATTCGCATCCTTTATTTTAATTTATAGTACATACATGCCCCCATTTTGGAACATCATGGCCCCAGAGACCATAATGGTGATGCCATAGATCTATATTCCCTATTCCAGCATACCAGTCTTCCCTTGCAGAACACACACACATTTAGCCCCATCTTACGCTTGTTTTCTCAGAACAGAAGTAAGCGCCAGCATGTTCAACAGGGTTTACTCCAAGTAAGCATGCGTAGAGTGCAGTCTTAGTTTTTGTAATTTGGATCTGGCATCCTTGCTGAAAAAAATGCAAATGATTCACTGAATAACAGAGTGAGAATGTCTTCATCATCATTTTTGTTTCAGGATTCCAGTTAAGCATAAAACAGGTCTTTCATTGACATGTCTCTCTGATAAGGTATTATTATTATTTATATAGCACCAGTAATGTACCTGGCACTGTACAATCCACAGTCAGACAGGTCCCTACCCCTAAGGGACTTACAATCTGAGACACAAGGGAGAGGGATACGAGGGAAAGGTAAACATCAGGAAAGACAAGGGTACATTCATGAGGTTGAGAAGTTGCAGGCTCATGTGCTTTGCTTAGTTACAGGGAATTAGGTTCTGAGTCAGGGGAAAAGGACGTAGTATCACTCATGACAAGCTAGGGAAGGCCTGACGGAAGAGGTGGGTTTTCAGGAGGGATTTGAAAGTTGGGAGTGGAGCAAATGCATCCAGGGCAGGAGTTCCAGGCATGAGCGGCAGCAAGGGAGAAGGGGCAAAGTCGTTTAGAAGAGCAAGGGGTTTGCAAGCAGGCAAAGGTGGGGGCAGAGGAGGAGCGAGAGCAAAGAGAGATGGGGGAGCAAGGTCATGAAGAGCCTTGAAGGTGAAGACCAGGAGCTTGTGCTGAATGCATTCCTGTAGAGAGAGACAGTGCAGGCCGGAGAGGAGGGGCCGTACATGGTCAAAGCGACAGGCAAGGTGGATTATTTTGGCTGCAGAGCATTGAATGGAGATGAGGGGGGGCCAGATCAGAATAAGGGAGGCCAGCAAGGAGGATGCTGCAGTAGTCAAGGCAAGAGATGACTACAGCATGGACTAGGGTTTTTGCAGCGGCAACAGTAAGGCAAGGCCAGATTTTAGCAATATTGTACAGAGCAAAGCAAGAAGATTTAGCAACAGCCTGGATTGGAGGCATAAAGGAGGGGGAGTCAAAAATGACTCCCAGGCTATGGGCCTGAGGGGCCGGCTGGATGGTGACACCCTTAATGAAATTGAGGGGGAAGTAGGAGAGGAGTGTTTCGGGGGAAAGATGAGTTCAGTCTTGGCCATATTAAGCTTGAGTTGGCAACGAGACCGGTAGAGATGTCAGCAAGACGAGTCTGGGTGGAGGGGGAGAGCATGGGAGTGGAGAGAGTTGTGCGTCATCAGCATACAGCTGATACTGGAAGCCGTGGGTTTCAATGAGTTTACCCAGAGAAAGAGAAGCAAAGGGGGCCCAAGACAAAGCCTTGGGGAACTCCCACAGAGCGGGGAAGCGACATAGAGGAGGTACCAGCAAGAGAAACATTGATGGAGTGCTTTGAGAGATACGAAGAGAACCAGTTGAAGAACAGTGTCCTGGAAACCAAGGATTCACTACTTCCAAGCATAGTGAATGCAGAAGGTGGTCATGATTGACAGTGTCAAAGGCAGGAGAAACACTGACGAGGACAACAGAGTAGAGGCCCTTAGACTTAGCTAAGAGAAGGTCATTGGTTATTTTGGCAAGGGCAGTCTCAGGAGAATGGAGAGGGCAGAAGTCCAATCGGAGGGGATCATGGGGGGAATTTGAAGAGAGGAAATCCAGACTGCGTGTAGACAGCTTGCTCCAGGAGCTTGGAAGCGAAGGGTAGATGCAAAATGGGGCGACGATAGCTGGAAGGGTCAGAGGGGTCACGAGTAGCCTTCTTAAGGATAGAGGAGATGGTAGGATACTTGAAGGCCAATGGAAATGACTCAGAGGGAGAGATTGATGACGTCCAGCAGAGAAGGCGCAGGAGTGGGGGCAACCAACATTAGGTGGTGAGAGGGGATGGCGAGAGGATAGAGGTAACATCAAGATGTTACTTCTGGGTAGAAGGAGAAGAGAGGCAGAAGGGGGAACATCAGGGAATGAGGTGGAGGAGGGAGAGGGTTGAGAAGCGATTGCAAGGTGAAGTTTATCAATCTTGTTGAAGAAGTGGAGAAGATCCTGTGCGGGGAGTGAGGGGGGGCAGGGAGGCTTCAGGAGGGAAGCAAATGTGGAGAACAGACGGCGTGGGTTGCAGGAATGGGATTCAATTAACGTGGCCTAATAGCAGTCTTTGGCAAGGGAAAGGGGATGGCTAAACACAGAAAGCACAAACCTGAAGTGGAGAAAGTCAGCGAATTCACGAGACTTCCCCCAGAGGTGCTTGGCAGCTTGAGAGCAGGATCTGAGGTGGCGGATGGTAGCTGTGAGCCAGGGACATGGGTTTATGAGATGGCTAGGATGGCAGGAGAGGGGAGCATGGGAGTCAATGGTAGAAGAAAGGGATGAGTTGAAGATGGAGACAGCAGGGTCTAGGCAGGTGGTAGAGGCGAAAGATGAGATATTTGGGGGGCGGGGGGGGAGGAAGCCAAGTCAAGAGCGTCAATGGATTGAAGGTCACGGAAAGAGCAGGAGGTTGAGGAGGCAGGTGGGGGTCAGTGGGAAAGATGGAACTTTTACTGTCAGAGACAGTAAAAGCATCAAAGGAGAGATCCGAGATAGATCAATTTTTAGATAAGATTAGGTAAAGGGAGTGGCTGTCATGGTGCGTCAGGGCGTCTGTCCAGAGGCGAAGGTCAAACAAAGATGTCGGATTCACGTGGATATTGAAGTCTCCAAGAACGAGGGTGGGAATATTATCAGAAAGGAAGTATGTAAGCCATGCATCGAAGTCAGAGAGAAAAGTGGTGGGAGAGCCTGGGGGATGGTAGATGACAAGCCACGTAGAATTGGAGGGACGAGTAAAGCCGAACACAATGAGCCTCAAAAGGAAAAGAAGGAGTGAGAGGGAGGGGCAGCAAGAGGTTGGAACTGGCAAGATTTGGCAATGAGCAGGCCAACACCACCACCACTGCTCAGGCCTGACCCCAACATGCCTGAGTGGCCCCATCCCCCCACATCAGAAAAGGGATGTGGTCAAGGAATTCCCCACCCCTTTTCCAAGGTAATCACACCCTCTATGGAACACTGGGTGTTTTAAAACAAGATGCATCCACATACGGTTCCCCCCCAGTCCATGCGTCCAACCACTCATTTGAAGTTGGTGCCTTACCACACACTTCCTGTTTGTGGGCACCCCTCTGCCACTCCACTCACTGACCACAGACCCCCCTCCCGCCACTCATTTCAAAATGCCCACTATGATATTTTGTATGGGTGAAACCTCACACAGCTAGGGAGTCTGGCCTGGCTCTGGAGGCTTGGGCATAGTGTGCGTCCAACCCAACCTGTACCCAAGAGGACCAGTCAGGTCCTGTCAGGGTTGGGTTACAGGCCTCTAAATTAAGCATACTGAGCACAGTAAATCAAACTCATGCTTACTTGTTTTCAGTATCACAGAGCCACCTCTATTAGGTACGGCGGGTAGGAGTTCCAATGCAAGTGCCTCCATTCAGTTGCATTGGAATTTTTAAGCTGTTTACTTCTGTGGCTGGCGAGGTTTTTTTGTCAGGGTTTTCTCTACCATGGGATCATGTTTGTTTCCATGATTCAGTAAATAAATTGAAGGGATGGGTCCTCTAATGTCTGGGTATCTTCACGTGAGGTTTGTTGGATGGGGGATGGAGGTGTCTGGCTTTTGAAACCCCATTTTGTGCTATGGGGCTTGGAGTTATCCGAACGTTCTAAACCATAAAGGCTTGATGTGTGGCATTGCTGAGGGAGGGGGGCTGCTGGCGGTGGGTCACCGAGCTAACCCCTACCTACCCTCAGCAGCAGCTTGGGTGAAAGGAGGGGAACGGAAATCAAGCCACCACCTCCACCCAACTACCTGCCTGCCTGCCTGCGGGAGGGGGAAGGATTTATTAATTGTATTTTTACCCTGCCCCTCTTGCCTAAGCGACTCAGAGTGCCTTGCAAAATTTTATAAAAGCATACCAAAAAAAACCCCACTGCTCCCCCTCCTCTTCCCCATCTACCCGTCCCTTCCGTGATCTGCAGGCCATTGTACCCCAGGACTTTGCCTCCTCCCTCTCTCTTTTCCCCCGATTCTGCCATCTCCGCCTTCAACTCCTCTCTCACCTCCACCCTCGACTCCGTTGCCCCCCTCTCCTCCCGCCCAGCTCGCTCCCATAACCCTCACCCTTGGCTCACCCCCACCATGGATCTAACTCACAAGTTGTGGCTTGAACAGACCCCAGTACATCAGCCGCATCAGCAAGTGTCGCCAATTGAAATTTCTCCCACAAAACCCAGCCAGACAGGGTGTTCCTAACCTCTGGCTCAGCCACTGCCTCTAAAATGGTAGAATCAGAGTTGTGCTCAATTAAAAAGTGATTCTGTTTACAAAGTATTTCAAGAACATATCACAATGGGCTGTGGACAAATCCAGTTCCAGGCAGAGACAGGCTGGACCAACCAGACCTCTCACCACCCAGAACAGCTCCACTGGATGAGACTGAATGGACGCAATGAGTGCAGCAAAAAACCGCTTCTGCCCTCACTGCCACGGCATAGGACTTTAAAAAATGTTCTATGCCGCAATCGATCGTCTTGGTCGCGAGCATGGCGTCACTGATGCTCCAACCGCCTCCCTTCACGTTTCAAGCATCCCAGGTCCTCCATGAACCACAGGGACCTGCGGAGCCAGCGCAGCAGAAGCGGATGCCAGGGAGTCACCTGATCAATGGCCTCAGCCAACCAGCTGTTCCATGAAGTCATCGATGAAGTGGCCATTGAGGTCAGCAGGAAACTCCCCAAGAGCATTCCGAAACCTCTTCGGTTCCATAAGTCTCTTGGGATGGACCATCTGAACTGGTCTCGGACCCCTACAGTAAGGCAGGCACGTTAGGATGGAGGTTCGCAGAAAGCAATGGTCCGACCATGGCAAGGGTGAACATTCCCCCCAACCACTGGGCCCCCCACCTCAAGGTCAGTGCAGAAAACCAAATCCAGAGTGTATCCCCGTTCACGTGTGAGTCCCCTCACCACCTCGGACAGGCCAATGGTTGCCATGGTAGTCATTAATTCCTGCTCTGCCCCATGCAATCCCACCTCAACATGGATATTGAAGTCCCCCAAGACAATAAGCTTAGGGGAATTCAAAACCAGGTCCAAGATGAGAGCTGCTAGAGCACCCAGGGATGCTAATGTGTGGTGGGATGCACAGTACACTAGCAGAATTCCCAACCTGTCCCCAGCCAGACCATCCAGTCCGTCTTTAGCCAAATCAACCACAAGATGGAAATGCTATCCCAGAATTATTCTGCACTGAAAACCTCCGTGCAACCAAGCCATCCCTAAAAATAATAGTTACACACCCTCCCTACCCTCCAGTCTGATGCTGCACAGAGTGCCTGGCCGGAATGAGATCTGCCAAAATTGGTCCGGAACACTTGTCCAACCAGGTCTCTGTCATACACACAAGGTCGGACGCCCAATCCAGTTACTGCTGCCATTCCCCAGCTTCTCCTCCCTCCTCCCGAATTTGGCACCTATGCCGCTCCACTCCACCCCACCACCAGGCCACCGCCCTACCCGCCGCCAGCACAAGGGTTTTTGTCTCCTCTGGGCTGTTTAAAGGGCCTGTGGCAGCACACGCATGCTACTGTCAGTTCATACCAATGGTATGCTCTCTAATCATTATATCCCTATTTTGAACCCTCCATTCTAAAAAGTGTCTTTGTTGGTCATCTTTTCTTTCTGCTGGAGTTGGGGTTTTTTGTCATCAGAGAGACAATGCAATTGCTTGCTATTTTCAGTAGTTTCTCTGTGTGCATGTCATCAATGGGTTTAGTTTGTCTCCAACTTGAGCAACTCAGACGGGCAAAGAATATCCTTGTAAAAAAATAAACTTGTTGAAACATTCATCAGTTTTGGCTTTCGCACTGCATAGTTGTTAAGGTGGGTTTTGCAGGAGTTTTGGAGATGTGGTTTGGTTTTTTCCCTGGTTGCTGGGCTTAGGAAATATTAATTTCCTTGCTTTTTAGGATTGGTGTAAGTAGTAAGAAACCACCTTAACTATTTGTTATAAACCAGGCTTTTTGTTAGATAATTCTAGATATAGAATTCTAGGGCACCCTTTTGGAGGTTCCCCACGTTTGGCAGGGGCCACATTGGAGAGGGCATTCTCGGTCACCGCAACTCAGTTGTGGAACTCCCTCCCGGCAGAGGCTCGTCTGGCCTGGGACCTTTCCTCCCTCAGGCATCAATGTAAAACCTGGTTGTTCCGCCAGGCATTTGGTGAGGGAGACGGGTAGGGTTGGAGCGGAAATGATTGTTTTACTGAATTTTTAAAAGTGTTTGTTGTAGGTTTTATTCTATGCTTTTATATTGTACGCTGCCTTGAGCTGCCTTTGGCAGGAGAGGGCGGGATAGCAATTTAAATAAATAAATACATACATATACTGATGGAGAAAAAGGTTTCTCCTAAAGGACCGTTTTGAAGAATTTAATAATGGTGCCAAATGTTTTTAGTCCAAACTCCACAGCATCATTTAAACTGCAATTATCCTGTACATGAAGTGTTGCGTACTTGCGTTTCAAAACAAACTGCAAAACTTGTTATCCGATACTTGCATACACACAAGAATCTCATTAAGTAGTCATGTTAATGTGTCTGGCTTAGGTCATTGCACTAGCTACTGGATATTTCAAGTCTTATTAATGATAGCTGCCAAAAATGCCTTAATACTAGTACCATCTGACATCATATTCTTTTTTGACTGAGAAGTTAATACTAAAAAGATATAACACAAGCCACGATGTATCTGTGTCTAAACAAAAGCTACTTTACAATGGGAAAATATTTTTCCATATTATTTATGGAGTGTACCCCAATATTTGTGGGTAGGCTGGAAATTAGTAGCTTCAGTTCTGAATCAGAATAGGATCAGCTGTAATCTTCTAGCACACTGTGCATCCTGATAAAAGCATAGGAAATATTATAGGGGATCAAGTCCAGTATCCTATTTCAGATAGTAGAGGATACAAAAGGTTGAATCCCTACTGCAGGCATTTAAAGAAAAGCAGCCTACTGAAAAAGCCTCTTCCAAATACCATTCATTAGAAGTCAGCCTATGCCCTAAAGCATGAGGATTTGTCTCTCTTCAAGATGCTTGGAATTCTTTTAGAGTAATTACAAATGTCACTCTGTTCATATTATCCACATAGGTGTCCAAACCTTTTCTGAATACTGATACCATCTGTACATCAGAGGCATTCAATCCAAGGCAATGAGTTCCACAGGCTGAAAATGTTTCCTTGTATTAATTGCAAGTTTTCTGCATTACTCTGGTTTTATTATTTTTTTTAATGAAAAGTGAATGACTGAGGACAGACAGTGCACAAAGGCTTAAAATCAACACTGAACAGTGAATGTTGTTACTAGAATAACGGAGTTTGGACTACTGAATTTGTTTCTCTAGAAATTACTGTTTTCATTTCCAAGGATGTTTTTAAACGAGACGGCTCCACACATGGCTCCCCCACCATTGATGTAGAAAGCAGCTCATTTGATCCACGCACCGGCCATCCAGTCCTCACACGGAGAACTCCTGAAAGATCTGGAGTGCCCCGTGCAGGGACTAGGTGGCTGGTGTGTGGACAGGGAAGTCATGCGGGGAGCCGCCCATTTGAAGCAGTCTCCCATGCATCTCACGTGCATGGACACCCCGCTCCAGGCACCAAGCAGACACATACCCATCCCCGCCGCTCTTGTGTAAAAACACCCCCAACTGTTCAATTACATAGGAATTATGTTGCGAAGAGAAGCCTTGACTACACTAAAGAAATCTTTGAAATATCTCCCAAAATAGTCAGTATAAATAGAAGTTTGGGAGCCTTCTTGCTGGCAGCCTGATAGCTGTCGGCCCCATGACATGGTACTAGAAAACAGTGCCTGTTGCTTACTTTGGGACTCCCAGCATTATTAACAGATGAGTGTAACCATTAGGGACCTCTATGAGAAACCCTCATAGTCAAGCCAGGTTGTTCACAGTCCTGAATTTAGGTTTGATGGCTGCCTAACACTCATCATATATGAAAAACAATTTTCAGTATATACTGCTGCTCTAAAGCACCTTCGGTCAAAGTTATAAAAGCATTTTACAAGTTTTAACAAGACCATGTCACTTTGAAATCTAGTCACCCTTAAAATATTACGAGTCAAGAGTCCCAGAGCGGGAAGGAACCTCAAGGGTCATGTAGTCCAGTCCCCTACACCACCCCAGGACCAGCCACACCCCAACTATCTGCACAGAAAAATCCATCCAAACAGAAACTATTAAAAAATATGCTACCGGTAGAGACCAGGACCAACCAAAGCACACTGATGCCTGAAACAACAGCGAACACCTTAAGAAAAATAAAGGTCCAGGTGTCTCCAACAGGTGAGCCACACACCCATGCTGCAGAGGAAGGTAAAAAAAAAAAAAGCCTCAGTCAACTGCCACTTTGCTCAGAGGGAAAATTCCTTCCCAACCCCAAATTAAGTGATCACTTAGACTTTGAGCATCTGTGCAGGCCCCACCAGACAGGAATCTGATATACAATTATAGTACCCAGACTTCAGAATGCCCCATCAATCCCATCTCCAACTGCAGACAACTTAAGATACTTCAGGAAGAAAACACAAAATGTATTCCAGGGGGTGGGGGAGGGATTTCCTCCTGTAGCATCAAATAGTGAAATAATAAAGCAGTATGTATCACATATGGCCAAGTTCCACTGACTTATTTCTATGAAAAACACTTATTTCCCACTCTTCATCCTATCTGTGATTATTATGCAAAAAAGTCACACAGAACAGCAGATTCTTACTAAAATATATCCAGAGGCCAAATTCTATAAGCACTTACACAACTTCCCCTGACTATGCTTGGCAGGCAGGAATAGGGTTTGGGATAAAGGAATTTAAAAGGTTTTATTTACATGTCTCTGTGATGTTACGTGTTGTAACCCACCCTGAACCCTTGGATAATATTTAAATAAATAAATTGATTAAGTGTTTGTAGGATTCAGGCCAGAATGTTGCGAAAAGCACAAAGTAAACATTAAAAATTGCTCCTCCTACAGTAGACTTAAGGTGTTATGTGCAGACAGACAAACTTGTGCAGTTTTTATTTTATTTTTTAACTTTACAGTATCTCTGGGCCAAATGGCACCACAGGACAGTGAATACTGTAATTTTCTTTTTAAATGGGAGAACTGAGTCACAAAGGTTTAGTGACTTGTGGACTCAAGTCCGCACTTTGAGTTTGCACATGAGCTTGGGCAGAATATCAGAATTGGTCTCCAGGCACTAAAATAGTCTATCCTTTTACTTAGGTACTTACTTTTCAACTAATTACATAGTCAACTTATTCTTAGTTCGAGATCTCCACCAGACAGTTTGCTGTTCACAAGCAGGGTTTGTGAATTTTGATGTTTGAGGCCTCTTCAATATCTGAAGAATTTAAGTTTTTAATTTGAAAAAGGTCAAAGTCCTTACAGACGTGAAAAAAGCTTTCCAGGCATGAGAGCAAGGCAGACCAATATAGTACTGTCTTCCTGGGATTTAGACACTAGATATTTGCCAGCATAGGGCAACGATTCATAGCTTTTCCAGGTATCAGCAGAGAAAACTGACAAGGAACAAGAGAGTGTTTGTATCATTTAATTTGTGGGGGGGAAATGAATTGCCAGGGCCCAAGCTTGCCTCAAAAGCCACACCATCACCCCAGAAGCCAAGTCTGAATCCCAGAGCTTGTCACAGCAGGTAACTGAACCCGTTTCCAGCTAGCACCCCACCTCTCTGCCTCTCACGCCACCCTGCCTCTCTACTGCTGAACATGACAAGTCTTGTGATTTAAACTATACTATGACCAGCATAGGAGGCAGGGCAGGAAAGTCATTAATAAAAGTCAAATTAACCATCCAGTTTTTTTCTGGCTCGTTTCCAACCCCAAAATGGTCAATATCAGCCTTTTCATGGTCTGCCACATTTTGGGGTGCACACTCCTATTAGGAACTTTCCCCTGGGCTCAGCCCACCTTGAATTTAAGAACATAAGTGTCACACCGGGTACAGTGATATGGGTTTTCTGGAAGATTCTGAATTGGAAAATTTTCCAATGCAAATTTTCAGAAATATTTTCCAATGCCCTAAATTGATTGGGTTTTGAATTAGCATGCTTATTTTACTTGTACCTAGTAAACAAAACTCAAAAAGTATACTGTGTGAATTTTGTGCGCTGGATAAATATCTCTAACGTTTTTACAATACCCAAAAGTAGTTGAGCTTATATATTTAATTAGGGGGGGGGAAATATGTTATAATTAGGTTACTAACTTTATGAAACAATGCATTTTTAGAACTGGAAACATTTCTGCCCCAAATTACTGACTGGGTCAGGCCAACCCAGCAACTGGTCCAGCAAACCCAGCAACTGTTTCTGACAGTGGCCAATCTTGGTTGCTTAGAAGTAGTATCCACACGTCATAACGGGATGATCCATTCCGTTGTTCACTCCAAGCTCCCAACAGTAAGAGGTTACATTCCCCCAAACCTATCTGGCTAATAGTTGCTAACTAGCTCCCACTCTCCTGTCATTTCAGCGTTTATGTAAGACCTGGCTGTTCCGCCAGGCTTTTGGAGATGGCGTGTGTGTGTGTGTTTGTTCCCCTGAACTGTATATTTTTAACGGTTTTAAATTGTTTTAATACTTTATTTATATAAAATATATTTAAATGTTATATAAATAAATAATTAATGGACCTATCCTCCAGAAAGCTGTCCAATAATTCTTTAAAACCAGCTATACTACTGGCCTTGATCACATCTTCTGGCAATGAATTCCACAATTTGTGAAAAAAATTGAGCTGAGTGGAAAAAATACTTCCTTTGACTGGTTTTAAATCACTACCTGTTAGTTTCATGGGGTGGTCCTCTAGTTCTGGCACAATCCAATTCAACACCTACAAAGAACAGTTCCGGCGTCAGCATCTCCCAAATATCCTCTGCTGTGAAGACCAAAGCAAAGATCTCATTCAGCTTCTCTGCAATGACCTTATTCTCCCAGAGTGCCCCCTTTCCACCCTGATCATCTAAATGACTCTCAGCAGACTTCTTGCTTCCAATGAACTTTAAAAAGTTTATTTGTTTTTTTATTGTTAACTGAATTGCTGAAGCTGAACCCTGGCAAACCCCCACTAATTAAAGCCCTGGTGTGCATGGTATGGTGAGGAGTAAGATACCCTCTGGTATGGGTACCTACCATGTGGCATCTCCAAACGTGTAAATGTTCCTATCTTTAGAATTGTTTCCGCTTAGTAGCGTTTATAGATTACATTAGTAAGGGATAACACAGGTTACTGTGTGGTTATTACAACTCAGTAGTGTATGCCACCCCACACTCCAGAACATATTCAGAGATACCACAGGATAGATACCCCATGGTTTCTTTACCAAGGAGTGCTCATTTTAATATGGGAACAAGCCAGAAGGCAGAGTATACTATTCAGAACCCTAAGGACAACAACGACAAGATCCACATTACTACACACCTTCTCAAGAAACATAAGATCAGCTATACATAGTAACTGCTAGCCTGGGCCTTTTACAAATGACAAAAAATGGATCAGTCTCTAACAGATGTCTGATTCGCTTTCAAGAGCAATGATACCAAAGGCTGGTAGACTTGAATCTCATGTTCTCAGAATACAAAACTTAGTTCTTGGAAGCAGGTTCTCTACCACCAACACTCCCAGGCGTGCTTTGGTCTCATAGCAAGGCAAGGGGAATTCACAGGGACCTAGCACATTTCAATCTCATTATAACTGCCCTGCTCCGAACTGTTTTCAGGAGGGGCGGGATATAAATTTGATAAAAATAAAAATAAATAAAGAGCATAGCACCCAGAAGAGCAGATAAAAAGCTATCAACAGCATGGCCCAAGGAACTAATGTACAGTATTTACCAGGGTATTAAATTTGCAGGAGCCTGGGAGCCAATGGCGCTCAGAAAACTGAGCCTGGTTCAGTGGTGTAGTGGGGCAAGAACAGTTTAATATCAGGATAAAGTCTGGCAATTAAAAAACAAAAATTCTGGCTCCTGAAGTTCTCTCTGAAATTTCATGCCCTGGTATTTACAGTGGACAACTGGGGCAGCTCACAGTGGGATTTGGTGAGCCAGTACTGTATTCTGGAAGTTCACATTGCACTCAACAAAATCCAAACGTCCATTCAAAAGTCCAAATTACTCCTTACTTCCCAAAGAGTACATAAGTCTTCATTATAACCATGCATAATGTCACAAGGCTTGATCTTCAAGTGAGCACTTTAAATGCTCCCATAATAAATTATTACAAAGAAAGCCTTCAAAATCTGTCCAGAGGGTAATTGACACAGCAAGAACTGCCCTGCCTGAAAACAGTTTCAAAGTTGAGAAACAAACAACTCTGAGAAGAGGGGAAATTGCTCTGATCATCACAACAAGGTACTGACTCTGCAGTTTAATTACGACAATGTTAACATCCAATTTTCATTGTGGATACTGCCCGGCAGGAGAAAGAGGACCTTTTTATGAACACCTGTCACAGTAACCGTCCCCTTCAATACCTCAGACCCAGCTTATTCTTATTAAAACATTGAAGAAGCCTCAGTCAGGAGACTTAGGGTATTTTAAATGAGACATCTACACATAGCCCACCACTACCACCAACTACACATCCAAAAGCTCGTGTGAAAGTGGTGTGTGGGGTAGTATGCTCCCGTGAACCACGCACCAGCCAGCCATGGCAACACAAGGAGCACTGGCGAAAAATCAGTAGTGCTCTGTGTGGTGCCAGCCACATGTGCGGCTGCCTCTGCAGCCAGAGTAGCCACGCTACAGCTGCCCAAGTGAACACCCCCCCACACACACTTCACCCCCATAGTCGTAACACTCAGAGGCCATGGACCCCTATCCTGGTCATGTAAAAAACACCCTTGGGGTTCTTTTAGATAAACACTTTCCCACCCACTGTATAAGGCTGTTTTTAGATTGACCCACCTGGGGGGGGGTAGGTCTGTGCGTGCCACCATGCACTTCTGATGTGCGTGTGGGCCTTTGCATGGCAACAGGTGGGTGTGGGGTTGGTGAGCGCTCGCACCAACACAAACCCCATTCATGCCTCCGCACAGAACTAAAAAAATAAGACTGGGTTGCTCCATCCAAGGGCACAGGTGGGCAATGTATGGGTCAAGGGAGCGCACCACACACACCACCTTCAGACAGGCACCTGGGTCCGTGGGGGTATGGGTGGATCTCCATGGGTGCATCCCATCTAAAACAGCCTGTGTTGCAAGGCACCCATAGGGCACCACTGCAGCCCTGCAACATGCATAACGGGTGGGAAAGTGTTCGTCTCAGAGCACCCATAGCTGTGCCGGCAATAGGTAGCATCCTCTTTTGTAGGACAGTCATAGTCCTATGCCTATACTACGGCCATTACTCCCTAAAGCAAAAGTGGGAAACCTTTTCCTTCCCATGCATCAACGTGAGAGCTAGAAAAAGCACCTCTGTGGTGAATATGAACTTGACTGAGGTTTTTTAAGGGTGTGTGCTCAGGATGGGGGAAGGAAGGGGCACAAATCATGGATACAACCTCTACCCTCAAATATACTTTATTTATTTATTTATTTATTAAAATACTTGAAACCCCACCCCCTCCCGCACGGGGCCGCTTACAAAAATAAATAAAATACATAAAAACAACTAACTCCAACAATTAGCATTAAAACAAACAGTCCAAGGACAAACCCTCATCTCTGTTCCTCCTCCCGCCGTATACTCCTTCAGTGCATGAGGGTAGGGGCTGGATTCAAGAACTTGGGGCCAAATAAAAAGTCATGATCTGAATTTGGCCGAAGAGTTGGAGGTTAGGTCTCCACCTTTGTCCTAAAACAACCCAGTAACCATCCCTCTGCCCCTAAACAACAGAGCAAGCCAAGTGCCGCTACCCCCACACCAAAACTAAGCCCCCACGCCATTCACGCAGCCCCCGCTGGACGCAACGCGGCTCAACCCAAAGCGCTTCCCCGCTCCCCATTCACCGCTCAGGTCCCGCGGCCCGTAGGCCGCTCCTGGAAGAGAACAGAGCGGTTCCAGCCGCTCGGCCTCCCCAGAGTCCGGAGCGCCCACCTGTCTGGCACGCGGCTCAGCCCCTCGGCGGAACCCACTCTAGGGGGACGTGCGCAGTGAACCCCACGCCACTGCCATGGACCCTGCTGCAGGGCCTCCGGTCTGCTGCAGAACACCCCACATCCGCCAATCAGCCGCGCCTTTCCTCTCCCCCGACCACCCAATCGCAGCTGCTGTTGAGATCCGGATCCTCCGGGCCTGTCCCAACAACACAGCGACGATTGGCTAACTCCGGGAGCTCGCGTGGCGATTGGTGAAAGTGTCACACGGGGTGGTGCGAGTGCGGATTGGACATTGGAGAGGGAAGGCGGAGGGGTGAGTTGCCATGGGATACGGAGGGGGTAGGGGGAGGAGTCGCCGCGCTGGATGGTCGGGTTGGGGCCTCCATCTTTCCACCCTGTACCGAGATGGCACAAAGGGGCAGCGCTGCCTGCTTGACCGACTGACTAAGCGGGGACGGATATGGGTATGTACCGGTCTGCTTCGGGGAGGGGCTGTTCATCCCAGCCCCAGGGGGAGGGGGCTGTGAGGTAGAGCTCTCTGGGGCTGGAGTATGGGGGAGATGAAGGGGATGGAGTCTTACCTTGAATTAGGGGGAGCGCCTTGGGAGGGGTGTGGAAGGGGGGAATCCTGAGAGGAGTGAAGGGAAAGGGACGTGGGAGCCCTGGGAGGGGTGGGCTGGGTACTCTGGGAAGGCTTTTCTCCAGAGTGGGGTGAGAGAAGCCGAAGGGGCTGTTTCTCTAAGAATGTGGCCTATTCCCTTAGGATGAACCAGACAGTTGAGAGGAGACTAGAGCCTGGCGAGGTGGCTGGGAAAGATACGTAAGATTTTCTTTTTGACCAGGAGGTGCATATGATTTTCCTGGGTTGCTCGGGGCTGAGTAGTGCTCACGGTGGGGCGTGTGCTGTAGGTGTCTGTTTTGACTGGGGAAGAGAGCATGTGTGGGGATTTTTAGCAGAGATGAGCCCCGTGCATCATTGATTTGCATTTACTCCCAGCAAGTCACAGTTGTTGTGTATGCATAGGTTGTGCCATTCACTTAGAGCTAACTGTTACTTTAGTGCTGATAATGGGAACATGGCTGGGTGGATTGCTTTTTCGGAGTTGGATATTTCCTTGTTTGCAAACTCTTCCTGTCTTGTTCATTATTTGCAGGGGACCATTTAGTATGGTTATGCCTAAATATTCTGCAAGGTTTACTTGCTTTTTAAGGTGGTGGGGTAATGGAAGGCAGACTGGTAGTAATAATGTAGGATCACAGATACCTATATGGACTCTACTATAGATGGATCCGTATATAATAGAAGGTCAAATTCTGGTAGGTGAATCTGTATATAAGGTCAATTGCCAAAGGCAATGTTTTGTCTTGTGGTAATGCTTATATGAGGCATGTGCACAGAGTAAAACCATGAAAGGTTATGTCTGTATAAAATAGTATTTGGGGGGATATTGCACAATCATTATTCACATGAATAATCCTTAGTCATATCAGCTGTCCCATGGTTATCGACGAACTTACTTACGTATGTAGTTTGGAATAAGGGTCCCAATTTGGTTAAACATATTCCTAATCATGAGCAAATAAGTAGTTTGATTCATGGTGGTGGTTGCTATTCATTAGGGGTGTGAAATTTCATATTGTTTTATTGATTATGAAAACAAATGGTTCCCCATTAATTTTCATAACAAAGGTAGCAAAAATGAATGAATAAGCAAACATATGTTGTAATTCATTTTCAATTTTTATTTTAAAAATTTAAAATATAAAAAATCACTGTGCATACACAGTGATTTTTTTATTTTTTAATAAAATAAATGAAAATGGTAGAGTACCTTATGACCTCCCCCCCCCCCCCCCCCCGCCTCCAATGAATGGGTTTTTGACAACAAAAACTAAAATGAATAACGTGCCTGATGAATGCCCCTATTATTTATGCACTTAAAGTTACACGTGTGCTAAAGTTTAGCTTTGCTGAATTGGAGCAAGTCAATAGAAGAAGCTTTATTATTAAAAACAAACAGCTGAAAGCATATTCTTTAACGGTGAATTGTAAAGCTCAAGTGAAAACTGAGCTAATTTTAGAACTTTGTATTAAAACCCCTCATTAACAAGACGACGGGTTGTTCTCCACAGAAATGCATTCTAACTACTTAAGAATGTGTTGCAGACTTTGAGATCTGCTTGACACTTCCTGTTTCACAAAAGAAACTCACTGGATTGCAGTTATTGGTGTGCGTAATATGACAAAATTATTCAATTTGTGATCCCTTCTAGAAACTTAAGGTAACTCAGTAGGCCTTTGGATATTTATAAACATATGTTTTATTAATGGGAGAATCTGCACAAGTCCCACTCCTTTTAAGTAGAATTTGGCCCACTATTTGAGCCCTGATCCTGAAAAACAACAAACCATGCATGTTGCAAACATTTACCTGTAGAGTCCTATTGATTTTCATGGGATTATATGCAAGAAGAGTGTTTTCAACATGCGTGTCTTCAGGACTGAGGTAGAGGCATCTGATCTGACCTGAACCAAACCCAACAGGACTTGAGTGTCTACCTGAGCCGCTTGGGCCGGGTCAGGCTCCCCAGCTGCAGAAAACCCCATGGAGTACCATAACATCAGGGTATTCGGTGGTGGGTGTGGCCACACTGGGAAGAGGTGGATGAACACCTTGGTAATGTCCCTAATGGACTACCATGACTTCATATTGTTTTGGTGGGACAAGCACTCTGACACTTAGGACCTGGGCTCTGAAGAGCCTGGGTGCATCAAGCCCAATATAGTTGAGCTGGTGCCCACATTTTTGGCCATGTGTTCATAGGGCTTGGGATTAACAGAAAGGGTCACTCTGAAAGAAGACCTGTAAAGCCTTTTTTCTGTTTTGTGATACTTTTGTCAAAAAACCCAACCTCTAACCTCTGTCATGTGTTTTTTTACAATAGTAATTCAGGTCTGGTCCTGCTTACTTAATCAGTGATTAGAAAGATTGAAAATCGGGAAATTAAAAGGGAGAGAATTTTTAGTTACAGTGTTTAAAAATTCTTTTTGTATTTGTTAGCAACCTTTTAATTTAGAGTCCTAACAAATATTGCTGAGGGAGAATGTCCATGGTAAAACACCCTGATTCCTTAACAGTTAGTGTTATAACTCTTCTGAGTTCCTCAAGAAGCCTTCCAAGGAAGACCAAGTTTGAGATTTCTAATGTAAAAATATAATTCATTATTCAATGTATAAAAGGATACAAGTACTTTGTTTTCTAAACCTTTGAAGGGTACATTCAATGCAACAATGTAGTGGCTGTATACAATGCATTGTGCACTCGTTGCGCACTCGTGCACATGAGTATATGATTGACTGCTAATCAATTTCCTCCACTGCTGCTAATCTTTACTCTGCTGTTTGAACGGCTATTGAGAAATGCATCCACAAGACCATAATGCTGCTGTGCTTGAATGTTCTCCAGATTAAGTGATGTTGTGAAAGGGGTTGAATTGTAGAAGATTAAATGGGTTACACCAAGGAAAAGAAGTGACTAGGTTACTTTTAGAGACTGTGGAAGCATCAACTGTATTTCCATTCTGGTTGGGTTTTGGACTGTTATGGCATCCTTTATTCAGATATATAGTTCTTTGTGCGTATATTTTCCTATTGCCCCATTCTTTATCCTATGCAAACATCTATTCTTAATGGCGTGTGGTTGTGCTAGGACTTTTCGTGTAGCAAAGGTTTTTAATTTCTATATTTTCCTTAATGATCCATTTATTTTATAAATGTGTGTGTCAAGCTGGTTTCTTATTGTGTGAAATAAAGGAGTTGCTTTTTTAAAAAGAACTTTAAAAACATAGTTACAATACACATATAACCTCCCCTCCAAGACTTGAACAAGGGTTCTGAATTTCTGATGGAACAGGGTTCATGGTGCTGTTGTGTTATTGGAGCAGCTACTGGGCTTTTTAAATTCAGCAGCCAGACAAGTAATTAACACACTTGCCCAGTAATTTACCATAGTGCTGTTTGCTACTCTGGCTACATTCCTGGTGTGGCTGGGTAGCTAACCCTTTGGGTCTAATACACTAGTCTTGGGGTAAAAACAAATGTGACAGTGACCTGCTCTGTCCACCTTTTATTCTGCTGTGGCCCATGTGTTACTGTCACGTTTGTGCTTGCTTCCCCCCCCCCCTCCCCCGATGTTTGCCCCAGACTGACCCTGGGTGTGTCAGCTGCACGGCAGTGACCTGACCAGGGTTGCTACCGCACTGCTGTCACTTCTCTTTTTACCCTTGGGTTCTAATCCTTGCTATGCCCTTGTGTAGTCTTTCTTAGGCATTCTTTGTATGCCTCATCAGTTTCACTCCTTCTGGAGAGACAGCAATGGAAATAAGGCTTTTATTTTCCTTATAAAATGTTTAAAAAGGGTTTGGGAAAGAGGAGGGACATAAAATTGCATCAAGTAGAAAACAGCAGGTTTCTTTAGAGAATGTGCATCTGCAGTAACCTACCAAATCCTGAAACAATGGGGTTAAATTCTTAGATTTGTAGTGAGAGGTCACACATTTTGGTTTCAGGTTTTATTATTATTATTTATTATTAAATTCATTAATATCCAACCCCATCCTGCCTCCAGCAGCTCAGATGCCAAGTGAGAGATGAGACTTAAGTAGTTAAGATGCTGCTTTTTATTACTGAGTGTGAGAGCTCTCTTTGAGCTCTTTTGGCAGAAGTGAGAAGCTTATTGCTAAATCTGAACAAAATAAAGAGGGAGAATTGGAGATTCTAGGCATTAGTTACATTCTGTGCTTTGCTCTCTTGGTAACTATCTGACAAGTTACGGTGCAAACGTCCCAACCAATCAACATGGAAATTCTTTCACAACGTTATCAACAGGGTACAAAATTTGCAGGTGCCTCTGAGCCATTGGCACCCAGAAAACTGAGACTAGCAACTGATTCAGGGGTTTAGTGGGGAAGAACAGTTTAATATCAGGATTAAAGTCTGGTAATTGGATTTTTATTTTTTTTTGCTTGCTCCCAGAGTTCAGTCCGAAATTTCATGCCCTGGTTACCAAAATGTTTTGCACATCCAAAACAGTTTCAGCATATTTTGTGAATCCATAATACACGAGTCATGCTGCCTAGCTGGTATATTATCATAGCTATATTGTTAGCTTTACAGTGTGGTTCACCAACATTATGGCATATACATTATGTAGATGCAAGTCCTAATTCACATTTTAAGTAGATTTCATTGTAATAAAGAAAAAGGTGGGAAAGTACATCTCCAGTGTTGATCTTATTTTCACTGCTTTGTTTATTAGTAAAAGTATGCCTGGTGACAGAATAAAAACTCTTTCCTATGGATAATATACAGACACAGAACTGTAGGTGAATAGTTGTAGTTGTGTCTACTAGACAAACTTGACAAAATAGTCTATTTAGAAAGAATAAATACTTAAGGTTCCTGTTACTCTAATCCCAGCATAACCCTTATATTGGGTACTTTGAATGAAAGATTATCCCGAAACAGACTGTGATTACAATTGTTTTCTCTTCTCTGTTAAATCAGCTGAAACTAATTCCTCTCCAATTCCAGATTTTTGCTCTCTGTACCTATGGACTTTCTTAGACTAAATAATTTATTTGCTTGCCCTGCGCATTTCTCTGCTGCCCCTCAGGCAAAAATAGACCCAAACTGTTCCTCACTAGCCTACCTGCTGAGGTTGGGTTCACTCTCTCCCCAGTCGTCCATTACATTGCCTTGGAATTTTTAATGTCTGCCCACTTTTCTATTTCTTGCTAAAGAGATGACTTACAAAGCACATCCAGGGCAGGGTGACAGTATAGGACAACTTGCTAGTTTAGAGGGTATCGTAGTTGTGAGGTTTTCTTAGCTCTGCCCCTTCTACACAGATGGAGAACATGTATTGAGGCTTCAAAAACAAAGATCTCATGCAACTACCTAGAGCCTCACATAGCCAAAAGCATGCCCTACTGAAAAATATTATTATATGTTCCTGCCACTTCAGTAACTATTTAATTGAGCTACATATTTCCCCTTTACCATAACTAAAAAGTAACCTAGAGAACCATCCAGTGCTTTAGAAGTGGTGGCCTGCTTTATCACATCTTCAAATTTGTTGCATTCCAATTTTGACCATTTTTATATAAGCATTTTCTTCCCCTTTTCCACTTTGGGTTCTTAGGATTCCTGTCCTACTTAAAGGGTTTTCTGTCTAAATTGTAAGCCTGGCAACTGACTGCTTAGAACTCAGTGAAGACTTGCAGTTCAGTGCCTGTAGCACTACTTACCATCTGCTGGGTCCAGGGCACCTGTGGGAAAGAAGGGGTTGTGAGTGAGGGGCTTTGGACAATTTTTTCTCTCCCCCCCCCCCTCCCCCCTCGCGCTGCTCCAGGGACCGGAAGTGTTGGGGGCATTTAAAAGAACTGCCGGCGGCCGCAAGCTGAAGGGCCGTGAGCCAAAGGGCCGCGGCCCTTTGGGGCATGGAGGGGGAGGAGGGGGGAAACGCTGTTGGTGGGGGGAGGGGGGAGATGGAGATGGATGTGGAGGAGGGGGAGCAGGGGGAGGTGACATCTCAGGTAGATATGGGAAGGGGATTGTCGACAGGTATGGAGGAGGGTGGAGGGGGACTGTGTTTTGATGGTGTACCCTGGGTGGGTTTGGGAGAAAAAGGGGGAGAGTGGCAGGAATGTGACGAATATGTTATGCTCGCTAATGTAGGGTTGGTGGGGCCACCTCCTCCTGGTGAGAGGGGGATGGAGGTGGTCAGGTTTTCCCTGGTGGCAGCAGGGGATGATTGTTTGGAATATGGGACCTCCCCCATGTTTGTGGGGGAGGTCATAGAGTGGGACATTGGTGAGGCATAAGGGGGGTTGTTTGATGGTTGTTGATGATGCTGTATTTAAAATGTTGTTATATTGTATATTATGCTAGTATATTATGTTAAAATGTGGTTGATGACTTGGGTCTTCCCTGTGTGGAACAAAGACCCAGAATGTATTTTGTATTTTTGTGTTGTAAGCCGCCTCGAGTCCTTCGGGAGAGAGGCGGGATATAAATTAAATTGGAATTGGTTTATCTCCTAGCTCTGGTGGCTTAAGCCTTGCCTTTGGTTGTAGGCTGCCAGCATTCCTGCCCCTTCTCCTGGGATTACATCTCCTTTGGGAGAGAATCTGAAAGTTTCCCAACAAGGACTTGAAAATATTTTCATCTTTGCAGTAGAAGCCATGCTAACGCACAACCCTCAACAGTTTGTATTTGGCCAAAATCCTCTAGGCAGCTTTCAAGTGTTGGTGTTTCCTGAGCTACCCTTTTAGCTCACAGGTGGGAGAAGAAAAGGGAAAATATGGATGGCACTTAACACCTCTTCTTAACTCTGGGTGGAAACTGAAAAGAGAAGTGGCTGAAATGACTTTTCCTGCCTCATACCCATTTATGTATCCATTATAGAGACGTGATTGCACCTCTGTTAAGGCGAGAAGGCATTTCCATTCAATCCTCACCTATCTTTAATGTGGGAGTTTGGAGTTACTTCACTTTCGGGGTTGCAACTAAAATCTTTTGCATGCAATTATTCTTTAGTTAGGGAACTTAACAAAAAGTAAATGTTATAGACAGTTCTGGGTGAAGGAATCATTGATAGTTTTGTGTAGAGATTGTTGCTTTTGATAAAAAGTTCTCGTCGAAAGAAATGACACGTTGGAGAGAATAGAAGAAATCGTTAAGTTGTGCATGTGTATTGTAGCTCTCCTAGTGTTGTATATACAACATTGTATAAATATCTTCAGTGTGAAGGAGAGCTGAGAGACTATAAAGTGTATTAGCAAAGTAAGAAAAACAAAGTAAAAATAAATACACTCAACAGAGTGATGATATGGGGGAGGATGACTCGAGTTC